>CM039311.1:71161441-71396036 GCA_022316695.1 Camellia oleifera | reverse complement strand
GAAAAGCCACCATTTTGCTTCCGCGAGCCTCTGTTTGCACATTTGATCACCAAAAATTCTGTCAACTCCCAGAATACCTCTGCTCCACCTTAGGAACACACTGTGCAAATTTCATTGGTAGCCAATAGGGGGCATGTCGGCTACCAACGGTGGCCGATCGACTACCACTGGTGGCCAGTCGGCCACTGATGACATGAACTCCACTTTTTGCTGCAACAAAGAGCAGACAGAGCAAAACAATGTATTCTCACAGGTTTGTGTGTACTATTTACACTCCTTATCATCAAACAAGCTCAAAGGAGTGAAACTCTTGGCTCTCAAACCACCAATCAAGCAATTTCCATGCATGATGGCCAAAGAACCAATTTTGTACAAGTTTAATGAGTGCAAAACAAGACTCAAAAAGACCACCGCCCTATCATGCATGATCAAGAGTGATGGTGACCAAGGAAAGTGGCACATTTCATCACTTTTGAGTATGAAATGTCCCATTTTCCTCATGTTTGAATTAACGTCCGATTCGAACACATGCAATACAACACGAAAGATGCTTATCTTGTCTCTTTTACTTATCCAATTTTGTTTACCCATTTTAATTACCAAAACTATTCTTTAATTGATTTGTCCATTAGTAAGTGTCATCTAATGTAAAGATGGCTCAAACAACAAGTTTCTTTGGGCATGAAAGAGGCATTACACTATTGGGAATGAACCCTCTAAGGGATTAAACCATTAGGTGTAGCACCTCTATTTCACACTTAGGCAAACAAGTGGTTTGAAACCACTTTCAAAGTAAACAAAAGAGTGAAGAATGGAGGGAGATTGCAGAGATTTTAAGTGCTGAAATGAAGTGTAAAACAACACTAAAACATGCTATTAACTCAAAACAATAATGATCCAAGCATTAAAACATCAAGTTAGTGAAGGAAATTATACTACAACTATGCAAAATAAGCCTCAACTGAACTAACTAGCCCAAAACAGAGCCAAAATAAGTTATTTTAGAAGCAAAAACATGCTAGACTTAAGCCACAAAAAGCTAAAATAATAAGCTAACATGTGAGGCTAACTAGGCATGCAAACAAGACACAAGGAGGGGAGGCTAACCCCTCCAATTTTGGACTTCAAAACAAGGTTTTTACCACTAAAAAACCTCTAAAATTTAGTGGTTAAAAGGCCAAAAAAATTGATTTGAAAGTGATAAGAAATGGTACAAAAGCTTAACAAACAAAAGAGCAAAAATGGTGGACCACCCCCTAACTCAAAAGACCTCAAACCAACACTTCTAAGTCACAAAAACAGAGTTTTTGATAGTTCAAAGTCAGCCCAAAAACAGTTGGAAAAGACGACAAAAAAAAGATACAAAATAAGCTTAAATAAGGTAAGTACTATACCTTTGAAGCAAAGCACAAAATAGCCAACAATCTAAGCTCAAAGCACCTTCTAGAGCTCACACAAGACTCCAAGTAATCTCAGCCCAAAGGTGAGAGTATTTGGTTAAGGGTTGACATGCAAAAGCCAAGGACTTGTGTACAAAATATCAAGAGAGAAAGAGATATATTTGCTCTAATTTTTCTAACCCTCCAAAATGAGGGAAGAACCCTCGTATATATAGAAAAACCACCCATTGAGCTTAGAAACATCTCACCATACACATGTATGGAGATGCAGCTCAGTGTGCAACAGCTGGCACAACTGTCAATAAATATCTAGAAAAAGGCACTGGTAGTCATCGGCCACCACTGATAGCTGACTGGCCACACCCATGGCCGACAGAAACACCCCATGGCCGATAGCCTTGGGGGGTGGCCGACAGGTCACCAAGAGGTCCAGACACCAAGTTTTGGTCCAAAACAAGACATAGAAAGAACAAGGTTCAAAGGCTCAAAGACAGGGCATTCCGCTGAGGACTTCGGGCACTCAAAACGAACACAAACAAACACAATCATCGAGTGCACGAGCGATGACGTCTAAGTCTTGAGGATGGTAAAAAATGGGGTGTCTACACTAAGAAAATAGAACAAGTAGAGGGGCAAGACAAGCAAATGAAAATGAGAGCCACAAACACTATAGCATACTCAACTCACTCTTATATAATACTGTATAGATATATTGTTATTTCCGATGATATAATATACTAATGATAATCAAACAAAGGATATTGACAAAGTGAAAAAACATAGAAGCTGACAAGTTTTTCTTTGTTTTTTATATACGGTCAAAAAGAATAGGGTAAATTACAAATACACCCTCTAAAGTTTGCTTAAAATAGAGATTACCGCTTGTAGTTTGAAAAATTACGAATACCTCCTGTTAGAATTTTTATTTAATAGAATTAACTAAAAAAATGAAATTCATAATCGCTCTCCTATATAATAATAAAATTACCTAAATTATTTATTGAAACATATTTCTAACATCATTAAAATTGTTAATTGACTTGATGATTTATTCATAAAAGAGCCGATTTGTTATGAAATTAGGAACCTCAGTAGGTGGAATGTAATTTCCAGAACCACAGGGAGTGATTTATATTTTAATCAAACCTCAAGGGTATATTTGTAATTTACCTTATAGCGATTTGGGCTTAGACTCGACCCATTTATTGCTTTGGAACCCGGGTCACCATGTCCGTAGTGATCGTCCTTTCCTCTTTTCTTGTTGGATTTTGATGAGAGGGTCAACAATAGCCTTGGTGGTGTCGACACCACCTTCTTGCTGTGCTCTTAGTGTGGCTACTAAAATTTGGGGTCGACATTAATTTTGGTGGTGTCAACACTTGTCCTGTTATTGGCCTCTGGGGTCGACACCAAGCTAGGGGGTGTCAACACTGTCTTGCTGCTCAATCTTGGAAATCACTTCTGAAATAAAGGGTTGACACCATGGGTTCTGAAGGTCGACCCTACCCTTGTTGTTTTGTCCTGAGTTGTATTCTAAAAAATAGGGTCGACACCGCTGTCTCCTAGGGTTGACCATCATCTGCTACAAAACATTAGTGTCTCAGCTTTTCTTCTTGAGGATCGACATCACTTTCCCGAGGGTCGACCCCTTTGAGTCTTTTTCCATATTTTGATTCGATGTTGGGCCCTACTTTTTGGGGGTTTGACTTACTCTTTCCTTTAACTTTAGGGCTATTATTCTACCACTATAAATAGGCCCCAAACATACTTTTCTCACTCACTTTTCCTCTTTCTCTCTCTCTTCTCCATTTGAACTATGACTTCTCTGTTTTCTCTCAAAACCCAACTTATCTCACCTAGAGGTACTTTCTCATATTGGTCCTTTGAAATAGATTGGAGATCGTGTCAAGAACTTTTTTTTTATCCAAGTGGTTTGTAATTTCATTGTTATTGAGTTTCTTTGAGTTCTCTCCTACCTTTTGAGCTTGAGGTAGGGATTCTCTGTACTCTTTTATGAATTTTAACTTAGTTATTTGTTTTTATGAAACATTATTATGAAAAAGTAGATTTTGAGCAAAATCTTAGGTGTTGGTTTGAAAATCAAAGAGAGGAGTTTTCAAATAGTTTATTGGGAATGGTTGTGGATGGATATTTACTTATAAGATATGTTGAGATGATGGGTTTTACCTTGGAAAATGATTTATGAAGGAAAGAAGATTTTTGCCCTAAAAATTTCAAATGTTGATTTTATATTGATAAATAGAATTGATATTGAAATGGTGAAATTGAGTTGTTATGGATGAGGATGGTGGAGTTGGATATGAATTATCACTCGCATCTTGGAATTTGGAAAGTTTATCTTTATTGAAATTATCTATTTGTTTAGAGATATCTGTTTTGGGCTATCGATGGAGGGTAGCTATGAATGTTGTAGAAATTTTATGAGAATTAGGAGAACTGGAAACTAATTTCTCATCCATTTGCATTGAACACTGTTACATACTTATTTTATTAAAAATGTATCTTGTGTTGAAAAGAGGGTGAATCTAGGAGAAAGTTGTTGTTACATCAAATAAGTTGGCCAGTGCGTCCAGGGTGAAAGTCCCAAAAATTGCGCATATACATGGGTGTTGATCCCACGGATGAAATATCCATAAAATGGCAATAGTAGCACTTATATAGCTTACGTTTACATGGGTGCCGGTTTACAGTTTCCTAAGGACGAAATTTCCATAAAATGTGATACTTGTCTTGAGATTTCCAGAGTTGTGATTCACTCCCCTATTTTCTAATGTAAAGGAAATGATTCATGAATTGTGGTATAAATATGGCATTGCATGGTTTCGGAAAAAGGATATAAAATGTTTTGTCATGAGCATTGCATATATATTTCACCCTTATATTTTTGTTAAAATTCATATGTTGTGTTGGATTATTCCTATTGGGCTTTAGCTTACCCTATGTGGATAGCCATTTTTAGATATTGATGATATGCCTCTATCAGGGCAATAGTTTGAGAGGACTTGGAAGCAAGGGCTTCATTTTGTTCATTTTGTTGTATTTAATTGTACAAGCCTAGGGCTTTAATTATATTGGATTTAAATCCATTTTGTTATAACCAAGCATTGCCTTGAAAAACTACAAGCCCTTAGGGCATTTCTTGCTTGTCTGATGTTCATTTTATTATGTAACATATGCTATAGATTCAGGGATAGGCTTATAAATTTATATCTGCATATGTTACTCTTTTGTAGACTTAACTGCAAACTAATGGAAGATAATTACTCTATTATTGTTGTTGTTTATCAATGTTGTGGATAGGTTATTGCATTTATTTTGGGGCTTTACATACCCAAAAGAAATATACCCTAATTAAGTAGAGTCTTTGTCGCGTGGTAAATCTATTAAATAGGTGAGATTAATATTCCCACAAGTTTCATTATGTTAGAAAGAAAATGTAACGCCCCGAAATAAATGCAATAAACCAATCAAAGTATGAGGTCCTTCTATTACATGAGATTCGATTGAAAAAAAGGGTGACACATGCGATATACATTCATAAATAGTGCATCCTAAATCTACAGCATGTGTTACGAAATAGTAATAATGTAATAAAAGCTAAACAGATAATCATATGCCCTAATGGCTTACATCTTTCCAAGTCAAGGCCTGGGTACATCAAAAGTGAGTCGTAAACTCAGTACAAATAAAGCCCTTGGCTTGAACAAAAGTGAATACAAAAGAACAAAACTGAGCCTTCAACTCCACCGTCCTCCCAAGCTAAGTCCTTGGTAGAGGTATATCACCAACACCTGAAAATAATTTTTCCCAAATAGGGTGAGCCAAACCCCAATAGAAATAATCTAACACAATATATAAATCTTAACAAAGATATAAGGGTGAAGTACATATGTAATGCCCATGTCAAAACGGTTTACATTTTTTTCTCAATATCATGCTATGCTCAAATTATATCATAATTCTCAAATCATGTCTTTTACCATAGGAAACAAGGGGAAATTTTCCAACTGGTACAACCTTTTAGGGATATTTCGTCCGGGGAAAACCGTTAAACGGCACCCATGTAAACGTAGCCTCTATAAGCGCTACTAGTGCATTTTACGGTTATTTTGTTCGCGGGAATCGGCACCCATGTATACGCTCGTTTTTCAAGACTTTCACCCTAAACACACAAGCCAACTTAATTTGGTGATACACACCTCTTTCCAACATTCACCCATTTTTCTCATAATCATATGCATTTATAATGTATTAAATGAGTAACAAATGTTCAATACACGTGGATGAGAAATTAGTTTCAATTCACCGAATCCTCATGCAATCTCTACAACAATCATAGTTATCCTCCACCGATAACCCAAAACAGATATTTATAAATATATATAAAATCTCCAATACAGATAAACCTTCCAAAATTTAACATGCGAGTGACAATACATATCCAACTCCACCACCCATATCAATATCCATCCAATTTCACATTTCTAACATCAATTCCATTTATCTATACAAAATAAATATGTGGGACATTTAGGGCAAAACCTCTTTTTTTTTCCCCAAATCCAACCCAGGGGTCAAAATCAACAATTTATTCACAACTCAACCTCATTTACACTCCCACAATCATTTTCCATACAACCATCTGAAAATCCCTCTTTTGATTTTAAACTAAAACCCTAGGTTTGTTCAAAATCCTCCAAAATCACAAGATTGTTTATGACAAACAAATAACTAAGTTAAAAACTATAAAAAAAATAAATAAATAAAAAAAGCGTAGAAAACCCCTACCTCGAAGCTAGGAGACCAAGGAGAGAGTGGAGAACCCTCAAGGAAGCCAAAATCCAACTCTATTCGAATGAAAGCAAAGCTCTAAGTGAGCTCTACCTTTTTAACAAAGGGAGTAAGGTGGAGAAATCAATGGATCCAAGTGTTTTAGAAGAGAGAGAATGTGAGTTTTAAAGAGAGAGAGTCTCAACTTAAGGTTTCTAGAAAGTCTTAAGAGAGAGAGATAAGAAAGAGTGATGTAAAAAGTGATTTTTTTTACTGATTGATATACACACAGTCTGCTCAAGCGCAAGAAGTGACACTCAATCTTCCAAACACAACAAGTTGTTCTACTCGAACGAAAAAAGTGACGCTTGAGCGTAGATTATAAACTCCCAGTAGTTTTGCAGACAACAGGCCAACGCTCGAGCTCAAGAAAGGCCACTCGAGCCGAGATCGCTCGAGCACAAGAATCACCGCTCGAGTGTAGAATACACTCTCCTGGTAGTTTTGCAGACTTGCAAAAGTACTGAGAATTCACAAAGCCCGCTCAAGTGCAAGAAGTGACGCTCGAGTAGAGAAGCAAAATTATGGACAACAAAAGTTTGAAAACCAAGCTACCAACCTGTTTCAAACACAACCAATACAACCCAATAGCCAAACTCAAGGAGGGAAAAGAGGAATAAAACAAGAACAACAATACAAAACCATAAAACCCGAGTTCAAAATATCAGATGGGTCGGGTCTAAAACCAGAATCGCTATAGAAAATTTAATACAAAATGAGAATTAAGGAAAATAAAATAAAAGAAAAAATAGAAAATAAAATATATTTTCTTGTAAACATTTGATTAACATGAAAATTTTGTGAGAAAAATATTAAAAATAAATAAATAAAAGTTTAGTTATAAATCACTCACATTCAACTTTTCTTATGTTTTTTTCAAGAAATTAAAAATTAGTTACAATACTAATATAGATTGTACAAGAAAATTAGTTTTCTTATTATTTTTACAACTGTCAAGTTAAACAAACTCATAAAAGTTATTTTATTTTATTTTTTTTCTCTTTCCCTCACTTTCCACCTATTTCATCCTAAACAAACTAAGTCATTAGAAAAAGTCTGAGATCCCAGATTTTATCCAGAATGAATGTGTGGTAGAAATTAAATTGATGAAATGTGGGTTCAACAAGTGAAATGAATTTGAACTATTGATTATTGTTTCTGAGTAAATTCTAAGTAGATAATTCTGGATTTGTAGTATTGCTCTTCCATAAAAGGTGATATTACTAATCCTATATTTCATGGGATTAAGAGGTTGAAAGACTACTTTGTTACTACTTTACAAAAAACAATAAAGGCACATTTTATACAGTGATAACTTGGGGAATAAATTGTTCATTTTTTCAAAACAAATCAAATCCTGTGCCTATTGCTATCCAATTTACTTGATTTTTTGTATAGATTAGTTTCTCAACAAATATGAAAAAATGAACGGTTTAAATGATAGAAATAGACTTGAGTTAGACTCCATCAAACAACTGCCTCCTATGAGTAAAAAATAATTCATTCTTTTTTCTCCTGTGTATTATTTTTAGTAGGCCAATCAAATGTCAATAGACGACGATTTTAGATTTTCATCTCCAACTTTCTACTAATTTTTTCATTTAATTTGATTTCAAATTTAAGTAAAAATCTTGATTGGATATGAACTATTGCAACCATTTATCAAATTTTCAGCATTTTTTTCATTAAATTTCCATCTCATCCCAAATTTTCCTTTTTGTCAAATTTGATTTAAAAAAAAAAAATCACCTTCAATATTTTATCTTTTAAATTTTGATCAAATTCAAATTTGATGAAAAAAATAATTCTTCCTTGATTTGATAAAGATTTGATGAAAGAATTGAAAATATTTTTTAAATATTTTTTCATCAAATTAAATTTGATTAAAAAAATAATTTGAAGATGTTCGAACTTGTGAAATTAAGACTGAAAAAATGTTTCACAATTTCTTGTTGGATATAGCGAATTGCTTTGCTTTCCAACTCTCCGTAGTTGCAGATAATGAACAGGGCACAACCTTAGAACATCTCCAATGAAATGGCTAAAAAGTATGTTACAAATGTGTTATATGGTAAAAAAAAATATAAAAAATGAGATTTATTTAAATTTGCGAAGTGTTTATCATTTTAGAGAGTGAGTATGCATGCCAATTGTGTAGGTGTAATTAAAGTATATTGTGTAAGTGTAGAGTCCACTCAAATGTATCTTTGTAAATAAAATAATTAATTCCAACAGCTATTCAAAAAAACAAAGCAGCAATGGTAACTTTTATTTGTAAATGGCAAAGGTAACTTTTATATATGTAAATTTTAAATGCTTCTTGTTGCTTGCTACATCAAGTTGGTGTGGGGTCATTTATTGACAAGTTATATTATATCATGCTCTCTCTACAGTTAATAACAATTTTAACTAATGATACAACTAGTAACAATCTTAACTAATTCATTGGAGACAAAATAAAAAATGTTGGTTAGTTAATTGTGTGTAAACTTTGCCTCATTGGAGATGCTCATGGTGTATATTCCAATTTTAGTCATTCATTTTGTAATTTTAGTTTCCTGTTAAAAATAAATGGTGAACCATAGTAATAAAAAAAATTTATTCAAGTAAAGAGATAAGTAACTTCACCCCACACATATGTCACTACACTAGCAGTTATAAGATTTGTTTGATACATATTATTTTAAGTTAAAATTGATAATAAGAAAGTAAAGTTACAAAACACTCCTCCAGATTTTGGAAAATTTTAAAAAAAAAAAATCAATTTATTTAACTATTTTTATTTAATAAATTATAAGCAAAAACTATACCAAACTCACTAATGTTGTGTTTGGTTGGGAAATTTTAGGAGAGATTTAAAAAGGGAAGGAGAAAAAGTGTGTGAAATTATGTGAAATATAGGCATGTTTTATTCACATTTTACTTACCTTTTTCATTTCTTTTTCCAAATCGCTCTCCAAATCTTCCAACCAAACACAGCATAACACATACTTTGAAAAAAAAATATTATAAAATGACTCAAATAAACTATACCAAACGACACCATACAGGCTAGTAACTCCATACACAAAAACTAGCAACCAAGGTTAAAACTATGATATCAAGAGGGGTATTTTGAATGGTTAGTGGTCCAAATTTTCATTTAAGAGGTTCAATATCACTTGTTTGGTTAATAGGCTTAGGCAGAAGGGGTCGTTTAGGGCCCGCCGACCTACCCAAATTCACCCAGTCCAGTTCAATATTTTTAGAATTTGAAATTTTATTTTGTCCAAAGGGTTGGGCTGGGTTAAGACTTTGTGCCCATTTAATATTCGAGTTGGGCTTAGGATAAAGAGTTCTAACCCAACCTAGTCTGACCTGTCTATTTATAAAATATTGATTATAATTTTATATTATTTTAATTATAAAGTAAAGTGAAAAAATATATATAAGACAAAAAGTATATATGTACTTGTTTTTAAGACTCAAATTAAAGGGTAAATTACAAATACAACTCTTGAGATTTGCTTAAAATACAGATTGTCTCATGTGATTCGAAAAATTACAAGTACTCTATTGTTAGAATTTTTTATTTAATAGAATTAATCAAAAAAATAAAATTTTTAACTACTTTCTTATACAATAATAAAATTACCTGCATTATTAATTAAAATAAACTTTTTACATCATTAAAAATTATTAATTGACTTGAGAATTTATTAATAAAAGGGATTATTTGTTATGAAATTTGAAAGTTTAAGGGGTGTGATGTAATTTTTCGAACCAAAGAGAGCAATTTGTATTTTAAGCAAACTTCAGAGTGCATTTGTAATTTACTCAAATAACATTTGTTAAATCATGTTTATTTTACCATTGAATTATGTTAATATTCCAAATTCAAATAATAAATAAAAGAATCTAAATAATTTAATATTTATTAAAGACAAAAATAAGAAATTAATAGTTTATATTTATTGGGTTAAATGGGCAGGTGTGGGATTTAAAATTTTTTAGGATTGGGCTTGGGATGGTTAGATTAGGATCGATCTTCAATTGGGCCAGGTTTGGAATGACACTTCTCCTCTTACTATGTAGTACAAGTCCAGCTCGAGATTTGTACACCCCTGTTAGGCGGCGGCGGCCTTTTATTTTATTTTTTGAACTCAATACGGTGGGCAAATTACACAAATAGTCCCTGTACTTTATCCTATGTGTCATTTTGGTCCCTAACATTTCAATTTGCTCAATTTAGCCCCTCAATTTAACGAAGTGTGTTACTTTCTTCCAATAATTGACACGCATTTGAAATTATGGACGGAAAGCCATCACCTGCCTCTTACGTGCTCCCTTCAGCAATTACTAAGGGGCACGATCGTCTTTTCACTTCAAACCCTAGGTTACCTCCATCGACCCTATACTTGCATCTTTCCCAAATCAGCAATTTCATGCTCTCTCTACACAATCGAATCGTTTCTAGGGTTTTGAGTTACCAAAAACTTGTCTAATTGTAAATCTGCTGAAATTGGCGTCGATAGAGAAGAAAACAATTGACGAGGTGAAAAGACGAACATGGTAATTGTGAGGATTGGTGATGAAATACCAAATTACGGTAAGCAAAAAAATACTCTTACCTTTTCTTTTTCTTTTTCTTTTTTTTTTTTGGCTTTATTTTATCTGTGTGCAAGTTGAATCAGTGGATGGATCAAAAATCAACTTTTGTTTTGCTTTGTTTGAAAGTGACGAGGTGAATATATGTTTATATATTCACGCATGTCAACACATTTACACAACTGCATACTGACAAAAAAACAAATAAATATCTGTAATTTATGTATATATAATGTGTTGTTGTTGTCCTTGTCCTGTATTGTGGATCATGCAATAAATATGTTATATTTCAGATCCAGATGGTGATTATTTCACTATCAAAATGCATCATAGTGGGGTTTTGAAGTCTTTAGTAAATAGGGCTTACATGGGGGGAAATTATCATTTTGGGACAACTATGATGCTGACAAAATGAGGTTGACAGAGATAGGGGATATGGCTCAAAAGTTAGGTTATATTGAATTCATTTCATACCATTATCGAGTGCTTGGTAGGGACTTAAATTATGGATTAAGGCCACTTAGGAATGATAGTGATGTAATGGATATGGTGAAATGGGTGCATGTAAGTAGGATAATTGAAGTGTATTTAGAGCACATCCCTGATGATCAGTTGCTTGACCTTGAAGAGTTTAATCCCTTTCACTATGCATTAGTTGTCATTGAGGAAATTGGAAGTGGCACAAGTAATGTGGAGGGTGAGGGTCAGATTAAAGTTAAAAGGCAAAGTCATGATTCATCAAACTATTCTACAGATCTAGAGGAGTTTAAGGATAGTGAATATGATTTCAATGAGGATGACATACTATTTGATGTTAATGTTGATAGGAATGTTGAATGGGGCGGGTTAGGGAGGCAGAAGCATAATGATGAAATGGTTGAGGTACCTCACATTGGCTGCCTAGAGCTTGATGCTACATTTGATGACCTCAAGAGCATTAATGGATCTTCTGATGAATAGGCTGGAAGCAACAAGGTTAGATACCCAAAGTTTAATCCAAACACAGACATGGCAGACCCACAATTCAAGGTTAGCATGGTTTTTGGCACTGCCAAAATATTCAAAGCTACTATTAAGAAGCATGGTATTAAGACTAGAAAGGCTATTAAGTTAGTCAAAAATGATAGCATAAAGGTTAGGGCCACCTGTAAGCCACCATGTGAATGGATGCTTTATGCGTCCAAGATGTAAGGACAACCATCATTCCAGATAAAAAGATATGTCCCCACTCACAATTGTGGCAGAATTTTTTATAATAGACAAGTGAATTCTACCTGGCTGTCTAAGAAGTACTTGGAGACATTAAAGTCCAATCCATCTAATCTAGTACAGTCCTTCAAGCAAGCTGTGTAAAAGGATCACAAGAATCCGATATCTAGGAGCCAAGTGTACAGGACAAAGAGAAAAGTACAAGAATTGATAGAGGGAAGCCTCATGGAACAATATGCCAAATTATGGGATTACTGTGAAGAGATAAAAAGAACTAATCCAGGGATAACAATCATAGTCAATGAAGATGATGAAGAATCAGAAAATGAAGAATATGAAATAGATGAAGCCAAGCCTAAGTTTCAAAGGATTTTTGTATGCTTTTGAGGTTACAAGTAAGGTTTTCTGGCAGAATGTAGACCATTCATTGGGGTTGATGCCTGCCATTTGAAAGGACCATACAAGGGACAATTGTTGCAAACTGTTGGTTTGGGTGAGAATAGCAACAGCTATCCATTGGTCTTTGCAGTTGTTGAAGAAGAAACAAAGAGCTCATGGAAATGGTTTTTTGAAATATTGTGTCACTCTTGGGTGGTTCAACAAGTAAGGGGTGACCTTCATGTCAGACAAGCAAAAAGTAAATGCTTATTTCAAGTTTCATGCATTTATTTTTATTGTTTAGTTCATTTAATATGTGTAACTTTTTTTTGTTCCCTTGCAAATATAAGGATTGTGTCCAATACTTATAGAGGTTGCACCCATGGCAGAGCATAGGTTCTGCATCAGACATCTTTACACCAATTTTAGAGATAGCATCAAGAGGGTGCACCTAAAGGACATTGTGTTCAAAGCAGCAAAGGTTTCTTATGTACAAGCATTTGAGGCTCATATGGAAGAGTTGAAGGAAGTTGATGAAGATGCATTCAATTGGTTAGTTGAAAAACCCCCAAGCACCTGGTCTAGATCTCATTTCACACCATTTTATTAAGTCTGATATCTTGGACAACAACATGTGTGACAACTTTAATAGCTTGATCCTAGAAGTTAGAGGAAAAACCATAATCCCCTTGTTAGAGGACATTAGGTGTACCTTGATGAAGAGGTTACAGATGAGAAGGGAAGTAATGAGGGCTTACCCAGGACCTATTTGTCCTAATATACAACAAGCACTAGAGAAAAGGAAAGAATATGCAAGCAATTGTATTGCTATGTAGGCAGGAGGTTTGAGGTACCAAATCAATTGCTTCAATGGGCAACAATTTGTAGTTGATTTGGATGATTCAGCCTGTTCATACAGAAAATGGGATCTAATTGGCATACCATGTTGTCATGCCATTTCAACCATATATGACAAACATGAGCAACTTGAAGATTATGTGGCTCATTGGTATAAGAAGGAAACATACTTGGCCAGCTATGAGCTAATGATATACCCAATAATGGTTCTGAAATGTGGCCAAAGTCTGTGTTGCCTGGATTATTGCCTCCAAAAGTGAAGAAACAACCTGGTAGGCCAAGAAAGTTAAGAAAAAGGCACATAAATGAGCCTAAGAATCCTCATAAGTGCACAAAGGAAACACAATAACTACATACAGCTTGTGTGGTAAGCTTAGGCACAACAAAAGAGGATGCAAAAGGCCAGCTGATTGCACCAAAGGTTAGCCTACACACAATTTGTTACATCTTCATAAATTGAATTCATTTATTAGAGGCACTTCATACAATTAATTACTGACAATTTGAAGGTGACAAAGAACTAGTCAAGCACCTAAAGAAACAGTCAGACAAGTAATCAGCCACCTACTCAACCTAGTAGTCAACCAAGAGACCAAGCAACCACTGAAACTACCAATCAACAAGGTAGTAAGGTAAGCATTTCAAGAAGGCCTAGAGCAAGGCCTAAACCTGGAGCAACCACTTAACCAAGCAGTTTAGCAAGGCCTAAGGCAAGCAATCAACCACTACCCAAGAACAAAAAACCAATCTCAAGTTTAGCAAGTGGTAGTCAACCAAGCTTAAACTTCAGAGCAACATTGAGAGGGGTGAACATCAGGGGACCTCCACCAAGTTTCATTAGAACAAGCACATTCATTGAGTCAAACCAATTTGAAGGTCCATATGGGGGTTCATTAACATATGTGTCAAAGGGGGTAAAAGTTTGTGACCTTGTCTTCACTACCAAAACATAGAACAAATTCAATGTTGAAGGAGTAGTTAGCTAACACTTTAATAGTAGACAACAGTATTTTTGTGGATTGTTATTCATTATGTTTTGTTGGATTTGGCCTTTATGTTTTGTTGGCACATGGTAATGTTTTGTTGGATTTGTATTTTGTTAGCACAAGGTAAACTGATTGGCCTTTGTGTTATTTCAAGTATTTTTTTTATTTTTATTTTTTTTGTATTGGAACATGTTTGGACCACGTTTTTTTTTTTTGTTTGTATCAACCATGATTACAATGTTTATTTCTATGTCTTGTTATAGGTTGCATCATGTTTGCTAAAAGTGAAACAAACTAATGCAGCAAAAGTGAAACAAAACCATGATACATTGTGATCGAAAAAATTGATAAACAAAAATAGCTTCATTCAACATTTATTCAAAAATTCAACATTGATGAAAAAGTTGATAAACAAAAGTTGATTAAAAACATTGATGTAGTGTCATTCAAAATATGTTTGGACATTCATTCATAATAAACCCCAATTACATAACACTGGACATAACAAAATCAAATCCTAAATTCCATTTCCAGTCCAAAAGCTTCAATAACTGGGGAAAAACCCCCCCCCCCCACTTCATTCCTAGTCCAGAAGCTTCAATTTCCATCATTCCTAGTGCTTGAAAAAGAAGCAGCTGCAGAACCATCTCCAATCATGTTCCAACACCAAAAAATAAACCATGACAATGCCATCAAAGTAATCAACTTCCTCTGTCTTACTCTGTGCATCTTCAATTGCTCTTCAAGCATGGTGGTTCTTCGAAGTAACCCAGGTATAAACTCTCAAGCGCGAGGACACAATGGAGGATCCACCCATAGAAAGAATCCACATGCATATCTGCTCTGCAATATTTTTTCTTAAACACCTCAGCTGGCTTTACAAACAATATAAGAAAAGGACATCCCAATTTTTTTCCATCTACACTTGCATCATATTGAGGACATCCCAAAAACCTTCGTCCAGGGTTGCTCCTCGTCTAGAAAGTCTTCAACTGAGCTTCCATTCTGCATCGGCATAGTACATGATCCATAGTCTTCTTTTGTCATCCGTCTTCCATTAATTTTGGAGTTTGTATATGGAGATAGAGACAACAGATATGGTTTTGGCGGGAGGTAACCTAGGGTTTGAAGTGAAAAGACAAATGCATCCCTCAGTAATTACACGAGAGAGGCAAGTGATGGCTTTCCATCCATAATTTCAAACAGGCGTCAATTATTGGACGAAATTGACGCACCTCGTTAAATTGAGGGGCTAAATCAAGCAAATTGAAATGTCATGAACCAAAATAACACACGGGGTAAAGTACAATGGCTGTTTGTTTAATTTTTCCTAAATAAAATAATCTAAATAATTTAATATTTATTAAAGACAAAAATAAGAAATTAATAGTTTATATTTATTAGGTTAAATGGGCAGGTTTTGGATTTGAGATTTTTTAGAATTGGGCTTGGGATAGTTAGATTAGGATCAATCTTCAGCTGAGCTAAGTTTGGGATAACACTTCTCTTCTTACTATGTAATACAAGTCCGGCCTGAGATTTGTACACCCCTGTTAGGCAATGGTGGTTTTTGAATCCCAGATTTACGTAACATTGTCCAAAAGATTATGCCTAAGTAGAGTTTTCGATTATTGAAAAAAACAAATAAATAAAGATTGAATTTTCTTTTTACCTCATTTTTTCAATGAAAGCTTGCAAATTGTTCAAAATAGGATGTAGAGGTTATTTGTGCAATATTTTGGATACACAGAGAGGGGATGTTAGCTTAGACAACATACCAATGGTTCAGGAATTTGTGGATGTATTTCCAAATGATTTAACAAGGGGTGTCATAGACAGAGAAATTGAGTCTACCGTTGATGTAGTGCCATATACTCAGTCTATTTCAAAGATTCCATATGGAATGTCACCTGCAGAGTTGAAAGTTCAATTACAAAAGTTGTTAGACAAACGTTTTATTCGGCCCAATACATCACCTTGGGATGCACCAGTTCTATTTGTCAAAAAAAAAAAAAGATGGAACACTTTGGCTATGTATTGACTACCAGGAACTAAATAAAATTACAATTAAGAATAAATATCCTCTATCCTGAATTGATGATTTATTTGACCAATTACAGGGAGCACGGATATTTTCAAAGATTGATCTTAGATTTGATTATCACCAACTAAAAGTTAAAGTCGAAAATGTAGAGAAAACGGCTTTTCAAACAAGATATGACCATTACGAATTTTTGGTTATGTCTTTTGGTATTACTAATGCACTTGAAACCTTTATGGATATGATGAACCGGGTTTTCAAACCCTATTTAAATGTTTTTGTCATTGTCTTTATTGATGATATTTTGATTATTCCAAGGCTAAAGATGAACATGAATAACATTTGGGGATTATTCTCTAAACCCTTAGAGAAAAGAAGTTGTATGCCAAACTAAAGAAGTATGAATTTTGATTGAACATGTGTTATATTTTTAGGTCATATTATTAATCAAGATGGTATTTCAATGGATCCACAGAAAATTAAAACAAAAAAACTATTGTCAATTGGCCCAAGCCAACTAATGTGACCGAAGTTCGAAACTTTATGAATTTGGAAGGCTATTACTAGAGATTTATTAAAGATTTCTCAAAAATTACAATACCGCTCACGCAACTAACTCAGAAAGGGGTTTAAAGCTTTGGTAAACCATGACAAGTTTAAAAATTGGCCATGCCATTTTTTTTAAAAGTTGTGTCAATTTTTTTCAAAGAAAAATTGGGTTCAACTAGTGTAAAGAAATCTAAAAAGTTTTTAAACAATTAAAAATCCAAAAAAAAAAAAAAAAAAAAAAAGGTATACACCCCACAACTGGGCCACAGCGGAAAAAATAATAATAATAAAATAAAATAAAATTATCAAGTCAATTCCCAAACACTTAACAGCTAATCTTCCTCAATCAATAACCCAACCCAGTATCAAGTTTAGGCCATGGAATTTAGTCCAAAAGCTATACACCTCACCCACTGGGCCACAGCAGATTTTCTAGGCCTAATTTTTTGAACAAGCTGGCAGCCTTATCCTCGGCTTCTCCCCAAACCGGCTTCTCTGTTAGGTTGTTTTTTTATTTTATTTTATAGAACACATATAAAATTTGTATGGTAAACTGCTTTTCTTCCCTAAAAACAACTCACGTTTTAGAAAATATCGACAACAAAAAAAAAAATTTTTGAGTTATTGAAATATGTTTTTGCACAAATATAAAAATTGTGTAATTTCAATTTTTATTATTTTTGTTTCGGAAAACAAAAGAAGAAAGAAAAAGAAAAAATCAAATAGATGGATGAATTTTGACCTTTGTTTCTTTCTCGTCCGAATCTTGATCTCTTGATTGTATAAGAAGAGATAGTTCAATAGTTAAGTCACTTGTTTCATTGAGTAATCGCTTAAGTCCACTAAGAAATTTTTAAAAATTCTTATAATAGAAAAACTTATTTTTTATGAGTAATGCTACATTTACTTAAATTTTTATTAACAATCTTACTAAAAATGTCATTGCTTTTTTACAACTAATTACATTTGACCTTTTATATTTTTAACAAGATTGTTAATATGTGTAGAATTATTCATTTTTTATTGATAAATTATTAAAAATTCCAAGGTAAGGAGAGTATAAGGCATTACAACTCACCCTTTGTGAAATAGCTTAGTGATAAGTTCTTTTGTTGATTGTATATGACATTTTGTTTCTAATTTTACCCTTTAATTTATCTATTGACTTTTCGTTAACTATCTGCTCAAATTTTTTTCTATCCATTCAAATTTATATCTATCTGTTCAAATTTTTTGAGTATCTGTTCAATTTTTTTTCCTTATCTGTTTAAAATTTTGCTATCATTTCAATTTTTTTCCTAAATTCAAACTATCAAAACTCTATCTATTTAAATTTTGATTCAATCTGTTCAAAATCTATCTGTGTGAAACGCCACTATTGAAATTCTTGCCCTAATTTTCCCAATCTATTGAAATCTATCTATTCAAATTGTTTTCCAAGTAGTGATCTTATCTGTGTTTGTTATCTATGTGCAAATTAGAGCCCTCAATGTATTTTTTATCTGTGTGATATCTGTACAAATCTGAGTCATTACAGATCAGTTTCAATGATATTATAGATCAATTTGATCATCAATAACAACAACCATAATAGATTAACAACTATCCAAAAAAAATCTGTAAATAGAGAGAGATAGAGAGAGAAAGAGAGAGAAATTGACAAAGATATATATACAAATCTGTTCAATCTAAGCACAGATATGAGGAACTTCAGATGGCGGTTTCGCATCCGGTGATACATCAGAGCCATCACCATCATCCGATTCTTTATGATCGTTGACTTATTCTTCGTGAACTCTTTCTTCTTTTAAATTCCCTTCATCATTATGATGAGTAATAGAAATGTTTGCTGGACCCGACTGAGGATGAGCGTCTTCTTGTTCTTGTTCTTCATCGTCTTCTTTTTTTACTTTAAGACTGAGGTTAGGGTTAGAGGAGGAGGTGGCAATAGAAGAGTGAAGGTAAGAGAGGGCTTTATAATAGTGGTTCAATAGAATTCAGAAGTCACCAGTGTCAGTTCTGCATTGTACCAAATCTGGTCACTCTGACCAGATCTTCGGCGTCAATAATAGATCTGTGTGGTAGAGAAAGTGGCAACGGTGGTGCCGTAGAGGTTCAGATCGGCATAGACGTTCAGATCAAAAGGTCGTACCAAATTTGGTCACTCTAAGAGCACAACGTTCTGTTCCTCTACACTATGTTGATCTCTGAATCCGTCTCCAACTCTCCATCCGTCACACATTCTGCCATCGATCCTCTGTAGGCCGGTTTCGCTGCCGCTATCCACCACTACTTGTGGCAGTTTCTGGTAGCTTCCATGGCAGATGATAAGAGAATTAAAGCTATTGATGGGTTGTTGAACACACCAAATATAAACCCTAAACTACACCAAATTCTTTTAGAATAATGGCAAATCTAGGTATCGATCCACAGGGACAATTGCGAAATTAAACTAATTTAATTGTTAAATTTCTAAATTAATTTTGATAAAAAGATTTATTGTTCATAGCCTAATTTAATAACAAATAAATTAAACTAAGGAATTAAATTATCAATAATAAATGAAATTGAGTTTATTGAATTGAAGGAAAAAGTAGGGCAAAAAATCCACCACTAGCCACGTAATTAAGGTTTCCAATTGAAATCAATTATGCTATGGTTTGAACGGATTAATGCTTCGCAACTACAAGCTCAAAGCATTTAACAAGAAGATCATCACATTCAATGTACGAGCATGAACCATCTCAAGTAATACGAATCGTTCACTCTAAACTAGGGTAGTGATACAACTCGTTCCTCGTAGTATGGTTCGTCTCATACCTTGAATGTGAATGAATAGAAAACTCATGTATGGATAACATTCAACAATCACAGAAAGTCAAATATTCGAAGAAATAATGAAAAATATATAGAAGAAACTTCTAAATCACTATACAAATGTTCAAACCTTTACATAATTAAAAATCAAAAAGAAAACTAAATAATTACATGGCTAGGGTTTCATCAAAACCCTAGAAAATGAGACTAGCCACTCATGGAGGAATGGAAGAAGGTAGATGGAGAAAGAACCACCATGGGAGACATCCTTGAAGCTTTTAGTTTCTCTTCTCTTCCAAACCCTAGCCTCTCTCTTTAGGTCAAAACAGGTTCAGAACCCTAATCCAGCCTTTTCCTTGCCTTTTTATACTTTTGAACTCTTCCAAACAAGTTTAAAATGTCGGGCTGACTTTCCCAGAAAAAGTCAACGTACGTGCGGAAAAGTCAACTCTCTCCAAATTCTGTCTTTTTGCCCATGTTATGCTCCGACTATGTACAACCTGATTGACATTCAACACACATAAAGTATACAGTTTGACCAGCAAGTGAAGTTAAAAGATTCTAATTAACAGCCTCAATAATGTACAATTCGGCCTCAATCACATCCCCCAACTTACAGCTTGCTAGTCCTCAAGCAAGTAAAATAAAATTAAATTAAATTAAATTAAATCTATCTATTTCCTTTTTCGTGGGAAAAACGGTTACATTTAGCATATGCAACAAGCCTTTAAACCACAAGGTTACCCCAAGTGGACAAGTAAAGTCTCATGAGGGTTTCCAGAAATGATTCCCACAAACATTAACATATTCATATATACTCAACAACAAATGACAACACTACTCCACCTAACAATCAACTTATGTGCCACTACAGTGTGATATTGAGACATCATGAGTCATTAAAGGCACAGTGGACAAGCATGAAGAAACCTATTGAGTCAAAACCACAATTCATTTAATACAAAAGTAAAGTCTCCTGTACTTGTGCATACTAGTAGATAAGTCGTGAGTACCCTTGGTGTAAAGTGCAATCTCCTTATTACTTAATTGTCCACTATAATAGCCCAATGTAACTCATAATAATACCCAACATATACAAAAAAAAACTAACTTATTGCAGCCAAGATTCTCAAATTTATTTTTTATTCTTATTTTTATTTTTTATTTTTTATTTTTTTTATAACTGTACAATGTCCTGATCCATTAAGCTTTCTAATCAACCCATGTAACAAGCATTGGGTCAATGACTCCCAAACCAGACGGTTTTAAGGCACTAGGTGTGAAGACACCCCTACGGGCTTAATAACTCAAATTGAAAAGGTTACGAATCTGAACAAGTCATTCTTCTTATTTTTCCTTAATTGTGCAATGTCCAAGTCCCTTAAGCTTTCTAATTAACCCATGTAACAAGTTTTGGGCCAATGACTCCCAAACCAGACGGTTTTAGGGCATTAGGTGTAGAGACACCCCTACGAACTTAATAACTTGAGTTAAAAAGGTTACGAACCCAAACTACTCAAGTGTTTTTTTTTTTTTTTTTTTTTTATATAAGAATCTTGGCTCTTCATTTATTCTTTTCTGCAACTCTAGCTATTATCAATGATGTACACCAGGGATTATAATAAAAAGATCACTGCTATGATAGTGTGTTCATATGAATTAAGGCATACTCATGACAAGTGTACTAATATCACAAACACAGACAACTCTCCTCGTACAAACATCGCATGCAAGTATCTACCCAATAAACCATTTTCATACAAGTCTACTATGCTCTCCAATTAACATATGCAAATATCATCACCCTACTAGCAAAAAGTCACATCAAGTGAAATAATGCAATCAAGTGAAACATGTATAAGCATGAATTATAAGCCAAATAGAAATTCACAAAAGAAAATATAACCCTCATCCCCTAACTTGAATATGACATTGTCCTCAATGGATAAGTAAAGAGAAATGAGAGAATATTACCAGAATTGTAAGTGCACATCCAGATAGGCAGAGAGTAACATATACACACTCCAAATTTTTTTTTAATATATAAAAAAAACTAAATTAATTAAATAAATGAATTAAAATAACATTAAATTAAATTAGCTAAACTATAAAATAAACTAAACGATAAAATAATTAAATGAACAATTACATCAAAGAATAAAAAAAATAAAAATAACAGCACTAACTAAACAAATAAAATTAAAAATAAAAATAAAACCAAAACAATCTAAAACTAATTAAACTAATGAGA
Source organism: Camellia oleifera (assembly GCA_022316695.1). Classification (NCBI taxonomy): domain Eukaryota; kingdom Viridiplantae; phylum Streptophyta; class Magnoliopsida; order Ericales; family Theaceae; genus Camellia; species Camellia oleifera. The sequence goes on along the minus strand of CM039311.1, from coordinate 71,374,109 downwards.
AGCACTAACGAAACAATTTAAACTAAACAAATATAATAAATAAAAAAGAACTAAATTAGGATTATTGTTAGCACCATGATTTCTGAGATTTTTTATTTTTATTTTTTTTGAACGAAAATAGAAAATAAAAATAAATAAACAAAAAAAATATGAAATAATTTTTTTTTAAATAAAATAATTGTATATTTATGTATTTATATATATATATATATAGATATATATTTTTTTAAATTTATTTAAAATTAATTTACTTAAATTAAAAAAATGAAATAAAAATAATAATAAGAATAAAACAAAACAAAACAAAATTAAACTTTTTTTTTTTTTTTTTTTATTTTTTCTTTTATTTATTTATTTATTTATTTATTTAAAAAATTTCAGCACCAACTTGCGCACCTGCTTATTAAGCAGTGTGCTAACTTCAAAACCACCCCATTTCCCGCACGTGCGGGGCCCAGGCTGCACGTGCGATGATTTCTCTCTTCGATCGCTATTTTTTTTTTGTTGTCTCGCACATGCGGGAGTCAAGCCGCACACGCGGCTTGGTCAACGCCGTTGGTGCCGCACCTGCTTATTAAGCAATGTGCAAATTCGAGTTTCACCAAATGTCCCGCATGTGCGCGGCCCAGGCCGCATGTGCGGCGATTTCTCTTCTTTCTTTTTTTTTTTTACAACAAGTACAGCACAAATTTTTTCTTTTTTTATTTTATTTTTTTAAAAAATTGAACAAGTATAATACTTTCTTTTTTTTTTTTCTTTTTTTTCTTTTTTTTAAATGTGGCTGAATACTTGATTTCCCAAATACCACAAAGCAGAAATCAAGGTCTTACCCAGGCTAGGGAGGGTCCCTTCCACCCACACGCATGCAATGACCTTTTTCTGCTACATTGCAACAGCATAGTTTAACAAAAATAAGAAACACTCGCAAGCGTACATGCTTCAAGAAAATGGAAAACTAACTCCCAACACCTAACAAAAGGCACCAGAGTTATGGCATAAAGTTGCCACTTCAGAATCCCCCAGGTAATAAAACCCAGCGTAGTTTATAGCCTTCGGCCTAGTACAACCCAAAGTATACTTAACCATTTCTACCTTCAATTGACATCCGAAATAAATATACCACATAAGAAAATAATGGAATGCTTACTAAAGGTATAATCTTCATGCGAAAATCACGGGTACTACTTTTCTCCCTAACTATGTTTGTAACTTTCCCTATTCTCCAACAAGGTGACAGACTAGGTTGATTCGGTATCCAAAATCGAGGCGCATAGAGTTACCTCAACCTATGGGGCTGCCATATAGAGTTCAAGCCGGGATAGTTTTGAAGCAATCTCCACACCCCTGGGTATTTAAACCAGACTCTAGCATCGGAAATTCCAAACCTTTGTGTTCTAGGCTTTGCCATTCGAACTCTAGTTTCCACCGTCTCAGTCGGTCTCCTAGGAACTCACTACAAACATAGTTAGGTGGCTATACCAGACCGTCAGATGCCGTTCGGGCACAGCTAACACCAAAGGAATTACACCTTTAGAGGATTTAAAGTCTCTTAGACGTAAATAAAGCATAACGAGAACAAAGAAAAACAGAATAGCATAGAAGGGAAAGAAAAGAGAATAAGAAATTAATCTATCAATCATAGTAAAATGGGTCCATCAAAGCAATGGACTCAATCATATCCCCATTCCCAATCCCCTCTATATATGATTTCAATCTTTGGCCATTCACTTTGAAAGTGTGGCCAATCTTTGGATCTCGCACCTCAACGGCGTCATGAATAAATGCCTCAACAATTACAAAGGGGCCATTCCATCTTGATCTTAACTTACCCGGAAAGAGTCTCAATTTTGAATTAAAAAGCCACGCTTTTTGGCCAAGTTCAAAGGATTTTCTATTAATGTGCTTGTCATGGAATTCTTTAGTCCGAGCTTTAAAAACTCTCGAACTCTCATATGCATCATTCTGGATTTCCTCCAACTCATTGAGTTGCAATTTCCAGTTGAGCCCAACCGCAGCCATATCGAAGTTAAACTTCTTTATGGCCCATAATGCTCGGTGCTCAAGTTCAACCGGAAGATGGCAAGCTTTACCAAACACCGCTCTATATGGTGACATCTTAATGGGTGTCTTATAAGCAGTGTAGTAGGCCCATAATGTATCAATTAACCGTTGTGACCAATCTTTCCTATCCGGCCTCACCGTTTTCTCAATTATGTGCTTTACCTCCCTATTTGAGACTTCCACTTGGCCATTAGTTTGAGGGTGGTATGGAGTGCCAACTTTATGGGTGATAGAGTATTTCTTAACTACCGACTCAAAGAACCGGTTACAAAAATATGTACCCTGATCACTTATTATGGCTCTAGGAAACCCAAAACGACTAAAGATGCTTTCATGCAAAAATTTGATTACCATTCTATGATCGTTTGTTCGGATAGCCATTGCCTCCACCCACTTAGACACATAATCTACTGCCAAGAAAATGTACTCAAACCCGAATGACGACGGGAAAGGGCCCATAAAATCAATCCCCCAAACATAAAATATTTCTAGCACAAGAATAGGGGACATTGGCATCATGTCACGCCGAGACATCGAACCCATTTGCTGACAGCGCAAACAAGTTCTACAAAATTGATGGGCGTCTTTAAAAATTGTGGGCCAATAAAAACCACTCTGTAAAATCTTGGTGGCCGTTTTTTGCCCACTAAAATGACCGCCACATGCAGAAGAATGACAAAATATAAGAATGTTATGCACTTCACTCTCCGGCACACAACGTCGGATCATTTGGTCGAAGCAATATTTAAACAACTCCGGATCCTCCCAAAAGTAATACCTGACCTGCGAAAAGAATCGGCCTTTGTCTTGCTTAGACCAATTCTGCGGAATTTGCCCAATGGCCAAGTAATTTACAATATATGCAAACCACGGGGGGCTCGCTTGTGACAGCGCAAAGAGTTGTTCGTCCGGAAATGAATTATGTAAAATAAAAAGATCGCTAGTATACTCAACGAGGATTCGGGAGAGATGATCTGCCCCCACATTCTCAGATCCTTTCTTATCACGGATCTCTAAATCAAATTCCTGAAGCAACAAAATCCATCTAATCAACCTAGGTTTTGTCTCTTTTTTAGATAGTAAATACCGCAAAGCGGCATGATCAGTGAAGACTATGACCTTGGAACCTAGGAGATAAGATCGGAATTTGTCTAAGGCAAAGACCACAGCTAGCAACTCTTTCTCGGTGGTAGTGTAATTCAATTGTGCATCCGAGAGAGTGCGACTAACATAGTATATAACAAATGGTGCCTTATTGACCCTTTGGCCCAACATAGCCCCGACAGCATAATCGGAGGTATCACACATGATTTCAAAGGGAAGCGACCAATCTAGTGATTTCATGATTGGGGCGGTGGTCAAGGCCATTCTCAGTGTTTCAAATGCCTTTAAGCATGTCTCATCAAAGACAAAAGGCACATCCTTAACTAGTAAACTACACAAAGAACGTGGTATCTTACTAAAGCCTTTGATGAACCTACAGTAAAAACCTGCATGCCTTAAGAAAGACCTAATTTGACGCATGGAATTGGGTAGAGGAAGGTCTGCAATGAGGCCAACCTTAGCCTTGTCAACCTCAATACCTCGAGGGGACACAATGTGTCCCAACACTATACCCTCACGAACCATAAAATGGCTATTTTCCCAACTCAAGATTAGGTTTGCCTCAGTACATCGTTCTAACACTCTAGTCAAGTTTCTAAGGCATTCCTCAAAAGACGATCCAAACACCGAAAAGTCATCCATAAAAAACCTCTAAGAATTTCTCCACCATATTGGAGAAAATGGCCATCATACACCGTTGAAAGGTCGCCGGTGCATTATATAGCCCGAAGGGCATGTGCCTGTAAGCAAAAGTGCCAAAAAGGAATGTGAATGTGGTCTTTTCCTGGTCAGTAGGGTACACCGGGACTTGATTATACCCCGAGTAGCCATCAAGAAAACAATAGAAACCCTGCCCCACTAACCGCTCTAGGATTTGGTCAATGAAAGGTAAGGGAAAATGGTCCTTCCTAGTGGAGGAATTTAGTCTCCTATAATCAATGCACACTCGCCACCCAGTAGTGGTTCGTGTGGGGACTAACTCTCCTCCCTCATTCTTAACAACGGTGATGCTTGATTTCTTGGGCACCACTTGTGTGGGACTCACCCACTTGCTATTTGAGATGGGGTATATAATACCCGCATCCAATAATTTCAATACCTCATTTTTCACTACCTCTTTTATATTAGGATTCAGTCTCCGTTGCATTTTGCGAGAAGGTTTGGTGTCCTCCTCTAGGTGTATCTAATGCATGCACATGGAGGTTTCTATCCCTTTCAAATCAACCACTGACCACCCTATAGCACTCCAATATGCCACGAGAACACTCATTAACTGACTTTCCCGCTCTACAGTCAAGTTAGATGCAATGATGACCGGTAAAGTATCTTGGGGCCCTAAAAATGCATACTTGAGTGTGGCCGGGAGTGGCTTCAACTCAAGCGTAGGTGGTGTGACCAAAGATGGTATGGCAGGCTCTCTCGACAAAGGAGGAAATGACTCAAACCGGGCTTTCCCTGGAGGAAAATCCGGTGTAGAAGAAGAATTAAGCAAGACATTCACCTCCTCAACTGACCCATTAATATCAAAATTTTCAAACCCAAAATGAGCTAGACAAGCCTCTAAAGGGTCCCCTACAAGAATGGAGAGCAAAGCCTCCTCCACAATCTCATCCACAACATCCACTAATAAGCACTCCTCTCTCTCTCATGAGGTTGTTGGGATGCTTGGAAAACATTAAGTTTCACTTGCATATTACCAAATGAAACTTCCATCACCTCGGTACGACAATTGATGCATGCATTGGCCGTAGCCAAGAAAGGTCGACCCAAGATCACCAGGATTAGTTTCCTAGAACTGGCTACCGGTTCCATATCTAAAACCAAAAAGTCAACAGGGAAGTAGAACCTATCAACCTTAACTAGCACACCCTCAATCATGCCACGTGGCACTTTGAGGGACCAGTCAGCTAACTGAAGAGTAACAGTAGTGGGCTTTAACTCGCCAAGCCCAAATTCCTCGTACACAGAGTATGGCAACAAATTGACACTGGCCCCTAAATCTAACAAAGCCATATCAATGAAATGGTCCTCTATAATGCATGCAATGGTTGGGGCACCCGGGTCCTTAAGCTTAGGAGATGTGTCATTCAACAAGATAGAGCTTACTTGCTTCGTGAGTAGGACCTTTTGAGACACATGTGTCCTAGATTTACGCTTTTGCGTACAAAGGTCCTTCAGAAATTTGGCATATGATGGTACTTGCTTAATCGCCTCCAATAGGGGGAGATTGATTTTTACCTGTTTAAAGACCTCCATCATTGCCTCCATAGATGCCGCCTTCTTATTAAAAGGGGACGGTGTGTCAAGGCACTTGGGAAGGGGTGCTTTAGGCACATATGGTGCCTTGGGCTCAAGTGAAGTGCTAGAGACTAAGTCATCATTCTAAAGTGTTTCCCCCTTACCCTTGCTCTCATTAGGTGTACCACCGTGGTCACCATTCCTAACTCTAGTTGCATTAGACGCAACTGACTGAGGCTCTAACTCCCTACCACTTCTGAAAGCAACCACCGCCTGCACTTGCTCATGTTACTTCCCATTCCCACCCAAACTCTCTGCCCTGTATTGTCCCTTAGGGTTGGCCACAATTTGACTCAATAATTTTTCCTCCTCTCTTCAATTCATGTTGTTAGCCATTTGACCCAATTGGGTCTCTAGCTTGGCAATAAAGTGAGTGTGGGAGTGAACTACCGGTGCTAACCCCTTAAGTTCTGAGAGAACTTCCAACACCTGAGTCTCAAAGGCAGAGTTGCCCTGAGGAACAGGCGGGGGTTGTGGTTGCCGGTACGGTTGTGGGGGTCTATAAGGTTGCGGTGGTCGGTAAGATGATTGGTTGGCAAAATTATTGAAATTCTGCCTTGGTGGTGGAGGATTGTAAGAAGTGCCTTGTAAAGGGGGTCGCTATGAGAAATTAGGGTGATTTCTCCATCCCGGATTGTATGTGTTGGAGTATGGATCATTACCCGGGTTGGAGAATCCTTGAGCCGTATTCACATGCTCTTGGACTAACTTTGGAAATTGTGATGCCGAAGGGTACTCACTCAAGTCATGAGCAGTGCTCGCACAAATAACACATGCCTCATGAAATTGAGGCTGATCTTGCTCGGTAGGGGCATGTCCCGTAGCTAACAATTGGTCCATCTTGCGGGACAGTCTCTCTACTTGTTGGGCTAACTCTAGGTTTTGCCCGATCTCATAAATGCCCCCTCTTTTCAGGGCTCCAACTACTGGTTGCCGGACTTGCCGGGCTGCGGAGGCATGGTGAAAGGAATTATCACTTAGGTTCTCAAACAATTGCCATGCCTCTGCATCATTTTTAGACATGAATGTCCCACTACAAGACGAATCCACCATTTGGCGGTGCGGCTCAGTTAAGCCATAATAAAATGTTTGAACAAGTTGCCAATCAGGCACTTGGTGGTGGGGACACTGTTGGAGAAGGTCTCGAAGTCTTTCCCAGGTCTCATGGAATTGCTCACCATCCATTTGAGCAAAGTTTGTGATGGCTCGCCTAAGTTGGTTGGTTTTACCTATGGAAAAGTACTTCTCCAAGAACCGTTGCTGTGATTGGTCCCAAGTTGTGATTGAATTAGCAGGTAAAGAATTTAGCCAGTGTTTGTCTTTATCCTTTAACGAGAATGGAAACAATTGCAACATTAAGGCCTCATTTGTGAAATTCTAGATCCTCACTGTCGAGCAAATTTCCAGAAATTCATTCAAATGCTTATAAGGATCATCATGAGTTAGTCCATGGAATGATGGAAGCATTTGTATGGTGCTGGACTTAATCTCATAATGAGCAACAGTGGTGTTAGGCAATTGGATGCATGATGGTGATGTATATGCAGTGGGTGTAAAATAATCCTTAAGGGTCCAGTTAGGCACATTCGGGACATCAGGATTTGCCATCTCTAATGGCTCACTGTATGAATATGAATATTCAAGCCTAGGAACACGGGCAGAGGCCCTAAGTCTCCTAAGGGTCCTTTCTAATTCAAGGTCCAAACTCCACAATTCAAGGCGACAAGAACGACGCCCGTGCATACACTACCCCCACACACACAAAAAGTTCCGACTCTGTACACTAAGTTACAAAAACAAAATATCAAAAGGAGAAATACTCACAGCGATTTAACGAAAACGCTTTACTCGTCTTGCAGATGCTTGACGTGTAGACGTTGTCTCCAACCTTTGTTTGTGCTTTGACTTTCGTTTTAGCACTTTGGTGCTTTGCTTGTGAATGTTTGCTTCTGTTTACTCACTTTAATGCTGCATTTTTTTATATTTTTAAAGCTTAGCTGCGCTCCGCTTGCACTTCGGTGATAGCTCCAATTTCAAACGCTCTGCACACTTAGCAACACAAAAGCATAAAATCCTAAACTAAAAATTAAAATAAGAATATAACTTTAAATTAACTAATTTCACTAGAGGTCCCCGACAACGGCGCCAAATTTTGATGGCTCGTTGAACACACCAAATATAAACCCTAAACTACACCAAATTCTTTTAGAATAATGGCAAGTCCAAGTATCGATCCATAAGGACAATTGTGAAATTAAACTAATTTAATTGTAAAATTCCTAAATTAATTTTGATAAAAAATTTGATTGTTCATAGCCTAATTTAATAACAAATAAATTAAACTAAGGAATTAAATTATCAGTAATAAATGAAATTGAGTTTACTGAATTGGGAGAAAAACTAGGGCAAATAGTCCACCACTATCCACGTAATTAAGGTTCCGATTGAAATCAATTATGCTATGGTTTGAACGGATTAATACTTCGCAACTACAAGCTCAAAGCATTTAACAAGAAGATCATCACATTCAATGTACAAGCACGAACTATCTCAAGTAATACGAATCGTTCACTCTAAACTAGGGTAGTGATACGACTCGTTCCTCGTAGTATGGTTCGTCTCATACCTTGAATGTGAAAGAATAGAAAACTCATGTATGGATAACATTCAACAATCACAGAAAGTCAAATATTCGAACAAATAATGAAAAATATATGAAAGAAACTTCTAAATCACCATACAAATGTTCAAACGTTTACATAATTAAAAATTAAAAAGAAAACTAAATAATTACATGGCTAGGGTTTTATCAGAACCCTAAAAAATAAGACTAGCCACTCATGGAGGAGTGGAAGGAGGTGGATGGAGAAGGAACCACCATGGGAGACATCCTTGAAGCTTTTAGTTTCTCTTCTCTTCCAAACCCTAGCCTCTCTCTTTAGGTCAAAACAAGTTCAGAACCCTAATCCAGCCTTTTCCTTGCCTTTTTATACTTCTGAACTCTTCCAAACAAGTTTAAAACGTCGAGCTGACTTTCCTAGAAAAAGTCAACGCACATGCGGGAAAGTCAACTCTCTCCAAATTCTGTCTTTCTGCCCATTTTATGCTCCGACTATGTACAACCTGATTGACATTCAACACACATAAAGTATACAGCTTGACCAGCAAGTGAAGTTAAAAGATTCTAATTAACGGCCTTAATGATGTACAATTCGGCCTTAATCAGCTATGATCACAAAATAAGAGATCATCGGTAGGCGATGGCTGCCGAAGTAGATCTCCATTGTTGTCGTCCTGGTTCTCTCTCTGTCTCTCTCTCTCTAATTTGTTACTTTGAAAAGTCTTTTCTTTCTTAGCATAAGGAGTGGCCTAAATCGTCATCAGAGAGGTAGACGGCGATATAGTGCCACCACCGTAAGATGTCACCGGCAACAACTTGGTGATGAGAGTGAGAAACAGAGAAGAGAAAGACAAACCCTAGGATAGAGAGAGAAGCGAAAGAGAAAGAAAGAGAGGGTTTTGAGAAATTGGTTTTGAACAAATAAGTATAAGAGTTTGTATGTTTTATGTGTAGGGAGGCATTTTGGTCATTTTACAGTGTCTTGTCCTTATGGACCTAATAAATTAGCGCATCACCTTTGGGTAGGAAAATTTCAAAGTTAAATCTCTTGGCTGAGCACCCTTTTTTATAAGCTCAATAAGATTAAGATTTCATTTTAAAGTTTAGCCTATGATTTTGAAAAATCCTAGGCTGATACGAATTATAGGAGAAGTGCATTGTTTATAGGTGTTCATACAAATAAGGAAAATCAGTAAATCGATCTAATCCGGTCTAAATTGTCAGTTTAGTCCAAATATTATTAGGTTCGGTTTTAGTCCCGATTTTGAAAATAATGAAGCCATTCAACTCAGTTCCATTTGTAATTTTAAAGCTTTACAGTTCTAAACTGATTTGAACCATGATATATTTGGTTATTATTTGCAACACTCATTCATTTTCTAAAGAGATATTTATTTATAAATTTCATTTAGAAGACTTATAAATTAATAAATCTACAAAGTATTCTTGTGTTCTACCTAATCCCATACATTTGAACTTATATTCTAATAGGTCATTTTTCCCATATTAGAAGTATTATAGAAGAGTGGAAATTATTTTTAGATATATTTCGTTTATGATATATATAAAATATTGTATATAAATATAGAAGATTATTATTCTTAGTACTTTCTTTGCTTCAATGTGAGGGATTTACTTGATCAAAGATCTCCCTTCACCATTATTTGACAATAAGGTCCTGCCATGGAAGAACATTTGGAAAAAGGTTAATTATACATATATACCAATGATAAAGATGATGATGGACTCGCAATAGAGATGATGATAAACTGGCGATGAACAATCTTTTTTTGCCATCGTTATACATAAATTGTAGTCTCTTCGTCGGTTTGTGTAGTCACTGATATTATGTAGTTTATTCACCGGTATTATGCCAGAGTTAATTATATACAAATTTTTCTAAAAAGATGTATCAATATATATGAACTATTTGGTGATTTTTTTATATATTATTTGATGATTGTTGTATATTGATTGTTTATATGCTTTTTGGTTGAGCAATCATTTTTATTGCCATTGAAAAATCGAAATAGTCCATTTTTACTTTTTAAATTTTGTATTGTATTTTCACATTGCAGTGTAAATATTCACATTAGTATGAGTTTAGTTTTTTTTTTAAGGCTAATTATATTTTAATTGTAAACTGTGAACATTCATATTATATTTTGGTATAAAGTTTATTTTTTTCAAATATTATGTTTGTTATTTTTGTTAGTATGCTTGTTGATTGAACAATCATTTTTGTTACCACTGAATAACTGAAATAGTCGATTTTCACTTTTGTTTTATGTTTTCACAGTGTAGTGTGAATGTTCACATTGATATGAGTGTAGTGTTTTAAGGATAATATGTTAATTGTAAACTGTGAATATTCACATTGTATTTTAATATGAGTTTTATTTTTTAAAAATTAATTATACGTTTGTTATTGATTGTGAGCATTCATATTGTATTTTGGTATATATTTTGTTTCATACTAGCATAAATATAGTGTATACATAGAGATGTAAATGTTTACATTAATTCTGTAATACAAATAAGTAGTCTCATCCAATGTTAATGTTCATACACTCATGTAACATTGAGTGTGTGTATGGCTCCATAAGATGTTATTTATCAGCATGTATTTGCAATATGAAAGTTTACATTAACATTTAGAGAGAGATTTTCAAAAGTTACACGATTTAGGGTTTTGAGAATGTAAGAGATTTTTTTCTGTAGAATAAGGGAGATATTTTTTCTCCTAGAATGAGGGAGTTTTTTTCTTCATGGAATAAGGGAGAGATTTTCTTCCTAAAATAAGAAAATTTTTCCTAGAATGATGAGAGATTTTCTCCATAGAATAAGAAAAAAAAATTTTATTGTGTATTAATTTCAAAATAAAAAAAAAAGCACAAAAAGTTGACTATTTTAATTGTTCAGTGGGAACAATCGATTTATTAAACACATCTAAACACATAAAAATAAATCACATAAAAATGTTATTTATTTTTTATGTGTTTAGTCAATTTTCACTTTTGTTTTATGTGTTTAGATGTTTCATAAATCTTAAGAATAAGATTTATTAAAAAGACTCCCATTTCTAAACTAAAAAATCTCAACACATAAAAATATTATTTTTTTTGTTTTTTATCATATAACACTCTTTTAGTCGAAAAGTTATTTAGTCATCTTAAGACAACATCACGTAATATCTTATGTGTATTGTAATTAGTAAAAAAAAATGAGACTCATAATTTTATAATGAGTAATTAAAAAATAATAAAAAATAATAATTTATAATTGGTCAGGACATACCCCTTGACCAAAAAAATAATTTTTCCTTTCGAACCACTGCATTGTTAATGCTATTGGAGGATTGGTAGTTCACTTCTTGTTGTAGCCGTTAGCCTGCTCTATACCTATCTCTCTAAGTGAGACATGACATGTTCGATAAAACTCTTAACATTTAATACCTTAATTATTTATTTAGGTTAAATTTGACATTTTTAAAAAAAAATTAAAAAATTACTATTTTATTTAAATCATATCATTTTATTTAAATTATATCACCTCTCTACCATATTACTTTAAATCCAACTCATATTTTATAAAAAATTAAAAAATATATTTATTTAGAACATTCCAACCAATCCCTTAATATTGGTTGTTGTCCAAACTTGGAGGCTTTAATCAATAGCGTGTCTCTCTCTTGATTGAGAATGCAACGTTTGTCCCCATCCCAATTCCAAACATCAATTGTTTTTTTTTTTTTTTTTTTTGAATAAGAAAAAAAAGATATGCTGAGATATCAATGTTTTATCTGTAGGCTCAGGTCTCAAAATAGGTAGTTGTCAACTTGATTTAATTTAATTTATAAAAAAGAATCCATCGTCGAAAATTTAATAGAGTTCAATTACACGTCTTAAAAGAGGTCAAGTATCGATCAAAGTACAATGCGAGATCCTCGTAGAGAGCCAATTGGACAACTTAATATATTCACACTTCTCAAAAATCGAACCTGACTCGTACCTAAAAAATGAATTACCTTCACCATCAGGCCACCACCTCGTGATAATCCCAAATATTATTAAACATCACATTTCCTAGTAAAGTATTATTGGCATAGATAACAACATGCCTTCGGTTCTATTTGACGTCTCTTATATTAGCATATTTTTTTTATCTTTTTATTTTTTAGGTTACATTACCTTTTTATTTTTTGCATATCTTTTTGTAAAAAGTCAAAAAGTATACTTATTTAAATCATTTCAAACACCCTCTTAATCTTTCTCTTAAACTATGTTTGAATTATGAATTTGGATAGACATTTTTAAAAGAAAAGAAAAGAAATAGATGAAACATATAAAATATATATATATATATATATATATAACTACATTTCAGTTGTATTTTACCTATATTTTTTCTTTTCATACTCAAATTTATGATTCAAGCATAATTTTAGAGCATCTCCAATGAATCCATATAAAGTTGTTTATGTAAGAATATAACCATAGGCTATTTTGGAAAGATAGTTAAAAATTATCTTCTAACTTTTAATCTATTTGAGTCATATCATCTCTCACATTTTTTTTATATCAAAAATTAACTTTTAACTATTTTTACAAAAACAACCCACAGCTGGCAAACTTACATTTTCGTTTTCCTCTAATGCACTGCATAGCTATTTAGGTCCAGATATGAGGTGACTGAGATTTAGGGCTGGTTTGGCATAGTCTAAAAAAGATAAAATATTAAAAAATTACTTAAAATGTTAAAAAGTTATCACTATTCACTAAAAAAAATATTAAAAAATTAATTTTTCACAAATTCATACAACTCAACAACATTCCTACTTTTCGATTGTGCAGCGTTGGGACAAAAAAGTAGGACAGTTTGGGGCAATTTTGACACACTATTGTTCAGCCAGTGGGGGCCTATCACGGGTCCCGTTTTGATAATCTGAATCGTTTAATGTGTAAAACTCGTCGAGTACTATATGTCTGTAAAAAATTACATTGAACGGATATCGATAACTACATGATCAAATCAGTTTTGTATGAAAAATAGATGGTGTTATAATTAACGATTGAAAAAAACAAATCTGATCAGATAGCTATTGATATCCGATCAACGTGATTTTTTATAAGCATATAATGTTCGACGAATTCTACACATTGAATGGTTCAGATTATCAAAATGGGACCCGTGATGGCTCCCACGGGCCGAACAAAACAATCCACTGCAATGCCCGAAAAGTACCCAATAATTTCTTGCATGAATTCAGCTGACAAATTGTACCGCTGTCATTCACTCATCTCCAATCTTCTCCTACACACTTCTTTATACAATTTTTTAATATACATTTTTTTATAAAAATTCAAAAAATTAACCCAAACATCTATATTTTTTTCTTAACTTTTTAATCCAAAAATATAAAAAATACATTTATTTAAGACACCACAAACAACCCTTTAATTAAACTAGGCTGGATAGAAAATCCCCTGAATTATAAAATAAAAATAATGCATAGTTGTTTGGCCTGTGTTTGACAAGTGAATTTGCAGGTTTTTTTTGGTTATTTTAGTCACAAAAAATAAAATAGGTTATTTTAGTCATAACAAACAAAATATCACATCCAATCCATAATTATTACATTCTTTTCTCACAAAAAAACTCAAAAAAATTAAAAAGTCAAAAAATTCTTCCCAAATCAAATTTTTAAACCCAAATTAAAATAGTTAAAAAAATCAAAAAATCAACCCACTCCGCCAAACATAGGCTTAAAGAAAATTGTTCACCGCCTTTCTAGCTGTAGGAATAGACGGTTAGCAAAGCAAAGAAATAGGAAAAAAAATTGGTGGTACAAGTACACCTGACAATACATCTCACCAATCATCAAATATTCTGTCTCAAAAGTTTCTCTCATCATGATTCAACACAAAAGGTGTTACTTTTTTTCACCGATCAAAACACTCATCAGATATTATATACCAGAACTACAAACTTCTTAAGAAATAGACACGTTGAACTAGCAAGGTTGGGCCATGTTATTTTTTTTTTTATAATTATTTTATTTGATATCTATATAATAAGGCAGCTCAGTTTTTTTTGTCTTGATGGAACTTCTGTGCTTTTGTCTAAATATGAGCCATTGGATTGATTTAATCTGAGGGTTCAAAATATCTGAGCCTATTTGTCTCTCCCATTTTCAACAGACCCTCACTCCCATTTGTCTCTCATTTATCTCTTTTTTTATTTCAAATTTTGAAAACACACAGCCCCCCTCCCTCTCTCTCTCCCTCTCCCTCTCCATCAGAGCCCAACCTTCCCTGTCGGAGCCCATTCCCTCTCATCATCTTCTCTCTTCCTCCCTCCATCTCTCCGCCATCTCAATCTTCATCAACAGTGGCAGCCCCAATCTTCGTCCTTGACGACGGCACCCCCTCTCTCTCTCTACCTCCATCGGAGCCCATTCCGCCCAACCCTTGCTGGCGATTGAACCGCAAGCCCCGTATTACTCTCTTCATCTTCTCTCTTCCTCCCTCTCTCTCCCAATCTTCATCAACAATGGCAGCCCCAAACCCCATTGACGACAGAGCCGTTGCCCACATGATGATGCAGAATATATAGTAGACAAGGACGATAGAATTAACTCTGCCGACGATTTGGGTCTCGGCCAAGCTATGGTAACTCTCTCTCTTTTTTATCCCCTTCCTTTTTTTTTTTTTTAACCTAATAAGCGAATTACCACTTCTATTCGGCCACCGCCCAAAAATTAGAAACAAATTAAAAATTTGTGCTTACAAATTCGAATATTTTTTTGGTTAAATTAAGTTTCTTTTCTTTTTGCCTGATTGGAGGGGGTATGGACATAACTACATTCTTCATACTGACTTGAAATTTTCTTTTCTTTTCTTTCCTTTTTTTTTTTTTGGTAAATAAAGTTCCTTTCTTTTTCCCTGATTAGATTTGAATGGGCATCACATGGGTATAGCCACATTTCCTCTATCAAAATATTACATATACCTACACTAATTTTACACTGGTTTGATGGGTGTGGAACATGGGTTGAAGGGTGATCTGAATTAGTTTTTTCATAGTTTTTTGAATCAACTGATCTGAATCAACTGATCTGAATTAGTTTTTTCATAGTTTTTTCATAGTTTTTGGTTGTGGTGAACAATCTTCTTCCAAGATTTATAGAGAGTGTGTGCTATATATATATATATAAAATCTGCATGTTGGATAGATTGTAAATTTGTAATTCTTGGTGGCGTGAAGTTCTGGTTTTCTTCCCTTTTGCTGTTGAAATTGAATTCAAACAAAAAGAAAAGGGAAAAGGAAAAAAAAAAGCAGAAAGAAATTATCAGAAGAGGTTTCTTGAGAATACCCTTATTTTTTATTTTGTGTTTGTTTAAATTATTTATTCAATAGATTATTCACATATGTATATACCCTTATTTTTTATTTTGTGTTTGTTGGATACATATGTTTATTCAATAAATGATGCAACACTCCAGTAGGTCATATTTGATGACTCCCAGCTGGAAAAACTATTTGTGTGTGGATGACCCGAATGAATGTAAATGTGAATGTGAATGTGAATGTGAATGTGATTATATACATAATTTTATATATGTATATATGATCTATATATGATTTCATTGACAGGGATGTGATTATATATGATTTCATTAACAGGGATGTGATTATATATGATTTCAGTATGTATAAAAATATATCTATATATATATATCTATATATATTTCTATATATAATGATTTCAGTATGATTATATATTTCTATATCTATACATAATTTTATATATGTATATATGATCTATATATGATTTCATGGACAGGGATGTGATTATATATGATTTCATTAACAGGGATGTGATTATATATGATTTCAGTATGATTATATGTGATTATATTTCTATTTCAGGGATGTGATTATATATTTCTATATCTATTTGAATCCAAATATATGGAATTGTTTCATTAGCATTTCCTGAAATATATTTCAAATTAATTTCCAAATATATTTCAAATTAATTTGAAATGCTAATGAAATGCAAATTAGCAAATATGTTTCTGAATTGTTAAATTAGCAAATTAACAAATGTGAAATATATTTCTCAGGAAACAAATATGAAATATATTTAGCAAATATATGTTTCTGAATTGTTTCATTAGCATTTCCTGAAACAAATATATTTCTATATATGTGATTATATATCTTTTTTTTTTTTTTTGAGAAGCCAATTTATTTTCCCTTGCTTAAACCCCCAATTTATTTTCTCTTTGATTTTCTCGGGAAAACAATGTATTCTGGATTTAATTCTTTTGGAATTTGCTTGGTTTGGGTAAAATTATTGGAAAAGTGGAAAACTTTAGTTGTATTTTTTCATTTGTTATTTTATAGGAATTTTCGTTTGTTTGTTGGGTTTGATTGGTATAGGGAATTAAAAAGTGAAATTTGATTCCCAATTTGTTGGAATTGGAATTGTGATAGTTTTACAAAAAAATAATAATTGTGTTTTCTCACTATGATGGGATATGAGTGCAATTTCTTTTCTTTGCTTTGTATTTTAAGTGGAAACTTGGTATTATAAACATTTTACAACCAATCAACTTGAAATGTTTCTTAAGAATGTTTCTCAAGAACAGTTTTGAAATGTTAACAGTTTAGGGTATATATATGTATATGTGTATATATATATGTAAAAATTTAAAATATACACATATACACATACATATATACACATATACACATATTTCAGAACAGTTTATGGTATATATATGTATATGTGTATATATATATGTAAAAATTTAAAATCACTCTTCTTGATACGGTTAATTTGAAACATTTCAAATTAATTTCCTGAGAAACATTTCCTGTTTGAATGAGTTATGTTATAAACATGTTAACATTTCAAAACGGTTCTTGAGAAACATTTCAAAACTCTTCTTGATAAAAGCACACCCTCTCAAGAAGAGTTAACATTTCAAAACTCTTCTTGAAATGTTTCTCAAGAACAGTTTCGAAATGAAAATGTTTCCTGTTTTGAAACATTTGAATGAGTTATGTTATAAACATTTCCTGTATATATATATATGCTTTTATCAAGAAGAATTATATAATTTCCTATTTCTCTTAATCTGATATGGTTAGTTTGAAATGTTTTATTTTTTACATGGTTTTGATTTATGAAATGGGTTTGATTATTTAAAAGTCAATATGTATTTATTTGTGTGTATTATATATATAATTTTGAACACACACCCTCTGTTTTTGTCTCTTTGTCAAAATGTCTGAATATGTAATATGATGGCTCTATTTTCTTTGGGAAGACATTATGCTGTGTTTGGCAAATTAACAATTTTCTTTGCATTTGTTGCTTTCAGAACTTCAGGATTCAGTACAACTTTTTCCTCACAGCTCTTCATACCTTTCGCTTGAATCCTCTCCTTCTCTTATCTGTAAGCTCTCTCTCTCTCTCACACACACACACACACACACACACACACGTCTTGCACGGATTTTCTTTGAAGAAAGTTTTTTTGGCCCCCTGTGACTCTTTATTGAAACACCCATTATTCATCTTCTTGATGAAAGTTTTTGTTTGTTGTAGTTGACAATAGGTTTGAAGCATTGTGGATTTCCTTGAGACCTTTCATATCGAAACAAGGTAAATTAATCTTTTATTTTTATTTTTATATATGATTATGGATGTATATATATATATATCTATATAACATGGAAGCTCAGATTTTTACTCTTGATGGGACTTTTATCCCTTTGTCAATACATGGACCATTAGATTGAATTCAATCCGATGGCTTACAACGTCTAATTTTGAACACACACAATACAAATCCCCTCTCTCTCTCACACACAAATTTTGAACATACTCCTCTTTCAAATTTTGAACACACGCTCAGAATCTCTCTCTCTCTCTCTCTCTCTCTCTCTCTCTACATCACTCTCTTCATCTTCTCTCTTCCTCCATCCCTCTGAACCGCCACAACAAACCTATCTCAATCCCTCTGAACCGCCCCAAAATTCTTTAACTTCGCCGGTGGCTGAATCCAAGCTCTACAACTAGCGTGGCTCTAGCATAGAGGTAAAGAATTTCTCTCAATCATCCAAAAACCAGAGTCAGATCTGCGAACCCTCCTCCAAATCCACAAAGGTAAAGAATTTTATTTGTTGTTTAATCATTTATAAATTTATTGATTTTCTTAGTTGTTTTCTCTCATATTAATCAACAAATCGGACATTTTTGAGGATTAATCTAGACAGTTTTTTGTATCAAAATCAGACAGTTTTTTGGGGATTAATCTAGAAATGAATATATAAATGTGGAAGCTTTCATTCATGTTCGCTTCTAAAACCCTAACCAAAACCTCGCGGCAAGCTGTGTGTGTGTGTGTGTGTGTGTGAAACCCTAGCTAGAGTAAAGGCTATTGGTTTAGAAAAATAATGAAAAGATGAGAATGTGTTTTTTTTCTTGATAGTCATATTTTGGATTGTACCTACCCAAAAATATTTTGCATTGAATTTTCATTTTCTTGAATTGTACAATGGCAAATTATCGATTCTCTCTCTCACTTGATCATCTTACAGATAGACACTTGCAATGGTTTTTACTGCGAAGCCTTCAGACCGAAAAAGTGCCATAACCCAAAAATGTGGACTGAAGCTTGGACTGGCTGGTTTTTGGATGCTTGGACTGACCGAAAAAGAGCCATAACCCAAAAGAGCCATAACCCAAATATGTCACCCATATAACTTAAAAACTTTTTTTTTCCCTATTTCTTTGTTGTTTTAATTATAAATTGTTTCATTATTCAAACAACGGAACTCAGTTACATTTTTTCTGAATTTCTTAATTCAGTCTTTGGATTCCTCTGTTTTATCCTCAGGTATACAAAGTTTGGTGGTCCAATTCCTCAGAGACCTGTTGAAGACTTGGTATTTTCAGTGGCAAGGTTTATACAGAATAATGGTTCCTTTATTAATTATTATATGGTGAGTTAATTCTTAATTGTATGTTTATCTTATATCAAGTAAAGTATATTTTTTATATTTCTTATTTTTTTTTCTTTCATTAGTACCATGGAGGAACAAATTTTGGACGGACGGCTGCTGGTCTCTTCATTGCCACTAGCTATGATTATGATGCTCCAATTGACGAATATGGTATGCATACACATGAAAATAACTTGATTATATTGTGCTGAGGTTTTTGTTTGTATTACAATCTTTACTTAAGCAATTAAGAGAAACAGATTGTTGCCAATGCATACAAGTAGTCTATTTGTGCAAACACACATTGCATGGAAGGAATGGGACCGTACAATGTAACACATGAGATCATTAGCACAATTATTCTACCTGGAAGCAGAATAAATATTTTTGTTTTGTGGACTATAAATGATCTTTTTCATAATTGACAATCAAAAGAAGTAAACAATTTGAAGTGATAATAAAAAAACAATACACAATTCAATATCACATAAACACCAATCACATAGAAGTATTATTCAATCGTTCAATCCCCAGATATAATTTTTAAACTAAACAGGCAAGAGAGTGAAAGAGATTGAACATCGATGGGATGAAAAGAATGGTTCACCTTTGCAAGAGCATCTCATTTTTGGGGAACAAGAGAGGAAATAGAGAGAAAAACAAAGAAGTAAAAGAGAAATGAGGAAAGGATAAAAAAGAAAAAATAATCTCAAGAAAAAGTTCTTACTTAGCAAAATAACATACAAACAATTGTAAGGACTTCATTGAAGCAAAGTGGACAATATAAGATTCATGGGCAAAAATAAAATCTGAAAGGGTAAAATTGGAAACTTTTTTCACAAATATATGTCAAAATAGAATTTTTTAAAAGTTCAGTTGGGGCATTTGAGAAATTTGCACACTTGCCAGTTGCCATTTGCTTGCTCTGCCCATGATATTCTGCCTGTATGTATGTTATATGGTAGGGCTTTTCTGATGCAAATAATGATATTTTCGGCATTTTTATGATGGGTAATTTATCATATGCAAGGATTACAAAGGGAACCAAAATGGGGACATTTGAGAGATTTGCATAAAGCCATCAAGCTATGTGAACCGGCTTTAGTTTCTACATATCCTACAGTGACTTGGCCAGGCAATAATCTCGAGGTTTGATTAACTCTTCTGAGGCTACAAGAAAGCTATGCATATCTACTACAATTTTCTTCATGTGCATCTTTTTGACAATCATCGATATTAGCTCCTTTTCTCATTATTTTTCATTTTCCAGGTTCATGTATTTAACTCAAAGTCTGGTTGTGCTGCATTCCTTGCAAACTACGACACAAAATCTTCAGCAACAGTGACCTTCCAAAATATGCAATATGACCTCCCTCCTTGGTCTGTCAGCATTCTCCCCGATTGCAAGAATGCGGTTTTCAACACCGCAAGGGTAAGGAAATAGGGTTTTCCCTTTAAAAAACATTCTTTGAAAAAAAAAAATCAAGAAGAAGAAGAAGGAAAGAAAAATAATAGTGTCCTCTAATTGTTTCAATTTTTTTTTGTCTTTTTCACAATTATTTGAAGTCTATTCAGTTTTTTTGGTGCTATTTGATGTCTTCTCAAGTCATATATTTAACATCATAATTTGGAATGATACTTTGGATACTTTTAATTTTGAAAATGATATGCATACATTATTTTCATGCGAGATTTAAGATAAGAATGATGTGGCAATGACATTCTTGCAATTATGAACCAAAGTAACAAGCATTTTGATTTCCAATGAATTGATATAAATGAGACACATCATTCATTCTGTAGGAATTTGTATGCGTAGCATCACCCTTTTAATTTCATTTATAGAAAGCTTTCATTATGTCATAATTTTGTAAATATAAAGAGTATTAGAAAATAAGAGTAAAACTGCATGCATCTTGTCCTCCCCAGAACTCACTTTTGTTCACTGTGTTAAGTTTGATTTAATTTTGAGAAAATTAAGGTTTAGCTTTTGTTCAATGAACATCTCTTTCAAAAAGTTTCCAAAAATGGGTTTTAACATCCAATCAAATTTTTTTACAGATAAGCTCCCAAAGTTCACAGATAAAGATGGTACCTGTAATTAGTAGAGCATTCTGGGAGTCATACATCGAAGAAACTGTCTCTGCCGATGATTCAGACACGGTTGCAATGGATGGACTATGGGAGCAAATAAATGTGACCAGAGATGCCTCAGACTATTTGTGGTACCTCACAGAGTGAGTGTTGTTGAGAGAGTTTTCATTACAAATTTAATAATAACTCATCACACACAAATTGACTTTAACACACTACACACATTGGTAATTTTCATCATAAAAATTGATAACTGTCTTATGATGTGCATATTTTTTGTAAATTCATGACTTAATTTGTTTTATACTTATAGAAGTTGAGTTGGAATTTTTATTTACTAAGATTTCAAATTCATGATTAATGATTAATTTCAAGTTTTTATTCAAATTCAAATTCATGACTTAATTTCAAGTTTTTATTTACTTATAGAAGTTGTGTTAATGATTAATATTTGAATTTTTTTTTCCAATTAATTGGTTTTGAATTTCAATTTTTGATTAATCTCATTAACAAAAGTATTCTTATTTACATAGAATCCTCTAATTGGTTGTTTAGAATTTCATCATTATTAGTTGATTTAACAGAGAAGCCTTCTATTTCTTAGCCTGCTTTCAATTTGATTTCCAAATTCTATTTTTTTCATAGTATAATGATTTAACTATGTTCATTGTGGAATCTAATCTCTATTTGTTCTTGGTATTATTGATTGGTAGGTTATTGATATTGACATAAAACAGTGCATCTTTAGCTTAAATTTTATATTATTAGTTTGGCATCTTTAGATGGTTTGATTCTTGATCAAAAGAAACTAATAAAATGCGTAGAAAAACATAGTGCAATAGCTCATATATTTGTCAGATTGATTCAATTTAGTTAAATTAATAATATTGGGTAATAGTAAAATGAATATATACTATCTTTTGGGTATAAATAAGACATTTTCATGATTTCATTGTAAATTTTATCATTTTTACTTGAATAATCAAATGAAATTGGAAAGTTTGAACTAAAAAGTTTTGTGGATGGGGCTGTTTTGTTGAGTACTAGTGATTCACTCATTTCGGACATTTAATTTTGTTTTTGCATGTAACCTTTGTTATTAAGTGATTTTGAATAGAGTTTCAATAGAGTTGTTAATAGCTGTTGATTCACTCTCTCCCTCTCTCAACTAAATCTCAATTTGCTTTTTAATTTTTAATTTTTATACTGGTTTGGTTTTGGATTCAGTTTGTGTGGAATTCAAAATATAAATTTTTTATTTTTTTAAGTTGAATTGAAGGTGTGAGATGTTGTGGTCATGACTGAAATTTGGTTTTGGAGTACTTGCCACCATTGACTGAATTTCATCATTACTTTTCTAGCGTTTTCTACTACTTATTTGGTTTCATTTGTGGGTTTTTGATTAGATCACGTTTTTGATACAAGCGTAATTATGCTAATTACATTTTTTGGGAATTTTAAATAAACACAGAATCATATTTGAACTATTATTTTTTTTCCAAGTAGATTTGGCATAACTGGTAGTTTTGCCCTCTTTCCTAAATTGTGGAATTTAAGTTTTTATCATTAAGTTGATTGTTAAATTGTAATTTGTGAACTTTATCATTTCTTCTTCCAAAATTTTCTTTGTTAACATCTAGGCGATGACACAGGATGTTCAGTTCAAATATCAATTCAGTTTTTAATTTGTAGTTCCTAATGTGCCATTATGGAGTAACAAGAAGATTTCAGAAAAATTATGGAGTAACAACCATTTGGGTGCTTTTTGAATGGTTAAGTTCTCTCTCTCACTCTCTCTCATGTACTCAGCCACTGAAATCAAAGTTGGGTTGATGTTTATCAGTTTGATACAGAGGAATTAACGATGTTGACATGCCCAATAGCCACTGCACCCACTTCGTCTTTCCTCTTTGCCGGTATGTAAGCACTACTTCCTCAAATGACTCTTCTTAAAATACTACTCTCCACTCTTTAAAATTTTCTCTGATTTTTTTTTTCCTTTCCCCCTTCTATTGTTCATTTTCATCACTTGAATTACAGGCTGTTAGGTGATGAAATATACAAGTGGGTGACATGGATTGCACAACTGGGAGACAACGCGTATCTAACGTAAAAAGCCTTTTCTTTTTACTGTCATTCCTTCTTTAAATACTATAAATGCATACACATATGTATGCGTATAATGTAATGGATAGAATGAATTTATTTAACGTGAATAGATCAAATGGTTCCATTTGAAAGATATTTATTTGTGAGATTGTAATTCCCTTTGAAAGATCAATTGGATTTGCAAATGGATCTTTTGATCTTTTTCAAGTATCAAGCATTTATGGTGGTGTGCTATTGGCAATAAGAAATAATCAGATCTAAAATGCATATAGAGATGTTGAATCAAGTTTAAAGTGGGACTACACTTGAGCCTATACATATAGAATGCATGATTATTTATGTTTTGGTTTCAAATTAATTCATGAATTATATGTATTAAGTAAATCTCTCCTGATTTCATATTGTAATTACAAAGTAAAAGGACAAGGGAATTAAAAATGATTGTAATTGTCTATATGTGTATACTGAAAGTTTCATATACACTGTGACACGGAGTTTAACCTTGAATATGAAGAATTATTAATGGATTGAATAGATCATAACTACAACGTGGTGAATTTTTACCAATATGGAAGCGCTATATTAGTTTGTCTGAACTTTTATTTTTTATCGGTCAAAATGTATTAACTTGAATGTGAATTTTTTTTTTTTTAAAAAAACTTAGAGTGCCGTAGGCACGGGTCATCCACTAGTATTTATATATTGATAGAGACTATAAAGTCAGAAATTTTTACTCAGAATTTATTCAAAAATAATAATTAATAATTATAATTTATTTCACTCATAAATTCCACACTTTAACAAATTAATCTTTTATCACACAAATCAAATCTGAGCAAATTCTAAAACTGTAAATCTGAGTTCTTAACTTTTCCCTTATATTTATGAGGGTCTTACCTTGCATAACATTTAAAATATATTTTAACTATATTAATATAACATTTACTTACTCTCTAAACTAACAAATAGATGAGTGTTTTAGAAAGTTAGTAAAAGGTTAACTTTTGATTTTTTATCAAGTTTTTTGACTTTTTTAGAAATGATTTAAAAAGTTGGTAAAAAATTGACTTTTTTAATTTTTGGTTTAATATTTTTTAAAAGTGTCACATCATTCTAAAATGACCAAAATATTCTTACCTTCTTAATTAAATTTATAATTTTGCCCTTTTGCATGTCAACATTTTTTGAATTAATTAATTACAATGTTCTAGAGGGTAATTTGGTAAATGACCGATTGCGTTTTTAGGTCTTCCCAAATGGTGTCTTCAGCGTTTTTGTATGGTGCAGCGTTTTTTCAAATGCCTAAAAACGCAGTTTTTTGTCAAAGTTCCCAAAACGGCATAGAATTAAACATTATTTTTAGGATTTAGTTGTTTTCAAATTATCGTCTCAACTTGAGAAAGTGTTTAGACTTGGCAGACCCATTTTTGGAACCGTTTTAGATGATTCGAACAATTCATTTTTTAAAACTCATTGAGTATAATATTCATGCAAAAAATAAGATGATCGGCTTGTTTTTTACATAAATATTCTACTCAATAATTTATAATAAGTAAATGTTTTGAATCATTAAAATTGATCCCAAAATAAACATATCGAATCCAAACATATTCTCAAATTGAGATAGTCAACTTAAAAGATGCCAAACCTTTAATGTATTGCTTTTTATTATAAAAAAAATAAATAAATAAACCTCTTCGTTTGGAAAGTCTTGGTTGGGACTTTTTTGGCTATTTTAGTCATAAAAAATAAAATAAATTTTTTAATTTAATAAGACAAAATGTCATATCCAATCTATAATCATTACATTCTTTCTCTTACAAAAAATTCAAAAGTCCTTTCTAAATCAGGCTAAAATAGTTAAAAAAATCAAAAAGTCAAAAAGTCAGCCCACTTCCTAGACGAAGGCTTAATATATGATTTTGGCTTCGTTTGAGAAGAAAGATTGGGTTGGGTTTGGTACTATTTTAACCACAAAAGGACAAAATAGGCTTTTTAATCCAATAAGACAAAGCATCACATTTAACCCATAATCATTACATTCTTTCTCTCATAAAAAGTCAAAAAAATTAAAAAATTCTTTTTCAAATGAGATTTTTTAGTTCCAGACTAAAATAACTAAAAAAAATTTAAAAATAAAAAAATCAACTCACTTTCCAAACCAACCATCTAAGCATTTCATTGGAAATGATCCTAATTAGTAGTGTTTTAACTATAATTTTCTTGCCAGTAGTCAATGATATTAGTCACTTTCAAGATGATGAAAAAAGGGTAATTACAATCAGATTGGGTGTTAATATATATATATACTAGTGGATGACCCGTGCCTACGGCACTCTAAGTTTTTTTTTTAAAAAAAAAATTCACATTCAAGTTAATACATTTTGACCGATAAAAAATAAAAGTTCAGACAAACTAATATAGCGCTTCCATATTGGTAAAAATTCACCACGTTGTAGTTATGATCTATTCAATCCATTAATAATTCTTCATATTCAAGGTTAAACTCCGTGTCACAGTGTATATGAAACTTTCAGTATACACATATATTCAAGGTTAAACTCCGTGTCACAGTGTATATGAAACTTTCAGTATACACATATAGACAATTACAATCATTTTTAATTCCCTTGTCCTTTTACTTTGTAATTACAATATGAAATCAGGAGAGATTTACTTAATACATATAATTCATGAATTAATTTGAAACCAAAACATAAATAATCATGCATTCTATATGTATAGGCTCAAGTGTAGTCCCACTTTAAACTTGATTCAACATCTCTATATGCATTTTAGATCTGATTATTTCTTATTGCCAATAGCACACCACCATAAATGCTTGATACTTGAAAAAGATCAAAAGATCCATTTGCAAATCCAATTGATCTTTCAAAGGGAATTACAATCTCACAAATAAATATCTTTCAAATGGAACCATTTGATCTATTCACGTTAAATAAATTCATTCTATCCATTACATTATACGCATACATATGTGTATGCATTTATAGTATTTAAAGAAGGAATGACAGTAAAAAGAAAAGGCTTTTTACGTTAGATACGCGTTGTCTCCCAGTTGTGCAATCCATGTCACCCACTTGTATATTTCATCACCTAACAGCCTGTAATTCAAGTGATGAAAATGAACAATAGAAGGGGGAAAGGAAAAAAAAAATCAGAGAAAATTTTAAAGAGTGGAGAGTAGTATTTTAAGAAGAGTCATTTGAGGAAGTAGTGCTTACATACCGGCAAAGAGGAAAGACGAAGTGGGTGCAGTGGCTATTGGGCATGTCAACATCGTTAATTCCTCTGTATCAAACTGATAAACATCAACCCAACTTTGATTTCAGTGGCTGAGTACATGAGAGAGAGTGAGAGAGAGAACTTAACCATTCAAAAAGCACCCAAATGGTTGTTACTCCATAATTTTTCTGAAATCTTCTTGTTACTCCATAATGGCACATTAGGAACTACAAATTAAAAACTGAATTGATATTTGAACTGAACATCCTGTGTCATCGCCTAGATGTTAACAAAGAAAATTTTGGAAGAAGAAATGATAAAGTTCACAAATTACAATTTAACAATCAACTTAATGATAAAAACTTAAATTCCACAATTTAGGAAAGAGGGCAAAACTACCAGTTATGCCAAATCTACTTGGAAAAAAAATAATAGTTCAAATATGATTCTGTGTTTATTTAAAATTCCCAAAAAATGTAATTAGCATAATTACGCTTGTATCAAAAACGTGATCTAATCAAAAACCCACAAATGAAACCAAATAAGTAGTAGAAAACGCTAGAAAAGTAATGATGAAATTCAGTCAATGGTGGCAAGTACTCCAAAACCAAATTTCAGTCATGACCACAACATCTCACACCTTCAATTCAACTTAAAAAAATAAAAAATTTATATTTTGAATTCCACACAAACTGAATCCAAAACCAAACCAGTATAAAAATTAAAAATTAAAAAGCAAATTGAGATTTAGTTGAGAGAGGGAGAGAGTGAATCAACAGCTATTAACAACTCTATTGAAACTCTATTCAAAATCACTTAATAACAAAGGTTACATGCAAAAACAAAATTAAATGTCCGAAATGAGTGAATCACTAGTACTCAACAAAACAGCCCCATCCACAAAACTTTTTAGTTCAAACTTTCCAATTTCATTTGATTATTCAAGTAAAAATGATAAAATTTACAATGAAATCATGAAAATGTCTTATTTATACCCAAAAGATAGTATATATTCATTTTACTATTACCCAATATTATTAATTTAACTAAATTGAATCAATCTGACAAATATATGAGCTATTGCACTATGTTTTTCTACGCATTTTATTAGTTTCTTTTGATCAAGAATCAAACCATCTAAAGATGCCAAACTAATAATATAAAATTTAAGCTAAAGATGCACTGTTTTATGTCAATATCAATAACCTACCAATCAATAATACCAAGAACAAATAGAGATTAGATTCCACAATGAACATAGTTAAATCATTATACTATGAAAAAAATAGAATTTGGAAATCAAATTGAAAGCAGGCTAAGAAATAGAAGGCTTCTCTGTTAAATCAACTAATAATGATGAAATTCTAAACAACCAATTAGAGGATTCTATGTAAATAAGAATACTTTTGTTAATGAGATTAATCAAAAATTGAAATTCAAAACCAATTAATTGGAAAAAAAAATTCAAATATTAATCATTAACACAACTTCTATAAGTAAATAAAAACTTGAAATTAAGTCATGAATTTGAATTTGAATAAAAACTTGAAATTAATCATTAATCATGAATTTGAAATCTTAGTAAATAAAAATTCCAACTCAACTTTTATAAGTATAAAACAAATTAAGTCATGAATTTACAAAAAATATGCACATCATAAGACAGTTATCAATTTTTATGATGAAAATTACCAATGTGTGTAGTGTGTTAAAGTCAATTTGTGTGTGATGAGTTATTATTAAATTTGTAATGAAAACTCTCTCAACAACACTCACTCTGTGAGGTACCACAAATAGTCTGAGGCATCTCTGGTCACATTTATTTGCTCCCATAGTCCATCCATTGCAACCGTGTCTGAATCATCGGCAGAGACAGTTTCTTCGATGTATGACTCCCAGAATGCTCTACTAATTACAGGTACCATCTTTATCTGTGAACTTTGGGAGCTTATCTGTAAAAAAATTTGATTGGATGTTAAAACCCATTTTTGGAAACTTTTTGAAAGAGATGTTCATTGAACAAAAGCTAAACCTTAATTTTCTCAAAATTAAATCAAACTTAACACAGTGAACAAAAGTGAGTTCTGGGGAGGACAAGATGCATGCAGTTTTACTCTTATTTTCTAATACTCTTTATATTTACAAAATTATGACATAATGAAAGCTTTCTATAAATGAAATTAAAAGGGTGATGCTACGCATACAAATTCCTACAGAATGAATGATGTGTCTCATTTATATCAATTCATTGGAAATCAAAATGCTTGTTACTTTGGTTCATAATTGCAAGAATGTCATTGCCACATCATTCTTATCTTAAATCTCGCATGAAAATAATGTATGCATATCATTTTCAAAATTAAAAGTATCCAAAGTATCATTCCAAATTATGATGTTAAATATATGACTTGAGAAGACATCAAATAGCACCAAAAAAACTGAATAGACTTCAAATAATTGTGAAAAAGACAAAAAAAAATTGAAACAATTAGAGGACACTATTATTTTTCTTTCCTTCTTCTTCTTCTTGATTTTTTTTTTTCAAAGAATGTTTTTTAAAGGGAAAACCCTATTTCCTTACCCTTGCGGTGTTGAAAACCGCATTCTTGCAATCGGGGAGAATGCTGACAGACCAAGGAGGGAGGTCATATTGCATATTTTGGAAGGTCACTGTTGCTGAAGATTTTGTGTCGTAGTTTGCAAGGAATGCAGCACAACCAGACTTTGAGTTAAATACATGAACCTGGAAAATGAAAAATAATGAGAAAAGGAGCTAATATCGATGATTGTCAAAAAGATGCACATGAAGAAAATTGTAGTAGATATGCATAGCTTTCTTGTAGCCTCAGAAGAGTTAATCAAACCTCGAGATTATTGCCTGGCCAAGTCACTGTAGGATATGTAGAAACTAAAGCCGGTTCACATAGCTTGATGGCTTTATGCAAATCTCTCAAATGTCCCCATTTTGGTTCCCTTTGTAATCCTTGCATATGATAAATTACCCATCATAAAAATGCCGAAAATATCATTATTTGCATCAGAAAAGCCCTACCATATAACATACATACAGGCAGAATATCATGGGCAGAGCAAGCAAATGGCAACTGGCAAGTGTGCAAATTTCTCAAATGCCCCAACTGAACTTTTAAAAAATTCTATTTTGACATATATTTGTGAAAAAAGTTTCCAATTTTACCCTTTCAGATTTTATTTTTGCCCATGAATCTTATATTGTCCACTTTGCTTCAATGAAGTCCTTACAATTGTTTGTATGTTATTTTGCTAAGTAAGAACTTTTTCTTGAGATTATTTTTTCTTTTTTATCCTTTCCTCATTTCTCTTTTACTTCTTTGTTTTTCTCTCTATTTCCTCTCTTGTTCCCCAAAAATGAGATGCTCTTGCAAAGGTGAACCATTCTTTTCATCCCATCGATGTTCAATCTCTTTCACTCTCTTGCCTGTTTAGTTTAAAAATTATATCTGGGGATTGAACGATTGAATAATACTTCTATGTGATTGGTGTTTATGTGATATTGAATTGTGTATTGTTTTTTTATTATCACTTCAAATTGTTTACTTCTTTTGATTGTCAATTATGAAAAAGATCATTTATAGTCCACAAAACAAAAATATTTATTCTGCTTCCAGGTAGAATAATTGTGCTAATGATCTCATGTGTTACATTGTACGGTCCCATTCCTTCCATGCAATGTGTGTTTGCACAAATAGACTACTTGTATGCATTGGCAACAATCTGTTTCTCTTAATTGCTTAAGTAAAGATTGTAATACAAACAAAAACCTCAGCACAATATAATCAAGTTATTTTCATGTGTATGCATACCATATTCGTCAATTGGAGCATCATAATCATAGCTAGTGGCAATGAAGAGACCAGCAGCCGTCCGTCCAAAATTTGTTCCTCCATGGTACTAATGAAAGAAAAAAAAATAAGAAATATAAAAAATATACTTTACTTGATATAAGATAAACATACAATTAAGAATTAACTCACCATATAATAATTAATAAAGGAACCATTATTCTGTATAAACCTTGCCACTGAAAATACCAAGTCTTCAACAGGTCTCTGAGGAATTGGACCACCAAACTTTGTATACCTGAGGATAAAACAGAGGAATCCAAAGACTGAATTAAGAAATTCAGAAAAAATGTAACTGAGTTCCGTTGTTTGAATAATGAAACAATTTATAATTAAAACAACAAAGAAATAGGGAAAAAAAAAGTTTTTAAGTTATATGGGTGACATATTTGGGTTATGGCTCTTTTGGGTTATGGCTCTTTTTCGGTCAGTCCAAGCATCCAAAAACCAGCCAGTCCAAGCTTCAGTCCACATTTTTGGGTTATGGCACTTTTTCGGTCTGAAGGCTTCGCAGTAAAAACCATTGCAAGTGTCTATCTGTAAGATGATCAAGTGAGAGAGAGAATCGATAATTTGCCATTGTACAATTCAAGAAAATGAAAATTCAATGCAAAATATTTTTGGGTAGGTACAATCCAAAATATGACTATCAAGAAAAAAAACACATTCTCATCTTTTCATTATTTTTCTAAACCAATAGCCTTTACTCTAGCTAGGGTTTCACACACACACACACACACACAGCTTGCCGCGAGGTTTTGGTTAGGGTTTTAGAAGCGAACATGAATGAAAGCTTCCACATTTATATATTCATTTCTAGATTAATCCCCAAAAAACTGTCTGATTTTGATACAAAAAACTGTCTAGATTAATCCTCAAAAATGTCCGATTTGTTGATTAATATGAGAGAAAACAACTAAGAAAATCAATAAATTTATAAATGATTAAACAACAAATAAAATTCTTTACCTTTGTGGATTTGGAGGAGGGTTCGCAGATCTGACTCTGGTTTTTGGATGATTGAGAGAAATTCTTTACCTCTATGCTAGAGCCACGCTAGTTGTAGAGCTTGGATTCAGCCACCGGCGAAGTTAAAGAATTTTGGGGCGGTTCAGAGGGATTGAGATAGGTTTGTTGTGGCGGTTCAGAGGGATGGAGGAAGAGAGAAGATGAAGAGAGTGATGTAGAGAGAGAGAGAGAGAGAGAGAGATTCTGAGCGTGTGTTCAAAATTTGAAAGAGGAGTATGTTCAAAATTTGTGTGTGAGAGAGAGAGGGGATTTGTATTGTGTGTGTTCAAAATTAGACGTTGTAAGCCATCGGATTGAATTCAATCTAATGGTCCATGTATTGACAAAGGGATAAAAGTCCCATCAAGAGTAAAAATCTGAGCTTCCATGTTATATAGATATATATATATACATCCATAATCATATATAAAAATAAAAATAAAAGATTAATTTACCTTGTTTCGATATGAAAGGTCTCAAGGAAATCCACAATGCTTCAAACCTATTGTCAACTACAACAAACAAAAACTTTCATCAAGAAGATGAATAATGGGTGTTTCAATAAAGAGTCACAGGGGGCCAAAAAAACTTTCTTCAAAGAAAATCCGTGCAAGACGTGTGTGTGTGTGTGTGTGTGTGTGTGAGAGAGAGAGAGAGCTTACAGATAAGAGAAGGAGAGGATTCAAGCGAAAGGTATGAAGAGCTGTGAGGAAAAAGTTGTACTGAATCCTGAAGTTCTGAAAGCAACAAATGCAAAGAAAATTGTTAATTTGCCAAACACAGCATAATGTCTTCCCAAAGAAAATAGAGCCATCATATTACATATTCAGACATTTTGACAAAGAGACAAAAACAGAGGGTGTGTGTTCAAAATTATATATATAATACACACAAATAAATACATATTGACTTTTAAATAATCAAACCCATTTCATAAATCAAAACCATGTAAAAAATAAAACATTTCAAACTAACCATATCAGATTAAGAGAAATAGGAAATTATATAATTCTTCTTGATAAAAGCATATATATATATACAGGAAATGTTTATAACATAACTCATTCAAATGTTTCAAAACAGGAAACATTTTCATTTCGAAACTGTTCTTGAGAAACATTTCAAGAAGAGTTTTGAAATGTTAACTCTTCTTGAGAGGGTGTGCTTTTATCAAGAAGAGTTTTGAAATGTTTCTCAAGAACCGTTTTGAAATGTTAACATGTTTATAACATAACTCATTCAAACAGGAAATGTTTCTCAGGAAATTAATTTGAAATGTTTCAAATTAACCGTATCAAGAAGAGTGATTTTAAATTTTTACATATATATATATACACATATACATATATATACCATAAACTGTTCTGAAATATGTGTATATGTGTATATATGTATGTGTATATGTGTATATTTTAAATTTTTACATATATATATACACATATACATATATATACCCTAAACTGTTAACATTTCAAAACTGTTCTTGAGAAACATTCTTAAGAAACATTTCAAGTTGATTGGTTGTAAAATGTTTATAATACCAAGTTTCCACTTAAAATACAAAGCAAAGAAAAGAAATTGCACTCATATCCCATCATAGTGAGAAAACACAATTATTATTTTTTTGTAAAACTATCACAATTCCAATTCCAACAAATTGGGAATCAAATTTCACTTTTTAATTCCCTATACCAATCAAACCCAACAAACAAACGAAAATTCCTATAAAATAACAAATGAAAAAATACAACTAAAGTTTTCCACTTTTCCAATAATTTTACCCAAACCAAGCAAATTCCAAAAGAATTAAATCCAGAATACATTGTTTTCCCGAGAAAATCAAAGAGAAAATAAATTGGGGGTTTAAGCAAGGGAAAATAAATTGGCTTCTCAAAAAAAAAAAAAAAGATATATAATCACATATATAGAAATATATTTGTTTCAGGAAATGCTAATGAAACAATTCAGAAACATATATTTGCTAAATATATTTCATATTTGTTTCCTGAGAAATATATTTCACATTTGTTAATTTGCTAATTTAACAATTCAGAAACATATTTGCTAATTTGCATTTCATTAGCATTTCAAATTAATTTGAAATATATTTGGAAATTAATTTGAAATATATTTCAGGAAATGCTAATGAAACAATTCCATATATTTGGATTCAAATAGATATAGAAATATATAATCACATCCCTGAAATAGAAATATAATCACATATAATCATACTGAAATCATATATAATCACATCCCTGTTAATGAAATCATATATAATCACATCCCTGTCCATGAAATCATATATAGATCATATATACATATATAAAATTATGTATAGATATAGAAATATATAATCATACTGAAATCATTATATATAGAAATATATATAGATATATATATATAGATATATTTTTATACATACTGAAATCATATATAATCACATCCCTGTTAATGAAATCATATATAATCACATCCCTGTCAATGAAATCATATATAGATCATATATACATATATAAAATTATGTATATAATCACATTCACATTCACATTTACATTCATTCGGGTCATCCACACACAAATAGTTTTTCCAGCTGGGAGTCATCAAATATGACCTACTGGAGTGTTGCATCATTTATTGAATAAACATATGTATCCAACAAACACAAAATAAAAAATAAGGGTATATACATATGTGAATAATCTATTGAATAAATAATTTAAACAAACACAAAATAAAAAATAAGGGTATTCTCAAGAAACCTCTTCTGATAATTTCTTTCTGCTTTTTTTTTTTCTTTTCCCTTTTCTTTTTGTTTGAATTCAATTTCAACAGCAAAAGGGAAGAAAACCAGAACTTCACGCCACCAAGAATTACAAATTTACAATCTATCCAACATGCAGATTTTATATATATATATATAGCACACACTCTCTATAAATCTTGGAAGAAGATTGTTCACCACAACCAAAAACTATGAAAAAACTATGAAAAAACTAATTCAGATCAGTTGATTCAGATCAGTTGATTCAAAAAACTATGAAAAAACTAATTCAGATCACCCTTCAACCCATGTTCCACACCCATCAAACCAGTGTAAAATTAGTGTAGGTATATGTAATATTTTGATAGAGGAAATGTGGCTATACCCATGTGATGCCCATTCAAATCTAATCAGGGAAAAAGAAAGGAACTTTATTTACCAAAAAAAAAAAAAAGGAAAGAAAAGAAAAGAAAATTTCAAGTCAGTATGAAGAATGTAGTTATGTCCATACCCCCTCCAATCAGGCAAAAAGAAAAGAAACTTAATTTAACCAAAAAAATATTCGAATTTGTAAGCACAAATTTTTAATTTGTTTCTAATTTTTGGGCGGTGGCCGAATAGAAGTGGTAATTCGCTTATTAGGTTAAAAAAAAAAAAAAGGAAGGGGATAAAAAAGAGAGAGAGTTACCATAGCTTGGCCGAGACCCAAATCGTCGGCAGAGTTAATTCTATCGTCCTTGTCTACTATATATTCTGCATCATCATGTGGGCAACGGCTCCGTCGTCAATGGGGTTTGGGGCTGCCATTGTTGATGAAGATTGGGAGAGAGAGGGAGGAAGAGAGAAGATGAAGAGAGTAATACGGGGCTTGCGGTTCAATCGCCAGCAAGGGTTGGGCGGAATGGGCTCCGATGGAGGTAGAGAGAGAGAGGGGGTGCCGTCGTCAAGGACGAAGATTGGGGCTGCCACTGTTGATGAAGATTGAGATGGCGGAGAGATGGAGGGAGGAAGAGAGAAGATGATGAGAGGGAATGGGCTCCGACAGGGAAGGTTGGGCTCTGATGGAGAGGGAGAGGGAGAGAGAGAGGGAGGGGGGCTGTGTGTTTTCAAAATTTGAAATAAAAAAAGAGATAAATGAGAGACAAATGGGAGTGAGGGTCTGTTGAAAATGGGAGAGACAAATAGGCTCAGATATTTTGAACCCTCAGATTAAATCAATCCAATGGCTCATATTTTGACAAAAGCACATAAGTCCCATCAAGACAAAAAAAACTGAGCTGCCTTATTATATAGATATATAACTTTATAATTTTAATTATTAATATATATATATAATCCTATATAATCCTTCATTAATTTGTAATTATTTGTTCAAAATATCATTGATGTCATATTTCTCCGAAAAAAATAGTACAAAATTGAATTAATGTCCACGAAGTAAGGGTTTGAATTTTCCATATGATACATTAATATGGGACCAAGCATACATAAATTTAAGGGGTTGGAATTGACCATTTTTTATGAATCCAATTTTAACATTTTAATAAAAAATTAATAACACTTTTTAATAGGAATTTTTATTGATAAATTTAGAAGTGTTTTAACTTAAGAAGTCCATGAAGGAATTTTTCAACCGATTTAGTCCTATGTATGTATAATTTTATTCCATAAAATCTTTTTTCTTGATTTACACTATTTTCTTGGACACTTATGCCCGTATATTTAATTTTGATATCCTTATAAATATTTTTTGAACGGTTAACAATTTTATGATGTGAACATTCATATTTTAAAATTCACATCGGTAGGAATATAAAATTGGCCCGTGGCGCGGCCCGAAACCCGCCCGCGAGCCGGGACGGGCCCAGTCTGTTGACAATGTGAATATTCACATTGACACATTAACATTCACATTAATAGGAGTGTAAAATTGGCCTGCGTCCCGTGCATAGCACGAAACCCGCCCGCAGCCCATGGTCGGCCCGGGACGGGCCCGGTCCGGCCCGTTGACAATATGAATATTCTCATTGACATGTTAACATTCACATTGATAAGAGTATAAAATTGACCCGCGGCCCGGGGCGGGCCTGACCCAGCCCGTTGACAACGTGAATATTCACATTGACATGTTAACATTTACATTAATAGGAGTGTAAAATTAGCTTGCGCCTCGTGGCTGCCCGAAACCCATCCACGGCCCGTGAGCGGCCCGAGGCGAGCCCGGCCCGGCCTGTTGACAATGTGAATATTCACATTGACATGTTAACATTCACATTGATAAGAGTATAAAATTGGCTAGCGGCCCAAGACGAACCCAGCTTGGCCCGTTGACAATGTGAATATTTACATTGACATGTTAACATTCACATTGATAAGAGTGCAAAATTGGTCCGCAGCCCGTGGGCAGCCCAAAGCCCGACCGCAGCCCGAGGCGGGCTTGACCCAACCCGTGACAATATGAATATTCACATTGACATATTAACATTAACATTGATAGGAGTGTAAAATTTGCCCGCTGCCCGAAACTTACCTGCGGCCTGGGGTAGGCCCGGCCTGGCCCGTTGACAATGTAAATATTCACATTGACATGTTAACATGCACATTAATAGGAATATAGAATTGGCCCGCAGCCCATGGGCTGCCCGAAGCCCGCTCACAGTCCGGGGTAGGCTCGTTTGGGTCTGGGCCCTAGCATGTCCGAGACCCTAAGTTAGGGGTCTAGGCCATCACTTTGAAGCCCCGCCCGGCCAATCGGCCCGCTTAAGGCCTATTCAAGGCTCGGTCTGAGGCTCAGCCCGCCCGAGGCGCAATGTATTTTTTTGTGAAAAATAATAAAATTTTGGTAGAAAAAATTAAAAAAAATTAAAAAAATATGGCCAGACCCACCCAAGCCCGACCTAAGCTTAAAGCTAGGCCCAGGCCCATCGGCCCGACTCGAGGCTCGATCCAACGGCCCGGCCAAAGCCCGAATACCCTTGTGCCAGGGCTAGGGACTGGGCCTAATTTTTTGGCCCGTGGGCCGGCCCGGGAAAGGTTCGTTTGGGCCCATGCTCGAGCCTAGTCTAAGACCCTAGGCTAAGGCCTAGGCCATTACTTTGAAGCCCGGCTCGGCCCGCCCCATCAACCCGGTTAAGGCCCATTCAAGGCTCGGTCCGAGGCCCGGCCCGCGCTGAGGCCTAGTGTCTTTTTTTGTGAAAAATAAGAAAATTTTGGTAGAAAAAATTAAAAAGAATTTTAAAAAAATAGCCAGGCCCGCCCCGGGCTGCCCACGGGCCGTCGGCGGGTTTCAGGCAGCCACGAGGGGTGGGCTAATTTTATACTCCTATCAATATAAATGTTAACATGTCAATGTGAATAGTCACATTGTCAACGGGCTGGGCCCGCTCCGGGCCGCGGGCGAGCTTTTGGCCACCCATGGGCCGCGGGCCAATTTTCTACTCTTATCAATGTGAATGTTAACATGTCAATGTGAATATTCACATTGTCAACAAGCCGGGCCGGGCCCGCCCCGGGCCGTCCACGGGCCGTGGATGGGTTTCTGGCAGCCACGAGGCGCGGGCTAATTTTACACTCTTACCAATGTGAATGTTAACATGTCAATGTGAATATTCACATTGTTAACGGGTCGGGCCTATCCCGGACCGCGGGTGGGCTTTTGGCCACCCATGGGCTGCGGGCCAATTTTATACTCTTATCAATGTGAATGTTAACATGTCAATGTGAATATTCACATTGTCAACGGACCAAACCGGGCCCGTTCCGGGCTGCCCATGGGCCGCGGGAGGGTTTCGCGCCGCCATGGTACGCGGGCCAATTTTACACTCCTATTAATGTAAATGTTAACATGTCAATGTAAATATTCACATTGTCATCGGGCCAGGCCCACCCCGGCCCGACTCGAATTTTTCCGGGCACCCACGAGGATCGACATGGGCCGTGCCCCTACACATTGACGATATGAACATTCACATTGACAGTGTGAACATTCACATTAGGAGTATTTTGGTAATTATGTCACCTATAGGACTTATTGAAACATAAGAAAATAAAGTGAACTAAATGGAACATAAGTAGATGAAAAGGGTATTTTGGTCTTCTTATCTCAAATAGGACTTAATGGAATAATCAAAAAGAATATGAATTGGATGGAATAAAGCTCTTAGAAAGTGGATTTATCAAAAAAACTCATTTTTTAATATTATTTTGGAAAAAAAAAACCTTAAGATTTGACTCTTTTAACAAAATAAATCTTGAATTTTTAATTTTATCAATGTTAATTCTAAACTTTAATTTGTTTCCAATCTAAATTATCTTTCTATTTTCGTTAAGTAAAATCGACGAAAAAAATAATATTTTAGTTATTAACTTCAACGAAAAATGATATTTTAGACATTTTATATACAACTACATTGAGTATAATAACTAAAATATCTTGTTTGTTTGTTTTTCTTAATGAAAATAGACTGTTGGTTTAAATTGAAAATAAATCAAAAAATTTGAGTTTAAATTGTTAAATTTATAGACTCATAATTTATTTTGTAAAAAAGGTCAAACTTTGAGTTTTTTTTTTTTTTTTTTGGGTAATTTCTCTTATTATTTTTATTAAAAATTGTCATGTTTAAATTTCTTCTGTAAGTTTATTAATTTGAATAAAAATTTTGTAAAACAAAATAGTAGGATCAATTTAGTTTTTTTGTTTTCTATTTCAGATTGATGTAATCTTTCTCCTTTTTCGGAAGTTGGTAAAAAATTAAATTTTTTAGTTTTTAGTTTTTTTTTTTTTTTGTGTGGCTTTTTTGGCAAAAAATTGAATTATTTTGGATAAAAAATTAATTAATTTTTTTAACTAAACAAATTGAAAAGTCAAAAAATTAACTGTTTTTGATGTGTTCCCAAAAGACCCGGACTTTTTTGGTGTGTTCCCAAAAAGTGGACTTTTTAAAGCAATGTAATAATGAAAAATAGGACACTTGAGTGAGAAATCTAAATTTATAATTTTTGGTGCGATTTTTGCAAACTTTATTCAGTGTATTTGGTTTGAGTTTTTTGGATTAAGTTTTTTAAAAATTAAATTTTTTAATATTTGTATTTTTTTTTTTAGTGAATATTTTTAAAATTTTAAATATATTTTTTTTTAGATGCACCTTACTTAAATGTATCTAAAAAATAAAAAAATTGTAAAAAAAATATTTTAAAAAATTAATAAATACATAAAAATATAAAAAAATGTACTTAATTCTTATATTTTTTATATTTTTTGTATTTAGTGAATCTTTAAAAGATTTTTTTTAATAATTTTTTTACTTTTTAGGTGTATTTATGTTAGGTGTGTCTAAAAAGTAAAAAAATTGCTTAAAATATTAAAAAACTTAAGTAAAAACAAAAAAAATACGAAAAATAAAAAAGTAAAATTTTCTAAAAAGTATTTTTTGAAAAGTGAAAACAAGCAATGTGATTATTATTATTATTATTATTATTATTATTATTTGGTTATAAAGACAACAATTTAAAACCATATTACCTCTATTTACCATCGTTGGTCGCCACTAAGCCTCTAACACTAGCACATTAGTTTGGCATAATTTAAATAATACAAAAAGTTAAAAAGTCACTATCCTATTTAAGTCACATCATCTTATTTAAATCACATTACATCTCTAACACATCACATCAAATCTAACCCAAACCCAATTCATATAAACCAATAAGTTAAAAAGTACAATTTTTTTAAATATTCCAAACCTAATGTGATAATTAACATTGTGGTAAGTCTCCAACAACCAACAATGGCTAGTGATTTACAATAGTACATAAGACTAATACAAGGGAAAATAGAACCAAAAAAAAAACCTTCGAAATAATGATTTTTACATCTGACCAATATATTTTATTAAGAGCATCTCCAACGGTACATTTCTTTTTTCATCAAATCTGAGTAAAAAATGACTCGTTTCACCAAATCTGATATCACTAGCTCCAACAGTTCATCAAATTCCGTATCAAATCCCGTGGGTCAACCGGTGGGTCGACCGATGGATTGACCGGTAAGCGTAAATATATATATATATTTTTTTTGCAACTTTAAACGCTATGTGAATACCCTAAATAACCGTGTTTTTCATTTCCCTTCCTTCCAAGAAAATGAAACCAAAACCTCCACCTTCTCACCAAAACCTCCACCTTTTTTCATTTCCCTGTAAACCAAAACCTCCACCTTCTCAGCTACCAAATTTTTGCTCTCAACCTACTGAATTTTGCATGTTTTCTCCCTAGATCGATAAAGATTTTCCTCTGTTGGAATTTAAGCATCTAATTGACAAGACTTGCCATAATGATCGGTTGGTAGGTTGGAATTTTGCATGTTTGCTCTCAGTCCATAATTGCAGATTCATCAAGTTTCAACAATTTCAGATTAGTGCTGGTTGGTCGACCGGCTGGTCAACCGGTAAGGTAAAATATAATTTTTTTTTTTTTTACCTATTTGAACTTTTTTTGACCGGTTTGAACCTACCTATTTGAAAGGAATTCGGTCGACCGGTTGGTCAACCGGCCGGGCAACCGGTTGGTCGATCGGGTCCTCCCTCAAACGGTCACAAACAGTGTTTTGGTGAAATCAGTATCTTGTCCTCAGTTTGATGAATTGTTTGATGAAATCTCAATTTGATATCGATTTGGTGCAACCGTTGGAGTAATAAACAGTAACTTTTTCATCAAAATTTGAATTTGATGTCAACTTTGGTGAACCGTTGGAAATGATCTTAAAAGCATCCTTAACACCAAAACAAAATAATCATTTTAATGCCATATATAGCTATAAAAATAACAATAAAAAAGTATACTTGTCATCAATTTTCTCAACAAAAAAACAAATAATAACTAAGTTTATTTTTAAATTAAATAAATAGAATTAAGGCCTCGTTTGGCAAGTGCCATTTTTAGTCAAAAAGTCAAAAAGTTACTAAAAATCAAAAAACTAACAACCTATACCAAAAAGTCAAAGATTCTATTTTCTCTCTACTTTTTGCACATCTTTTCGTAAAAAGCTAAAAAGTTATCCTAAGCATACTAGTTTTTTTTACATCACATTTTAGTCAAAAAGTCAAAAAGTTACTAAAAAAGTCTGTTCCCAAACGAAGCCTAAATTAAAATTAAATATTTTTTAATAATTTCAAATTGTATAATTAGTTTTATAACATTTTACTTGTGAAGAAAAATAATTAATATTTCTATATGGGTAATTTTAATTAAGAATTATTTTGAGATAATAAATTAACAAAAACACCAATAGAATCCAAACCTCAAGATTCCCACCCCATACTACTACTTCCAACTATTCTAGTCCAATACCGATCATCCCGTGGTGGAAAAGTATTTCTTTTAAAAAAAATACAAAATACAAAATAAAAACAAAACCAAAACCAAAAAAAAGAAAAAAGAAGAAGAAGAAGAAGGTCTACCATGACAAGTGAATAAATTGAATACATTGCATGACCAAGTTTTTTTCCCCAACTCAAGTGAATAATTGGTTGTATATTCATTAATTATCATCAATTGTCATTGTTCATTTTATGCCTTTTTATTAACAAAAATAATTAAAATATATGTTTAGTAAAAACTTCATTTTTATTATCATTTTTCAAATTTTTTTTTATTACATACATGGTAAAAACTTCCATTTCAGTTTCATTTTCAAAATATGTTTTTTAAAAAATTTCATAAAAAATTAAAAACTAGTTGGCCTCATTTAGGAACAGGCAATTTTAGTAATTTTTTAGATTTTTACAAAAAGATGTGTAGAAAAATAGAGAGAGTGATGTGACAATTTATAGTGTTTTTTTGATTTTTTGGCTAAAATGATTACTCCCTAAACGAGAATAAAAAATAAATAAAAGGAAAAATTAGTGAAATATACTTCTCCAACTTTGGATAATAGGATAGGTCCAATATGTATTTTTTTTATTAGATAAGGTCCTTCGATGAAATTTCTCTATGATCATATTTGAGAAATTTTTCTGTGAAAATTGAAATTTGTCTGTGTCTAGGCAAAATTTCTCCACGTCAGGGCGAAATTTCTCTATGAAAATATTGAGGAACCCTAATTACTATGAAATTATTATATATCATTTATCTTATAAAATCTTAATATCAGAACCTTGAAAAAATTCCCCTAAATAAAAACATTGATACTTTTCATATAGATTTTTTAGGCAAAATTATCTTTTTAGTATTTATTTTTGCCAAACTAATTTTTATTTTTCTTAACAATCCAGAAAACATATTTTGAAAACCAAATCAAAGAATGTTAGGTTTTTACATAACTTTTGTAATTATATTACCTTTATAATTAATTTTTATATAATTTTTAATAATTTATCAGATAATTATAACACAATGGAAGGGCCAATGCTTGAACTAGCAACCATTGACTTCGTCTTTTTCCGGTTTGCTCAACCATCCAGATTGGTGTTTTCATTATAGAAAAAAAAAAATTTATACCGATAACTCTTACATTTTGGCTATTATAATTTCAATTGATTCGATTTTAAAATTTATAATTTTATTTCAATTTGATAAAATTATTTATATTTTTTTTGGCACATGTCAGTCTTTTAGAGAGAAAATTATAAACTTAACTAGCTAAACGAGTTAATCTCAACCAATGATTAATTTTTGTTAAAAATCATAATGATATTA
Organism: Camellia oleifera; assembly: GCA_022316695.1. Classification (NCBI taxonomy): domain Eukaryota; kingdom Viridiplantae; phylum Streptophyta; class Magnoliopsida; order Ericales; family Theaceae; genus Camellia; species Camellia oleifera. The sequence continues at coordinate 71,331,208 of CM039311.1, read as the reverse complement.
TCAATTGTACCAAATTGATACAAAAACTAAAATTAAGGATTAAAATTGAACCAATTGAAAGTGTATAAAAATCAAAATAATATAAGAAACAAAATATAAAACTAACAACCTTATTAAGAGTTCATTTGCAAATTGAGTTTTCAAAAAAATATGCAAAAATAAAAAGGGTAATGCTATAGTGTGCAACTTACACCTTACACCTTTTTGTGTTCACTTACACCTTACACTTACACCTTTTTTACCTTGCACTTACACCTTTTGTGTAAGTGGCACATGGTGTGCAACTTATACATTTCATTTATACCTTCCACTTACACTTACACCTACACCTTACACTTACACCTTTTGTGTGAGTGGCATATGGTGTGCAACCCACTTACACTTTTTGTGGGTTGCACACCTAAGAAGAAGCCAAATAAAAAATAAAAAAATAAAAAATAAAAATTCACCTTTTGACTAATTTAATTTGTTCCCAAACAAGGTATACACCAACCCTAACAGTTAGTAGTAGAGTTGTTCGTGGTCGGTTTGGTTCGGTTTGATATTAAATTTAAAATAAATCCAATCATGATTGATTCTATATTTTTTTGACTTAGAACCAAACCAATCATACGCTCTACCCAATGTAACTTAGATTGGTTCGGGTTAAAATCACGGTTACACTCTATTAAAAATAAGTGAATCAATCTAAAATAAATAATTAAAATAAACAAGCTTTTAACATTTAAATATAACACAAACAAATAGTAAAATATTATTTAATGTAGGATAATACAAATTAAATTCAACTCAAACTTAAACATAACCAATAAAAATTAAATTTATTAATACAACTAAGGTAAATTAAATAACTTGTGAACAGGGACGGAGAGAGCGTGGAACTAGGGTCACGTGCCCAACCTAAGTTTCCAATATTTATATTATTACCCTTATACATATAGTTTATATCTTATTTATCCTTTATAAAATTATAATATTGTCCCTCCCTAATTCATGTAAAATTTCTATGTATTTTTTAAAATTTTAAAGTGTCATATTATTATTATTATTATTTTTTTGGTGCCATTCTTATACACTCTTAATTGGAAAAACAATGGTAAAAATTAAATCAATTGATTGTTTTTTTCTTATCAAATAGTTTGTTTAACTGATTGGTTATGTTCATTGTGAGACTCTTTGTTGAGTTGATATTGTTAAACTTATTAATTATAAATTCAATTGAGTTGTTGATTATAAATTTATAAATTCCGTTGGCATAATTTTCATAATAATTGTAATATTGAACCTAGTTAATTGCACACATAAAATTGTATAAATTTTATAATATCTCATTCTTTCTTATTGTGAATTTTTTTTTTTTTTCTTTTTAAATGTTGTGACTAATATGGGGCCCTTTGTGCTTTGAATTTCTAGCTTCGTCGTTGACTGCGAAGTCCCTCTTAAACTTCTAATACTTTCCCCGTTTACATAATAATTCTTGTATGTGTGAAATTATTAGGGTGTAATCAAATTTATTGTAATAAATCAATTAGATAATGACATGTCAATATAAATAAAATTATATATATATATATATAAGAATGGGTTCGATTTTAGAATTGGTTTAGTTTAGGTAAGACTTAAATCAAAAATTAATTCAATCCTATCGATTTGATAATTTGAAAATACAAAACCAAATTAATGCATTAAAAAATTAAATCAACTCAACTCAAGAGGTCAATTTAGTTTAATTTTTTAATTTACTAGGTAATTTGAACACCTTGGTTAGTAGACAAAACCTCTATCCTAAGACCATCTCCAACGGTTACTCAGATGTTTTATTAAATTTGAATTTGATGAAAAATGCTAACTTTTTTCACTCCAACCATTTCATCAAACTCATATCAAATGAAAGTAAGGATATATTTTTCATCAAATTAAGGAAGTTTTTATCATTTCATCAAATTTCGTATGTGACTGTTGGTGGACGACCGACGGAACAACCGGATTTTGGTCAGACCGGTTGTCAATCGAAAATTACTCCAAGCTAGATAACCAATTGGATTTGATGAAATGTTCTACTCACCATTGGAGTGCATCATATTAGATCTAGCTTTTCATCAAATTTTTACTTAAATTTAATGAAAATTCAGAGTAAGCATTGGAAATGCTCTAATTAAGGAGTTGTTTGGGATGATCTAAATAAATGTATGTGGAAAAGTGGTTTGGAAATACTCTTCTGATCCTGAAGGATGCTCGTGATCCGCTGATAGTCACCTGAAAAAGAATAAACACTCTGGTCGGGGGTGCCAGAATTAACACTCCGAGGGACAAGTCAGTCTCCACACTCAAGAATGCTTATATTCTAAGTTAAGCACAACAATTCTCACATACCTCTTTCTGGTTGATGTTCTTCTATTTATATCTTTTCTTCCATGGGTCTCGGGATTAGGTTCATTTCCAACTACATATTCGGAAAATTTTGTTGTAGACCGCTCTTTACTCAGCCCCTTACTTAATCGACTATTAGGCCGAGTAAAGTTGGATTCGAGCTTGCGAGACGATGCCGAGTGCCACGAATTTCGACTCTCCCAAGTCCGACTATTCGGAATCTCTACGACTCCCAATACTCGGCCCCCACAATTGCCCTCCAAACACTCCACTAACGACAGTTGGCTGGAGTGTTTGGCTTCGAACTCGAAAAGTCAGAGCCGAAATTCGGCGGCTGACCGTATTCCAACGCAAATGTCTGAACACACGCTTCTCGGTTATCATTTCAACTTCCTGTCTCATCGTACACTTCTATTTATTGTGATTTAAAATTTCGACGTCTTTTCAAATGCATACACGCTTTTAGATGCTCGTCGTTGGACTGCCTTCCGAATTACCTCTGCAACTTCCTTCTCTTCTCTATCTTCTTCGCCTCTTGTAAGTTCTCTCCTTCTCCGCTTTGAATCTCTTTCCTTGCTTTGTTTTTTAACTTAGCGTATTCTTATTAGTTGGGGGAAATGGCGAAATACTTAAAAGATCTCCTCTCATTGGATTGAATTTCTAGTTTTTGACGCCATTTCTCAATTCCTGATGACGTCCGTCTCTCATTTGTGACAGACGGCACCCTCGATATGGAGAGGGTTGATGAAACCATGATCATCTTCCCTCTCTTATCAATCGCAGAGGATGGAGTTCGTTTCCCCTTTCACCCATTCCTTAGGGCCATGCTCTGCCATTGGGGCTTAGTCCCTTCCCAACCCAATGTCAACTTCTTTAGGATCGTGATGGGGATTATCGCACTAAACCATCGCCGTGGGCTTAGCCTTGGCATTCCCGCTATTCGACATTGCTACACCTTGGCCAAGTCTTCTGGTCGGCACGGGCGTTATTTCCTTAGGGCGAAAGACACTGACCATCAACTAGTGACCATGCTTTCCAGCTCTGGGAAGCGGTTCGACGACGTTATGGTCGTCGTCCAAGGAAACTGAGAATTCGGCGAAGACGATGACCGCCTTGATCGTATTCCTAGGCGAAGGGGCGAACCAGGTGGCCGAGTTTCTTCTTTTAATTATTTACTTTTTGTTATAATCTATGAAGCTTCATTTTTTAAACCTCATGGTTTTGCTTTTGCAGGAAACGATTTGAAGAAAGTCTTGACCTCAACCGACGATACCGTCCTTTCGGAAATCCAGGCTGCGCTAGAGTATTTTGGCCAGCCGAGTCGTCAGAAACAAGGGAGGGCGGCCCATGTTCTGCTCAATTACGAGCCGACTTATATAACCTTTTCGGCGGCGGAAAACACCCAATTCCGAAGGGTAAAAAGTTTCGTACCGCCCTTATCTTGAGTGATTTCAAAAATTTAAGGCAGGTCGGTGTTGGGGATCAGATTCGGAGCGACCGGAAGTAGGTGAGGTCGTCGAGTCAGACCAATCCAAAGTCGAGGTCGACGAGGCTTTGAAGTTAGCATTCGAAGAAGCCGGCCTTAATTCGATTGATCCTCCGTCCACTTCGAGTCGAGAGGACCTTCCTCTTGACGATATTTTTCACAGTCTAGAGGATCTTCCCGGTACGTACACAGAAGATATAGCTGGGTTGAGTCTCACTAAACATGCCAAGAAGGCGAACGCGGAAAGGATGGCCGCGCGAAGAAGGGCGGAGGCCATTCAGGCTGCCGAATCTCAGCCCTCATGTATCGGCGAGTCCCAATCCTCCTTGCCTATTATTGAGGAGGGAACGGCAAAAAACGATAGTGTCGAGGCGAAACCTTTTGTGCAGGCAAGTGTAGAAGTTGAGCAAAGGGTAGAGAAGCGCACTGCCGAGGTCGAGGCCGGCTCAAAAGATGACCACGCCGACAAACGACCTCGTTTGCAAGGATCGGATGTGATTGCACCTTTTGTTATTCAGCCGAAGATAAAGAATACGCCGATCTCCTCCGATGCTTCGGTAATCAAAGATCCAGCAGTTGCACTCGGCATGGCCACGTCCGTTTCATTGCCTGCTGACAAGGCGGCTTTTCGGGCGGAGCTGGATCTGGTTACAATTGCGTTGGCCGTGCAATCAGCTCTGTTGGGTATATATCTTGACTGTCTTTTCACTTTACGCGAATATTGTTTTGGTCTAAACTTCCTGTTTTGCAGGCCGTCGGAAAGATAGCCGAGATGGGCCGTCGTCATCACAATGTCGTCAAGCATATTGGCCGTTTACAAACGGAAGTTGACGGCCAAAAACGTAGGGCTGAGTTTAAGGTAGAGAGAGCCCGCAGTGCTGAAGAATTGAGATCGGTCGCCGAGAAGAAGGCAGATATGAGCGACAACGCGCTTAAATTGGCTCAGGGGGCGATCTCTAAATTAGAGGCTGAGTTGGAAGAAATAAAGGCAGTGAAGGAAACGGCCGATCTGAAGGCTTCTAGCAGATTCGATGCCGGAAAAAAATCTGTTTTTGATGAATACGTAGACAAAGTCCCCAAATTTGAAAATCGGGGATTTAAACACGGCTGGCTCAAAGCCTTTGTTGTTGCCGATGTAATATTGGCTACATCAATTCCATACGAGCAAGTAGATGTTGAGCCGCTGGAGTCTGACTTCAAGGACTAATTTGGGCGGCTCTTGTTTTTGTTTTAGGATTTGTGTGTATGTTTTCAGCTTTTTATTTAGTAATTTTCAGCATTTTATAGCTTTTTGTTTAGTAATTTTCATATGTAAAATGGCTACAATTTGTGCCTAATTTACTTAATGAAAATTCATTTTGTCCTTTGTTGTATTTAGTGAATGGTATTGTTTTGTTGCTGTTTTAGATCAAACGTTCTGTATATTCGCCGACTATATGATTAGGCCATTTTAAAAGACAAAAGTTAGTGCATGAAGTGGCTGTGGCACATATCAATTGGCATAAGGTCAAGATGCTCGGCCGGTTAGATTAATAAATCTGTCATTGCCTTAACCAGTGCATGAACTTCAAAGCATTCCCCTATAATTACCGTTTAGATATTTAGGCTGTTTTAACAAGCCAAAAATTAGTGCATGAAGTGGCTGTGGCACATATCGATCAACATGGGGCCAACATGCTCGGCCGGTTAGATTAATAAATCTGTTCTTGCCTCAGCCAGTGCATGAACTTCAAGGCATTCCCCTATAATTGCCGTTTAGATAATTAGGCCGTTTTAACAAGCCAAAAATTAGTGCATGAAGTGACTGTGGCACATATCAATCGGCATGGGGCCAAGATGCTCGGCCGGTTAGATTAATAAATCTGCCCTTGCCCCAGCCAGTGCATGGACTTCAAGGCATTCCCCTATAATTGCCGTTTAGATATTTAGGCCGTTTTAACAAGCCAAAAATTAGTGGATGAAGTGGCTGTGGCACATATCGATCGGCATGGGGCCAAGATGCTCGGCCGGTTAGATTAATAAATCTACCCTTGCTCCAGCCAGTACATAGACTTCAAGGCATTCCCCTATAATTACCATTTAGATATTTAGGCTGTTTTAACAAGCCAAAAATTAGCGCATGAAGTGGCTGTAGCACATATTAATCGGCCTCCTTCGTTTGGAGACTGCCAAAGGCGTTAATGAAATTGCCTCGGGGTCGCTGCATACCTACGAATAAATGGGGTGAGTTCGCGCCAGTAGGTCCACTTATTCTTATTCAGACTCGATTTGGACTAGCTTGGGGCAAGGGCAAATGTTAAACAAACTGTTCTTCAACAGCAGAGGAGAGGGACGAACACTGGCTGAACTAGATACTGCGATGAATCGCAACAGCGAGTCTGCGCGTACGGGAGGAAGGACGTCCAAGAAAAACAAAAAACGTCAACCTTTAAGTCATCGAAGCAAATCGCCCCAAAGAGAAAAACATCAATAAGGAAGCTCCCTGCGACCACAACCAAGGAATGAGTCAGATGTGACGTCACGACCATTGAGTTTTGTGGTGTTTGTGGAGAATAAACCGATGACTAAGGCAGATTCCATCATTAATGATCCGGGTGTAACGGTCGAGTTCGCTCGACAGATCTTTCCACCGGAAGTCCAACAATCGATGGTTAGATGACGAGATTTCGAAGTGTTTCAAGAAGGTATTCATGGGGCGGTGAAGGGGCTGTACACCGCCTATGAAGTTGGCATGCGTCTACGCGCCGCGCGGCGGGAGATGAAGAAAATGGGTGAAAAGGTCTGCAGTTCGGAGGCTCGTGCGAAGAAAACCAAGGGCGAGCTTACGGAGCTTAGGAAGGTTAAAGTCGCCAATCCGCATGCGACGGGTCAATCTAACCCGATTGTGGACGAGAGGGTGACCCAACGACTATTGAGTCATGCCATCGCTGACCGAGATACAACAGGCATGTTTGCCGTAGCAAATGCGAGGGCCAAAGGTTACGAGCAGGGTTTCTATGCTAGCCAAAAGGTTGGGATCGACAAAGAGAAAGAGACACTTGCTGAGAAGGTCTGCCGATGCGAGAATCGCGGCTTTAAGCATGGTTGGATTGCGGCTCTTCAGGCCGCGAAGGCTCTCTGAGCGAAGGGTGTCGATTTCAACTTATGTGGCCTGGATCATCGTGATCATTTGCCCTTTTTCGCCTTTGAAGTTGAAAAGAGCGATGATGAGGGAGACGCTAAATAAAAATATTCGTTGTAAATGTTCAAACGCAGATTACATCTAAAATTATGTGATTATTGGTCGGTCGAATAAAAAAAAAATTTATTTTCAATGTTTTGTTATAAGTTTTGTTCGGCACACGCGTGCTTGCATGTGTTTTATTATATAAATGTTTGAATAAACGTATTTCAGACGATTGAATGGACATTGTTTGACCTGATTTAATCGACATCATTGTGTTACGCATGACCCGAAGGGTTCATCGGCCCAAAGACGTCATTCGCCAATGCGGCTCCGAATCCGGAGACTTTAATTGGCCAATCGTGATATCCACGAAGGGCGCTCCGAATCCGGAGGATTAATCGGCCCAAAGACGTCATTCGCCGATGGGGCTCCGAATCCAGAGACTTGATTTGGCCAATCATGATATCCACGAAGGGCGCTCCGAATCCGGAGGTTTAATTGGCCCAAAGACATCATTCGCCGATGGGGCTCCGAATCCGGAGACTTTAATTGGCCAATCGTGATATCCACGAAGGGCGCTCCAAATCTGGAGGCTTAATCGGCCCAAAGACGTCATTCGCGGCTAGGGCTCCGAATCCGGAGACTTGATTTGGCCAATCGTGATATCCACGAAGGGCGCTCTGAATCCAGAGGCTTAATCGGTCCAAAGACGTCATTCGCCGATGGGGCTCCGAATCCGGAGACTTTAATTGGCCAATCGTGATATCCACGAAGGGCGCTCTGAATCCGGAGGCTTAATCGGCCTAAAGACATCATTCGACAATGGGGCTCCGAATCCGAAGACTTGAATTGGCCAATCGTGATATCTACGAAGGGCGCTCCAAATCCGGAGGCTTTAATCGGAACATCTTTGCACTAGATTTTGTAGTAGGTGAATGGAAATCTTTGTATTACAGAAAAAGAGATGTACATAGTAAACAGTTCGGAACAAGCATCATGTCCCACAAGTCGGGTTAATGATAAAATTTGCGTAAATGCATGGAATTCTAGGGCCGTGGCAGACTCCTTCCTGATATGTTTTTGAGCCGATATGCCCCTACTCCGGGGATCGAATTAATCTAATAGGGGCCGTTCTAATTAGGACCCAATTTTCCATCGGCCGGTTTCCTGTTAGCTGGAAGCACCTTCTTCAGGACCAATTCTCTTGGTGTGCAGCGGCGCAGCTGAACCCGTTGATTATATGACTTTGCCAGCTGCTGCTGGTACCGTACCATGGACGCAAGGGCTCGGTCTCTTCGTTCTTCGATTATAGTCAAATCCAAAGCCAACATCATGTCATTTCGGCCCATATCAAAAACTTGTGAATTGAGAGTCGGGTGGCCGATTTCCAGGGATAAGATTGCCTGGGTTCCAAAGCATAAGGCAAACGACGTTTCTCTAGTTGATTTTCTCGGTGTAGTTCGATGAGCCCATAATACACTCGGCAATTCTTCGACCCATTTGCCTTTGGCTTTCTCCAGCCTCTTCTTGATGCCGTCCAAGATGGATTTATTAGAGGCTTCGGCTTGGCCATTGCTTTGGGGGTAAGCCGGCATGGAAAAGTAAGGCCGGATACCATATTTACTGCACAGCTCTTGGTACACCCTACAATCAAACTGGGTGCCGTTGTCTGAGATAAGAGCTCTGGGAACGTCGAATCGTGTTATGATGTTCCTCCACACAAAGCGCTTAACGTCAGCATCTGGAATGTGTGTTAATGCCTCTGCTTCAATCCATTTCGTGAAGTAATCTGTTGCGACAATCAGGTATCGCTTGTTCCCTAGGGCCTTCGGCAATGGTCCTACGATATCAAGCCCCCACTGGGCGAATGGCCAGGGATTGGTGATACATTTCAACTCTTCAGCAGGCAGATGGTTTAATGGGGAGAACTTCTGGCACTGTTCACACTTTTTTGCATAACACTCGGCGTCCGTTCTCATTGTCAGCCAATAATACTCCTGCGTTATAGCTCGATGGGCCAAAGAGCGTTCGCCAGAATGGGTACCACAACTACCTTCGTGTATCTCAGTCAGAAGCTCCTCGACTTTATCCGGGTGCACACATTCCAAATATGGGCCAGAGAGTGACTTTTTACAAAGCCTTCCTTGTGGATCTAAGTAGTATCACATGGCTTTGTTTCGTAGCTTGTGCGCTTCTTTCTTGTCTTCTGGGAGTTGTTTAGAAGATAGGAATGCAACAATGTGATCCATCCAACTTGGTGCAGATTCTATAACGTTGATTTGGAATTCCGCCGAAGGGCCAATGCTTGGCTCTGAAATGAATTCTACTTCGATGGTTCGTTTAATCTCTGAGTTGATTGCGAAGGCTAGGCAAGCCAAGGTATCTGTGTGGGTGTTTTGATCACGTGTTATCTGGTTTAACGTGTGATGGTCAAATTTTGCCAACAAGGAATTGGTCATTTTTATGTAGGCCGCCATACGATCGTTTCTTGCTGCATACTCCCCTTTTAGCTAATTGATCACCAGTTTTGAGTCGCAAAACACAAGCAGACGCCGAGCACCCAGAATATATGCATTCCGTAAACCAGCTAGGAGGGCTTCGTATTCGGCTTCGTTATTTGATGCTTCGAAGCCGAGCTTGACAGCCTGCTCAATTATTGCGCCGTCGGGAGTCATGATTACAACTCCAGCTCCACTGCCCCGCTGATTGGACGATCCATCACAATACAACTGCCAGATGTCCCCAACATAAATCCTCCAGTTCAGCTTCGGTCGAATTTCTTCAGACTTGAAGTTGGCAACATCAGACTTGAAGTCGACAAGGCCCCCAGTGAATTCAGCGATAAAGTCGGCAAGCACATGTCCCTTGATTGAGGTTCTCGGTAGAAATTGAATATCGTACTGGCTAAGTTCCAGAGCCCACTTTGAAATACGTCCAGATGCTTCCGCACTGCGTAGTACTGATCGGAGGGGATAATCTGTTAGTACCCCAATGCTGTGCCCCTAGAAGTAATGCATGAGCTTCCTTGCTGCCATAACTAGGGCTAGGATGAACTTTTCCAGCGGAAGGTACCGTGTTTCGGCGTCAACCATTGCCTTGCTCACATAATACACTGGCTGCTGTTCCCCCAGTTCTTCCTTTATCAATACGGCGTTGACGGCTCGGTCAGAAACTGCCAGATACAAAGTGAGCGGGTCGCTAGTAGAGGGTGTTGTCAAGAGTGGTACTGAGCGGAGGTAGGTCTTCAGGCCGTTGAAAGCGGCTTCGTACTCGGTGGACCATTCAAAAGCCTTGCCCTATTGTAGTATATAAAAGAATTGTCGGCAGCGATCTGTGGACCGGCTGATAAACCTGTTGAGTGCGGCAGCCATCCCCATAAACTTTTGAACCTCCTTTACTGAACGAGGGGAGCCGAGCTCCAGGATTGCTGTGATTTGCCTTGGGTTGGCTTCGATTCCTCTGTGGTTGACAATGTAGCCCAAGTATTTACTAGAACCGATACCAAACGCACATTTGGAAGCGTTCAACTTCATTCCATATTTGCGTAGGATGCCGAATGTCTCTTCCAGATCGGCTATATGATTTTGGTTTTCTTTGGACTTGACCACCATATCGTCAATGTACATTTCCATAGTTTTGCCGAGTTTCTCCTTGAACATGGTGGTGACTAGTCTCTGGTAGGTTGCCTCTGCATTCTTCAACCCAAAAGGCATTACGTTATAGCAATAGGTTCCTCTTGGAGTGAGAAATGCAGTTTTCTCTTGGTCCTCCGGATGCATAGCGATTTGATGATAACCTCTGTAAGCATCAAGGAAGCTCATACACTGATGGCGCGCCGTAGCATCTACAAGCTGGTCTATCCTGGGAAGAGGAAAACAATCCTTTGGGCAGGCTTTGTTTAGGTCCGTGAAATCGACGCACGCTCGCCAAGTTCCATTTTTCTTCTTCACCACCACTGTATTAGAGAGCTATATAGGGTAGGTCACCTCTCTAATTGCCCCGGCGTCAAACAACCTGTCAACCTTCTCGACAACGGCGGCAGTGTGCTCTGCGGCTGACTGCCGGCTTTTCTGAATGATCGGCTTGCACTTAGGATCGACATTTAAATGGTGCTGTGAAACTGACAAATCTATACCCGGTATATCGTACGGAGTCTACGCAAAAACATCGAGGCTGCTGAGCAGGAAAGATATTAGCTGCTGTTTGTCGGCCTGACTCAAAGAGGCGCCAACCATGAAGAACTTGTCTGGGCTTCCATCGATTTCAACTCGTTCCAAGCCTTCCGTGGCCTTTTCATTTGGGAGCCACCCAACATCGTCGAGGCTTTCTCGATCCGGCATCTCAATGGAATTCACCTGTACTTCCTTTGGCGTTTTCTCAGCAAGGAGATAACATGCCTGTGCCGATTTCTGGGAGCCACGAATTTGCTCAATGCCATGTTTTGTCGGGAAGCGGAGCAGCTGATGATAGGTACTTGGCACGGCTTGCATAGTATGCAGCCAGGATCGCCTCATGATGAGATTATACGGCGACGGCAGGTTGACGACCAAGAATCCTACATCCACTGTTTGGGAACCTGCTCGAACGGGAAGTCTGATTTTCCCCAACGGATACTCTGGATTGGCATTGAAGCCAAATAGTGGATAAGGGACCGGAGAGAGATCCGATTTGGAGAAGCCAAGTTTGGTGAATGTCTTGTAGTACATAATCTCTGATGTGCTCCCCGGATCAATGAGTACGCGCTCAACTGTGAATCGGTTTACGCGTAACTCAATTACCAAGGGATCAATGTGGGGCAGTGTTACTCAGGCCAATTCCGAATCATCAAAAGTGATAACCTCGGCTTCATGGGCCCATTTAGTTGGAGTAAGTTGCTCTTGAGGGTTAGACTTCGACTAAATCGCGTGCACCGCCGATGACATTGGCAGGCTGTATATCATGTGGATCAAGCGGAGCGAATGTGAATCCTGTCTCAAGGCTATTGCTTTGGTTGGGTTACCTTTTCGAATGTACTGTTGTAGCCGGCCATCTTGCACTAATTTATCGTCGTACGAGGTGAATGACGGTGCTTTGAATTTCTTGAATAGCACTACTTTTGTAATCCGTCGTACAAAAGGATCGTGTTGATCTTCATCCGAACTGTTTCTTCTTCGCTTACGCCTTGTACGAGGACTCTCTTCAGAAGAACTGAAAATTTCGGATCGTCCATTCTTCTTGGGCTCCGAGAATAATGGGTCGGAGTTGCTATCAGTATCTTGTTGTCGGGCTCAAGATCGTCGACCAGCTGTCTTCGGAGATCGTTTCGGATTTAGGCGTACAGCTTGTTTGGACTTTGCCACTTCCAAGGCTAAATCTTCACGAAGACGTTCGTTTTCCGCGATCATGTTCTCCAACCTTTGTTCGTTTTGCTTTGCTTGTTCCATGATCGCTTGCATTGCTTCATGCTCTGGAGTCGAGGGTGAGGCGAAGTTCAGAGCGCGTTTTACAGGGATGGTGTCCGGTCCAAGCATGTTTGATGGAGTGAGGTCGTCTCTTTGCGTCATTTCATCAGTGGTTATCGGAGGGTCTCCCGTTGCGCCCGCCATGGATGTGTTTGAGTATTCCCACAGACGGCGCCAATTGTGGAGAAGTGGTTTGGAAATACTCTTCTGATCCGGAGGGACGCTCGTGATTCGCTGATAGTCACCTGAAAATGAATAAACACTCCAGTTGGGGGTGCCGGAATTAACACTCCGACAGACAAGTCAGTCTCCACACTCAAGAATGCTTATATTCTAAGTTAAGCATAACAATTCTCACATACTTCTTTCTGACTGATGTTCTTCTATTTATATCTTTTCTTCCATGAGCCTCGGGATTAGGTCCATTTCCAACTACATATTCGGCAAATTTTGTAGTAGACCGCTCTTTACTCGGCCCCTTGCTTAATCGGCTATTAGGCCGAGTAAAGTTGGATTCAAGCTTGCGAGACAATGCCGAGTGCCACGAATTTCGACTCTCCAAAGTCTGACTATCCGGAATCTCTACGACTCCCAATACTCGGCCCTCACAATGTATTTTTTTAACTTTTTATGAAAATATGTACAAAAAAATAGAGATATGGTATAGCTTAAATAAATGCACTTATTTAACCTTCATTTGGAAAGAACTTTTTTAACTTAATTTTTTAACTTTTTGACTAATTAGCTCCGTTAAATTAGCTCCGTTAAGAATGAATTTTTGATTTTTTTTTTTATAAAAGAAAAATTGAAATAATTGTAATTTAGATGTAATATTTTATTTTATTAATTTATTTAACTTATTTTATTTTTTTATATTTTTTTAACCCTGAAACTTGCCAAACAGCAAACTCTAAAAAGATTTCACGTAAGAAAAATTCAAAGTGAGAACCAAAAAAAAAAAATGATTTATGACGTAAGTTTGGAAGATATTGGCTTGGGAACCACAAGTCCTGTCAACTTTTCCTGTGATTTATTGACACGTGGAGGCATGATTTTTTTTTTTTTTTTTTTTGGGTACATCGGAAAGGAATGGAGGCATGATCTGATTTGCTTACGCAGTTGTTTCTATCCTCGATAGAGATATGGACTTGAATCAATCAACTACAAATATCTGTAATATATATATGTGGTAACTGGATTATTTATGCCTGAAATAATTAAAGAGTCATAAAATATAATTAATTTTTTTATTATAATTAAAATAATAATAATAATAAAAATAAATTATAATTAAAACTACAATAAATTATAATCAAATATCTTAAACGTTGTAACTAGGCCATATGAGTTACCCCCAAAATAAAGTATGTATAATAAAATTTTTCTATTTACAAAAGCAAAAATTCTACCGTACGCATTTTTTTTTTATAAAAAAAATTCATCATGTATGACTTATAATATTTTATGATTTTAAAATTACATTGTGTCATAAATAAATTATTTTAAGTAATAAAAAAATTATAGTTAAATATCACTTGAGGCAATTAAAAACCAATTAATAAGGGCTAAGCTGGGCACTTGATAAGGGATAATTAGGGGTTGTTTGGCGTGTCCAAATAAGTGTAATTTTTAATTTTTTGGATTAAAAAATTAAGAAAAAAAATGATTATTTGGGATAACTTTTTAACTTTTTACGAAAAAATATATATTAAAAATTATATAAATTAGTATATAGAAGAAGATTGGGATGGAATAGGCTGTACAGTGGGATTAATTATGGGACAGCGTGTGCAGAGTATGGGGGGAAATGGTTTCCTGCTTTTCGGGCAGTGAATTGAAAGTGTTGTTCAGCCTGTGGGGGCCTACCACGGGTCCCGTTTTACTAATTAAAACTGTTCAATGTGTAAAACTCTTCGAATAATATATGCTTGTAAAAAATCACGTTGATTGGATATCGATAGCTATCTGATCGGATTAGTTTTTTTTTCAGCCGTTAAATATAACACCTTCCATTTTATAAATTTTAACTAATTTGATCATATAGTTACCGATTTTCGATCAACGTAATTTTTTACAGGCATATAGTACTCGACGAGTTCTACACATTGAATGGTTCAAATTATTAAAACAGAACCTGTGATGGGCTTCCACGGGCCGAACAGCATAGTGTTTTTTGTGCACCTAAATCAATGCAATTTTTCCAAAAAGTCAGCTGAGCCAGTGGGATGTCAGAATTGTTTGAAAATTAATTTTTTAATTTTTTTTTGGTGAATAGTAATAACTTTTTAAACTTTTTGAGTAACTTTTTGAATTTTTTTCATTATCCCAAACCAGGCCTTAATGAGTTTTTTTTCATTAAATACATTTTGAAATTTAACTTTTAGTTAATAATTAGTTTTAGAAAATTTTACACATAAATTTTATATGGGGAAATGTTGATTCATTTTGTCCTAAGGTTTTCTTATAAATCAATTAGACTTTTTTGTTTTGAAAAGTAGTATTTATTTGATTTGGTGCTATTTGAGTTTAAGTAAATGCCATTTTGTGATTCATTTTTATAGCGATTCCGGTTTTGACCGGACCCTTGTTGTATTCCGAACTCGAGTTTCATGGTTTCATGTTGTTGTTCATCTCTTGCTTCCCTTGTACCTCATCAAATTTGGCTATTGGATTGTTGCAGTTGCGTTTGGGACATGTTAGTTGCTTAGTTTCCAAACTCTTGTTACTCAAAATTTTGCTCTTCCGCTGGAGCGAGTTTGTGAACTCTTAATATTTTTGCAAGTCTGCAAAACTACTGGGAGAGCATATTCTATGCTCGAGTGGATCTTTCTGCGCTCGAGCGGGCTCAGCTCTAGCGACCCTTCTTGCGTTCGAGCGTTGGTCTGCTGTTTGCAAAACTACTAGGAGCGTGCATTCTACGCTCGAGCGTCACTTTTTGCGCTCGAGCGGAACAACTTATTATGTATGACACTTGAGCGTCCATTCTTGTGCTTGAGCGAAAGTATATATATCAGTTCGTAACAGCCATATTTTACATTACTTTTTCATCTTTTTCTCTCTCTAAAACATTTCAAAACCCTAGATCTTGAGTTTCTCTCTCTAGAACTCACATTCTCTCTACTTTTTTTATCTAGATCCATTGGGTTCTCTGAGTTTCTCTCTCTAGAACTCACATTCTCTCTACTTTTTTTATCTAGATCCATTGGGTTCTCTACCCAAGTACCTTTGTTAAAAAGGTAGTGCATCTTGAGAGCTCCATTTTGATATGATTGAAACTTGATTTCGACGTCTTTGACGTATTTCCATCTCTTCCTTTGGTCTTCTAAACTTAAGAAATGGACTTTCTACACTCTCCTATGATTTTTAACTTAATTATTTGTTGTTATGTAAGAAACGTCGGGATTTGAAAGATTTTAGACGAACTTAGGGTTTTGGTTTAAAATCAAAAGAGGGGTTTTTAAATAAAAAGATTAAAAATGGTTATGTGTATGGATATGAGGAGTGTTGTGTGAAATTTGTTAATTTTGACTCATGGGTTGGATTTGGGAAAGAATAAAGTTTTGCCCTAAAATGTTTAAAATAATTATTTTGTATAAATAATGAAATTCACATTGAAAATATGAAATCGGATGAATGTTTATATAAATGGTGGATTTGGATGTGTATCATCTCTCACCAACAGAAATTTGGATAATTTATCAATCTTAGAGATTGTATATCTGTTTAGAAATATCTATTTTGGGCTATCGGTGGAGGATAACTATAATTGTTGTAGAAATTGCATGAGGATTAGATGAATTAAAACAAATTGTCATTGAACATGATTCTGTTTTAATACATTATATATTTATGATGTTTGGAAGGAGAAAGGGGATGTACTCCATATTTGAGAGGAGAAGGGGAATGGACTCCAGTGATTCTGTTTTAATACATTAAATTGGCTTATGTGTCTAGAGTGAAAGTCCTGAAAACCGCTTATATACATAGGTGCTAATCTCGTAGACGAATTTTCGTAAAATAGAAAATAAATGTGTTTGTATGATAACTATTTTGATTTGAGACCTGATGAATTGTATTCTCAGTATCGGTTAATTGAATGAAATGAGATACAAAACTGGACATATTATGATCTTGTAAATTATGAACAGTTTTATCACAAGCATTGTATATGTACGTCATACTTATATCTTTGTTAAGATTCATACATTGTGCTAAATTATTTCTATTGGGCTTTGGCTCACCCTACTTGGGAAAAACATTTTCAGGTGCTGGTGATATGTCTCCGTCAAGGACTTAGTTTGGGAGGATTGTGGAGCTGAGGGCTCAATTTTGTTTATTTTGTAATTAACTTTTTGTGCAAGCCTAGGGCTTTATGTGTATTGAGCTTATAACTCATTTTTATTGTAACGAAGTAATGACTTGGAAAGATGTAATCCAGTAAGGCATATGATTTACTGTGTAGCTTTCACCCCTCTTTGTAATTGTTACTTTCGTATCTTAAACTCTAAGTGATGAAAGTACGTATTTCGATTATACTTTCGCATATGTAATGGGTTCATTGTATTTATTTTTTTGGGACGTTGCAACTTGGTATCACAGCATACCGAGTTTGAATACTTTGGGTACATGAGAAGTGGATAGTACCATAATAGGTTTGTCTCGCTTGATAGAGACTTTAATATGTATAATGTGTTTACATGATAACATGCTTATGTGGTTATATGTATATGGGATTTAATTTCTAGGATGTTGATTGAGTCTACGAGTTTCTAAAAGTCCTATTAGAAGAGCACTTGATCACTGTTGTTTCTTATTGAAAATCTGGCAATGCCGCGGGACGGTCATTATCGAGGAAGAAAATTCGTATGTATTTACATGACTATGTGCTTATGTGGAGTGAATTATAGTTGTCCATCGTATTAGGACAAGAGTGAATTAGTTTCGGCACATTTGTAAATGTACTAATCTATTCTGTCACCTTCATTAGGATGTCAGGACATAGACGTGGTGGTGGTAGGCGTGGTAGGCATGAGGTGCCTTTACCAGATGAAATTCTTGCACAGGAAGAAGGGGTTGGTCAGGCCAACATGGCCGAGCCAGTTAGTCAACAGGCCATGGGCGCCTTAGCCCGCGAAATGGCTGAAGCATTGCGAGAATCTATGGACATTCTCAACGCTGAGAATCAAGTCCAGGCTCAAGTAGCTGAAGCGGGGCTGTCTTTCTTGAAGCGAGAGTTTTTCTGGTCGAATCCGAATGAGTTTGTGGGTGATCCCAAGGAGCTACTTAAAACAGATATGTGGCTAAAGTAAATAGTGAAGACATTTGAGATGCTTAGCATCGAGGACGACCAATTGAGAGTGACCTTGGCATCCTTTCAGCCGAAAGGGAGATACGGGCTAGTGGTAGAAGTATGCGCATGGGCTTATTGGGGTGACTTGGGAGGCTTTTGTCAGTTCTTTTCAGGATAAGTTTCTACCTCCCATGGTCAGGGAGAATTTGAGAGACCAGTTCTCCAAATTGGTGCAGTTGAACACTCCGGTGGCCGAGTTTAAGGCCACATTTACTAGCTTATCTAGGTTTGCACCAAAGTTAGTGGCGACAGAGGAGCGTCGTTGTTTGGAGTTTGAGAAAAGGTTGAGTGCCGGGCTCATGTCCAAGGTGGCCCGGTCTATGATTAGGGATTATAGATGCCTTGTGAAGGCGATGGCTCATCTTGAGATCGTAATACAGATAGAGGAGGGGACGATGAAGGGTTCCAAGAAGAGTCATGATGTTCAGGGGGATAGTAAGAGGTAGAGAGGTTCTAACCCATAACCGTCCCAGAGAACGTAATCGAGGTCCACTTTTCTAGTACCAAGTTAGAGTTCTAAGAGAGGTGGTCAGAGAAATGTTACTTGTTACAAGTGTGGCCAGTTAGGCTACAAGTCTCCAGCTTGCCCGCAGAGCAGAAGAGGGCAACAATCTATACCGTCTTCGATTTTTACTCAGGACCAAAGTTAAGGGAGAGGCCAGCCCCTCACTTATTATCAGTGTGGGCAGGCGAGGCACATGAAGAGGTTTTACCCTCAGTTAGGCGGCACATCCAGTGCGTTTGGTTCGAGGCAGACACAGAGCTACTAGCTAGCACAGGCCTCAAGGGCTAATCAAGGAGCCTCTTCGGCTCAGTCAGTGCATCAGGCTTATGCTTCGAGGGGTGAGCAGGTTGAGCAGAGAACTTTAGGGCATGTGTATGCTGTTACACATTAGATTTAGTGCCATCGCCTTCAATAGTGAGAGGTACCTTCTTATTTTACAATTCTATTGCTAATGTGTTGATTGATACAGATGCATCTCATTCATTTATATCGTCTGCATTTGCATCGGTTTTGGGGTTAGAGTTGGCTCAGTTAGCATCTCCTATCTGTGTAGAATCACTTATTACTAGTGAGGTTGTTTTGAAGTAGGGGTGTTAAGGTTGTGACATAGAGGTTGCCGGTCGCCAACCTCTTTTTGCTTTTATGTTGATTGATATGTTTAGTTTTGACGTTATATTGGGTATGGAGTAGTTGTCATCATATCGGGTTGTTATAGATTGCTACCGTCAAAGGGTTACTGTATATACCTTGAGCGGTGATTGCTTTTATTTCTTGGGAGACCGGGTTAATAGAATCTTATCACCAGTGTATGATCCGCGTAAGCGGAGTGAGCTTACTTGTCTTCTTGCTAACTTCTTGAGTACTGAGTGTGATGAAGTCCGAGTTGAGTTACCAAGGGTAGTTTACGAATACCCAAATGTTTTTTCGAAGGATTTTACTAGTTTACCACCTCACCAAGAGATCGAGTTCTTTGTTGATTTACTGCCTGACATAGCACTGATTTTTATGGCACGATATAGATTTGCACCTGCCGAGTTAAGTAAGTTGAAGATTCAACTCTAAGAATTGTTAGATAAGGGTTTTATCTGCCCTAGTACTTCACCTTGGAGAGCACCGACTTTTTTTGCCAAAAAAAAAAAGATGGTGTGTTGCTACTTTGTATAGATTACCGGAAATTGAATCGGGTAACTATCAAGAACCAATACCCAATGCCCTCATATAGATGATTTGTTTGATCAGTTGAAGGGGTCTTGTTGCTTCTCTAAGATAGACCTGAGATCAGGTTACTACCAATTGAGGGTAAGGGAGGAGGACATTCTGAAGACGGCATTTCGTACACGGTATGGCCATTACGAGTTTCTAGTGATGCCCTTTGGGCTAACCAATGCACCAACTGTGTTTATAGATTTGATGAACCGGATCTTCCATGAGTTTCTAGACCGCTTTATAGTCATCTTTGTGGACGACATCTTGATTTACTCACCCTCTGTGGAGAAGCACGAGGAACACTTGCGAGTGGTACTTGAGTTGCTTAGAGCCCACAAACTGTATGCCAAGTTTAGAAAATGTGAGTTCTGGTTGAGAGAGGTTAAGTTCTTAGGCCATGTGGTATCCGGGGAAGGGGTGATTGTAGATTCATCCAAGATAGAGGCAGTGTAAGATTGGGAATAACCTAAGAATGCTTTTGAGATTCGTAGTTTCTTGGGGTTGGCTGGGTATTTCCGTCGGTTCATGAAGGATTTCTCTAGATTAGCCTCTTCGTTGACTAAATTGACGAGGAAATGAGCTGAGTTTGTGTGAAGTAAGTCCTGTGAGAAATCGTTCCAAGAGCTTAAGGTAATACTTACTACGACTCCAGTATTGATTATTCTGGAGAGAGATTTGGGCTATTCGGTATATTGTGATGTCTCACGGGAAGGTTTGGGTTGTATTTTGATGCAAGAAGGGAAGGTAACGGCCTATGGCTCACGACAGTTAAAAACACATGAGAGGAACTACCCGACCCATGATCTCGAATTAGCAGCAGTGATCTTTACCTTAAAATGTTGGAAGCATTATCTGTATGGTGAGAAGTTTGAGGTGTTTTATGATCACAAGAGTCTGAAATATTTGTTTACACAAAAGGACTTGAATCTGAGGCAGAGGAGGTGGATGGAATCCATAAAAGATTACGATTTCAAGTTACATTATCATCCGAGAAAAGCCAATGTTGTGGCCGACACCTTGAGTAGGAAATTAATTAGCAGTGTAGCTTGTATTGCCATCCGGGAATGGGAGATGTTAGGTACTATTGGAGAGTTTGACTTACATTTTGGCGAGTCCATTGAGTCTGAGCCTTGTTTTCGGTAATTGCACAACCTACACTTGTGAATCGAGTGATAGAAACACAGAGGGGTAACCTTGAAGTGGAATCCCTCAAGGAAAAGATCTCCAATGGGAAGGTAGAGAGAGGCTTGCATGTATATCTCGACCTGAGTATGAGATATCGTGACTGTTTATTCGTGTCGGAGTCTTGCCGAGAGGAAGTACTCCAAGAGTTTCACCATTCACGGCTTGTGGTGCATCTAGGAGGCACAAATATGTATCAATACCTGAGTCGCCAGTTTTGGTGGAGAGGCATGAAGAAGGATGTGGCTGTGTTTGTGTCGAAGTGTCTCACTTGTCAACAAGTGAAAGCCGAACATCAGAGGTCAGCGGGTTTGTTACAACCTTTGCCTATAGCCGAGTGGAAATGGGAACATGTCACGATGAATTTTGTTGTGGATCTTCTGAGGACTCAATGAGGTAGTGATGCAATTTGGGTGGTAGTTGACCGGTTGACTAAGTCGGCGCATTTTATTGCTATGTGTGTGAGTGACTCAGTGGATTATCTTGTCGATTTTTATATTAGGGACATACTGCAGTTGCACGGGGTCCCAATGATGATTGTTTCGGATAGAGATTCGCGTTTCATGGCTCAGTTGTGGTAGAGCCTACAGGGTGCCTTAGGCACGAGATTGACCTTTAGCACTACGTATCATCCTTAGATTGACGAGCAGTCAGAGAGCACCATTCAGATTTTAAAGGATATGCTTCGAGGTTGTGTCCTTGACTTTAAGGGTTCCTAGGAGAGGCACTTGCCCTTAGTGAAATTTACTTATAATAACAGTTTCCAATCGAGTATTGGTATGGCACCGTTTGAGGCCTTGTATGGTCGACTGTGTAGATCCCCTGTGTGTTGGGCCGAGGTGAGTGATGCACCTATGTTGGGCCCAGAGTTAGTCCGGAAAACGACGGAGAAAGTTGCACTTATTCGTAAGAGGTTGGTTACGGTCTAGAGTCGCCAGAAAAGTTATGCCGATCGTAAAATGAGACTTTTGTCTTTTGAGGTGGGAGACCATGTATTCTTAAAGATATCACCTAGGAGAGATTTGATGAGATTTGGAAAAAGTGGGAAGTTGTCCACTGGATTCATTGGACCTTCTGAGATCCTTGAGCGGATCGGAGAGGTAACTTATCGTTTGGCCTTGCTACCACAGCTTTCCGGGGTTCATGATGTGTTTCATATTAGCATGCTTTGGAAGTATGAGCCGGATCTATTGTACGTGTTGGATTGGACCGACTTAGAGGTAGATGAAAATGCCTCGTATGAGGAGAGACCGATAAGAGTCTTACATACCCAGGACCAAGTCTTGCGAGGCAAGACTATTCCTTTGGTTAAGGTATTATGGAAACATCACGGGGTTGAAAAAGCAACTAGGGAACGTAAATTGGAAGTTTGTGAGAAATATCCAGACCTATTTGTTGATATTCAAGCATGTAATAAAATTTTGTTATGAGAGCATTGTATATGTTTTGAAAATATTAAAACATTGTATATGTTGTGTATGTTTTGGAAACATGAATTTAATGTAAACATTGTAAATGTTTTGGGAAAATGTGAATTATACTTTCAATGTTGGAACTTGTGTATCGAGTTGATGATAATGGATGACCGGAGAATGGGTCATAGTATTGGAATTGATTAACTATTGTTGTTGTGTTTGGTTTAATCATAACTGTAAAACTTAATTAGAAATTTCAGGGGCAAAATTTTTTAAAGGGGGGAGGTTATAGCGATTCCGGTTTTGACCTAACCCTTGCTGTATCCCGGACTCGGGTTTCATGGTTTCATATTGTTGTTCACCTCTTACTTCCCTTGTACCTCCTTAGATTTGGCTATTGGATTATTATGGTTGCATTTAGGACAGGTTGGTTGCTTAGTTTCCAAACTCTTATTGCTCAAAATTTTGCTCTTCCATTCGAGTGGCACTTCTTGCGCTCGAGTGGGCTTTGTGAACTCTTAATATTTTTGCAGGTCTGCAAAACTACTGGGAGAGTGCATTCTACGCTCAAGCGACCCTTCTTGTCTTTGAGCGTTAGTCTGTTGTCTGCAAAACTACTGAGAGTGTGCATTCTAAACTCGAGCGTCACTTCTTGCGCTCGAGCGAAACAGTTTATTATGTCTGATGCTCGAGCGTCAATTCTTGCACTCGAGCAGACTGTGCATATATCAGTTCATAATAACCACATTTTATGTCACTTTTTCATCTCCTTCTCTCTCTAAAACATTTCAAAACTTTAGATCATGAGTTTCTCTCTTTAGAACTCACCTTCTCTTTACTTTTTCATCTAGATCCATTGGTTCTCTACTTGGGTACCTTTGTTAAAAAAGTAGTGCATCTTAAGAGTTCCATTTTGATCCGATCGGAACTTGGTTTCGGCGTCTTTGAAGTCTCTCCATCTCTTCCTTTGGTCTGCTAAACTTGAGGTAGGGACTTTCTACACTCTCCTATGATTTTTAACTTGGGGTTTGTTTGGGATGCTCTAAATAAGTGCACTTTTTGACTTTTTATAAAATATGGGTTGGATTTGAAGTGATGTGGGAGAGAGGTAATGTGACTTAAATAAGATGATGTGACTTAAATAGGATAGTTACTTTTTAACTTTTTGGCTTTTTTATGACACCCCAAACAAGGCCTTAGTTATTTGTTGTTGTGTAAGAAATGTCGGGATTTGGAAGATTTTGGACAAACCTAGAGTTTTGATTTAAAATCAAAAGAGGGGTTTTCAAATGAAGGGATTGAAAATGGTTATGGGTATGGATATGAGGATGTGTTGTGTGAAATTTGTTGATTTTGACTCATGGGTTGGATTTGGAAAAGAATGGAGTTTTGCCCTAAAATGTTTAAAATAATTATTTTGTATAAATAATGAAATTGGTATGAAATTGGATAATGTTTATATAAAAGGTGGAGTTGGATGTGTATTATCTCTCACTAACGGAAATTTGAATAATTTATCAGTCTTGGAGATTGTATATCAGTTTAGAAATATCTGTTTTGGGCTATCGGTGGAGGATAGCTATGATTGTTGTAGAAATTGCATGAGGATTAGGTGAATTGAAATTAATCTCTTATTGGTTGTCATTGAACATAATTGTGTTTTAATAAATTGTATATGCATGATGTTTGGGAGGAGAAATGGGATGTACTCCATATTTGGGAGGAGAAAGGGAATAGACTCCAGTGAATTAATTGGCCTGTGTGTTCAGGATAAAAGTCCCAAAAACTGCTTATATATATGGGTGTCGATCCTGCGGATGAAACTTCCGTAAAATGGCAAACGAATGTGTTTGTATAATAACTATATTGATTTGAGACCCTATAAATTGTACTCTCAGTATCGATTGATTGAATGAAATGAGATATAAAGCTGGGCATATTATGATCTTATAAATTATGAACCATAAGCATTGTATATGCACGTCATACTTATATCTTTGTTAAGATTCATACATTGTGTTAGATTGTTTCTACTGGATTTTGACTCACTCTACTTGGAAAAAACATTTTCAGTGCTGGTGATATGCTTCCGCCAAGGACTTAGTTTGGAAAGATTGTGGAGCTGAGGGCTCAATTTTGTTTATTTTGTAATTAACTTTTCGTTCAAGCTTAGGGTTTTACGTGTACTGAGCTTATGACTCATTTTTGTTGTAACCAAACAATGTCTTGGAAAAATGTAAGCCAGTAAGACATATGATTTACTGTGTAGCTTTCACCCATCTTTGTAATTGTTACTTTTGTATCTTAAACTCTGAGTAATGAAAGCACATATTTCGATTATACTTTCGCATATGTAATGTGTTCTTTGTATTTATTTTTTTGGGGTGTTACAATTTTTCTAATTTTCTGATTTATTTTTGAAATGAGAATGGAAAGATGAGGTGTGGAAGATTCTTTTTGGGGGAGTTGGTGGCTAAAGTGTTGGTTGTCGAGCGTAGAAATCTACATTTCTGTTAGTTTTAAGATATTATATTGGAGTGTTATATTAGAGTGCTACGTCTGAAGAAAAAAAAAAAAAAAAAAAAAAAAAAAAAAAAGTACACTAAGGAGTTCTTGTGTGTTATATTGATTGGAGTGTTACGTTTGGAAAAAACATACTAAATTTTTTTTTTTAGAATATTACATTGTTACGTTAGACAAAAATCTACTAATAAATTTTTTAGTATGTGACTTTAGAGTGTTACGTTTAAAAAAAGTATACTAAGAAGTCTTTTTAGAATGTTAAATTGTTACATTTGAGATATAATAATATATGTGTTAACTGGATTATTTATAGTACCTAAAAAAATTAAA
The DNA here is from genome assembly GCA_022316695.1 of Camellia oleifera. Classification (NCBI taxonomy): domain Eukaryota; kingdom Viridiplantae; phylum Streptophyta; class Magnoliopsida; order Ericales; family Theaceae; genus Camellia; species Camellia oleifera. The sequence continues at coordinate 71,306,234 of CM039311.1, read as the reverse complement.
TAGTCATAACTAAACATCAAATAAAATATAATATTTTATTTAAAATTTATAAATTTATAAATTTTTTAAAATTGTATACCAATAAATAAATACAACAAGTCAAAAAAAAAAAAAAAGAAAACTTACGTGGGGGGCTTAATAGATGGACTTATTGTGTAATAGGTTTTGTGAGAATTAATGAAATTTTTCATCAAATACTATTTAAAAAATATCTCTAGTTATTAATTTTCAGTGACAATGTAAAAATTGTGTCACAAAAAGTCACATTTATAAGTTTTAGTAATAATTTAAAAAATTTGTCACAGAAAAACGTCACTAACTATAAATTTTAGCGACAACTTATAAAATATGTAACAAAAAAGTCACTACTTGTTAATTTTTAGCCTCTTATGTAAAACATCGTCACAAAAAATTATTTTTAATAACGATTTTAGTAGGACTTATTTTCAATAAGACTTGATGAGAATTAAATTCAACTATTAGAACATATTAGTAGTTTACCCAAAAAATTAATTTTGTACTACTATTTGTATCTTTTAAAAAAAAAAGAAAAAATTTGTTTTAAGCATGTTAAATTATTTAGGTAAATTACAAATACACTCTTGAGATTTGTTTAAAATAAGATTTGTCTCATGTGGTTCTGAAAATTACATCACGCCTTTTGAAGTTTCTAATTTTATAACAAATGACCAATTTTATTAATAAATCATCAAGTCAATTAGTTTTTAATGATATTATAAATTTATTTCAATTAATAATTTAGCTAATTTTATCATTGTATAGAAGAGGAGTTAGGAATTTTAATTTTTTAAGTTAATACAGTTAAATAAAAAATTCTAACAAAAGAGTATTTATAATTTTTTAAATCACATGAAATAATCCATATTTTAAACAAATCTAATAAATAGATTTATAATTTACTCGAAATTTTTTATTTCATATTTTAACTAAAAATTTAAAATAAAAATAAAAAAATAAAAAAACCCTCCAAACAAACCCTAAATATTTTACATTTTACTTTTGAAAATATCATCCAAAGCGAAAATTCCACCGTAGACATTTTTTTTTATTATTATTTAAATTCATCATGTATGACTTATAATATTTTATGATTTTAGAAAAACAAAAATGCCTCAGACCCAGTGGGGGTCACTGGGGGTCATGTTTTGGGCCCTCTCATTGGCTACAAAAAAAAATTGTTTTTTTTTTTTTTTTTTTAACTTTCAGCGAATCATGGCCCGCCACCTCACTGGGGATCGACCCCCAGTGGGGTCTCTAGCATTTCCGTTAGAAAAAAATGTCGTACACGAGATTTGTAGAATTTTCGCTTTTATGAAAATGTCTGGGTTTTTGGGTTGTGGAAAGGTAAAAATTTTCATTCTTCGAAGCTATTTTTTTGTTTTTATTATCAATTTTAAAGCTAATTGTTCGTAAAAATTGATTATTTGATTGGTTCAATACTGTTTTTATGCCCTTTTTTTTTAACTATTTTAATTTGTAATTAAAAAATTTTGTTTGGAAATGATTTTTTTTTTATTTTTTTAACTTTTTATAAAAAGAATATAATAATTAAAAATTAAATATAATATTTTATTTTATTAAATTAAAAAATTTATTTTATTTTTTTAATTAAAATAACCCCAAATTCAACTCAACCCTTCTTCTCCAACGAAGTGAGTGTTTGGGAAGTGAGTTTTTATGTAGATTTTAGTAGATGTAGATTTTTATGAGATAAAATTTTTTTAGTGTTTGGGAAGATAGTTGGGTTTTTATGTGGTTGGATGTGATGTTTGTGAGAGAAAAAAGTGAAATGATTATGGGGTTGGATGTGATATTTTATTTGGATGTGTTTTTTTTGATTTTGTAAAATTTTTGTCTTTTAGTGAAAAAAATGAAAAAAAAATTTGAGAACAAAGTTCCAAACACCACCGAAGTCTAAAAAGATTTCCCGTAAGAAAAATTCAAAGCGAGAACTACGAAAAAAAAGTGATTTTTGACGTAAGTTTTGAAGATATTGGCTTGGAAACCACAAGTCCTGTCAACTTTTCCGGTGATTATTGACACGTGGAGGCGTGATTTGCTTACGTTGCATCTATCCACACCCTTTTGAAATTGTGTGTAACTAGTTTGTTTTAGATTTTTTTTATTATATAAATTATATTTTTAAAGATTTTTTATAAAAGTAATTTAATAATTTCATTATTAATCATAATGTATGGAAGAAGTTAAAAAAAATATTGTAGTAACTATACATAGATTGTGTCTATAATTATTTGTATAGGGAATTTTAAATGCTGATCAGAGAATTTTGACCAAATTTATAAATGCATGCATGTGGAAAGACATATGGATCAGAAAAAGTTAATAAATGCTGATCAGCGAATTTTGACCAAATCAATAAATGTTGAGATTTTTTTTTCAAAATAAAAAATTAAAAAATTCATATTGGGATATTGAAACTCTCACAGACCTTGAGGTTAAAAATTTCTTTTTACTTAATATATAATATAGATATATATGGTAACTGGATTATTTATGACTAAAAAAATTAAAGAGTCATAAAATATACTCCCTTGGTTTTAAAATAATGGTTCTTTTGGAAAATTTAATTTTTTTAATAGTATAATTATTGTACTTTAAAAAAATTAATTTTTCAAAATTATCCTTTAATAGTATATTTTTTAAGGAATATCAATGTCATAATTGTATTTTTTATGTTGTTCATAAATTTAAAAGAATGGTAAAATGTGAAATTTATATTATTTTTGTACTTGATTTTTTAAAATAGACTAATATTTTTAGACAATAAAAAATAAAATAAGGGACTAATATTTTGAGACGAAGATAGTAATTAAATTTTTTATTATAATTAAAATAATAATGATAATAAACTATAATTAATACCATAATAGATTATAATCAAATATCTTAAACCTTGCAACTACGCCATATAATTTACACCCAAAATAAAGTATGCATTATAAAAATTTTCTATTTACAAAAACAAAATTTCTGTTGTACACATTTTTTTTTAAAAAAAAAAATCATCATGTATGACTTCTAATATTTTATGATTTTAAAATTACTTTGTGTGGTAAATAAATTATTTTGAGTAATAAAAAAATTATAATTAAATGTCACTTGAGTCAACTAAAAACTAATGAGTTATGTTAGGAATTCCAAATAAATTACCAAACTTTTTACATGAATGTGTGGATCCCACACTCATGTGAAAAGTTTGATAAAAAACTTAGGCCAAGTTTGGCATCTTTAATAAAAGTCAAAAAGTTAAAAAGTCACTATCCTATTTAAGTAACATCATTTTATTTAAGTCACATTACCTCTTTACCACATCACTTGAAACCTAACTCATATTTCATAAAAAGTCAAAAAGTATACTTATTTAGAATATCTCAAACAATAATAATTTATTTAAGGTTCATAACATTTTTCAAAACGAATAAAGGCTAAGCTGGGCACTTGATAAGGGATAATTAATGAGTTTATTTTCATTAAATACATTTTGAAATTTAAATTTTAGTTAATAATTAGTTTTAGAAAATTTTACCCATAAATTTTATATTAATCCATGTAGTCCTAATAATTTTCTTATGAACCATTTTCTTTTTTTTTTCTCAAAAAAAAGTAGTATTTATTTGATTTGGTGCTATTTGAGTTTAAGTAAATTTCTTTTGTGATTCATTTTTTTTAATTTTCTGATTCATTTTTGGAATGAAAATGGAAATTGAAGGTGTGGAAGATTCTTTTTTGGGGGATTAGTGGCTGAAGTGTTGGTTGTCAAGCGTAGAAATCTACATTTCTGTTAGTGTGATTTTCTGATATTGCATTGGAGTGTTATATTAGAGTGCTATGTTTGAAAAAGTATTGTGTATTATATTGATCGGAGTGTTACGTTTGGAAAAAAATATATTAAGGAATTTTTTAGAATATTATGTTGTTACATTAAAGAAAAATCCACTAATGAATTTTTTAGTATGTGACATTAGAGTATTACGTTTGAGAAAAATATACTAAGAAATTTTTGTGTTTTACTTTGATTAGAGTGTTATGTTTAAAAAGTAAATTTTTTTAGAATGTTAAGTTGTTAAATTTTAAAAAAAAATACACTAAAGAGTTTTTTAATGTGTTATATTAGAGTGTTACATTTTTAGAGTGTTACGTTTGTAAAAAGTCCACTAAGAAATTTGTTAGTGTATTACATATTGGAGTGTTATGTTTTGAAAAAGTATACTAAGAAATTTTTTTTTAAAATGTTACATATAGTAATTTTCACATTATGAGAAAACCCATAGTTGTCCCTTAACACATAACACTCCCGCGTTTATACTTGGTCATTTATATAATTCACACTAGAATTAGACATTTGAGTCCATAAGGAAAAAGGAAAGATCAAACCGTTCATAAAATTATTATTTGAGATTTATTAGTATTTTACCTTTATTTTATGCATAAAAAATATAAAATATTATCTATAAATTCAAAAGTAACTAAAATTGTCAAACAATAAATGCACATAATTAAATGCATAAGTTAAAAATGGAAAATTATTGAAATCATATAAATATACCTTAACAATTGTCTCTGAATACACGGTAGCATTAGCCTTAAAATAATAATAATGAATTTTGACAAGGTCATAAAAGGACGTAGTGTCACTGTCGTGCGTGATGCATAGCGTTAACTTTTGCGCAGGTGAAACTAATTTCATATTTTATTTTGATATTGAAAAATGTTAGAGATCTTAAAATTTATATCAAATATTTTACATAGACGTGGACTCCACACTTATGTGAGACTCATCCTATGTGAGATATTTGATAAAATATTTAGTAAAAATTTTGATACCCCCAACATTACTCTTTGATAATTTAAGCCGTTCAAATTTTAGGGAACAATAAAAAGAATATACTTATAAAAAAAATTAATTTTATCAGATATTGATAACTCATTCATCCAAGTACATCTATATATAAAACAATGAATATATATACAAATGTGATTTAATGAAGAAGTTATCGATATTCGATCAACTTAATTTTTTTATAAACATATTCCTCTCAAATTTTCCTAAAATTTGAACAAACCAAACCATCAAAATAACTCGAAATGAGTCTCATAGGTCACACAACGATCACCATTTATGTATCATGCACAACAGGGACATTAAATCTCATGACAAATACCACAACAAATCATAATCCCTCCGTCCCAAAATAATAGTCCATTTTGGAGAATTTAACTTTTTTTTTGTAATACAATTATTGCACTTTAAAAGGAAATGGGATACCTGCTATGCCTTAAGGCACAGCAGGCTGCTGTAAGGCCCAATGGGGGTGTGTCTCGAGTTTTTTTCGATAATTCGAATTGTTCATATTATAAGGTTCGTTGAATAGATCATTCATGAAAAAAATCAAGTGAGTTAGACATTTGTAACCTCATAATAAGAAAATATTTGTTTTTCAAAAAATAAATGATTAACATGATTTTAATAATTTTTTAAAAACAATTAGGACTTTATCATGGGATTACATATGTCCGATTAATTTAATTTTTTATATGAATAATATACTCGACAAACCTTACAATATGAACAATTCAAATAATCAAAATACAATAAAAAAATACCTCAATGGGACCTCACAGCAGGGCTGTTGTGCCATAAGGCATAGCAGCAACCCTCAGTCCACTTTAAAATTATTAATTTTTTAAAATTACCCTATGGTAGTATATTTTTTTGAAAATATCAATTATTATAAATTTATTTTCGGTGGTGCTACATGCACCAATTAATGTACTAACTAGTATACCAACACTAGTTATGACATTATTATTGACCACACTCATTAATCACATTATAAATATCAAAAACTTTGTAAATTATGTCACATTATCAATTGGTACACTAGTTAGTACACTAATTAGTACATATAGTATTATTTATTTATTTTTTGTGTTGTTAATGAATTTTAAAAAAAGGCAAAATAGAAAATTCATATTATTTTAGTTCTTAATTTTTGAAAATGGATTAATATTTTGAGATAATGATAAATAGAATAAGGGACTAATATTTTAAAATAGATGGAGTATAAAAAAAAAAAAATTAACCCACAATCCTAATAATGTGTCATAACCATTTATATTAATTAACTCATAATCAATAGGTATATCTTAAAAATAAATAAGCCACCCATTATCTCAATCGAATTCAACTAGAGTATCCAATTCCCCTCGTTGTGCACTCATTTTAAATTGATTTAGATAAATCAAACTGTCCATTTTGTAAGATATTTTTAAAAAATTATGTATACTAAAAATCAAGTCAATCGAATATTAGAAACCAGTCAATTGGAACACATTTATTTAAAATAAAATAAAATAATGAACAACATAAATTTAAAAATAGTTTGTTATTATTTTTCAGACAAATGCAGATCAATTAAGTGGTTCTTCACATTTGATTGACCTATTTTTTTGAGTGCATGATTTTTTTTATAAAAAATAAAAAATAAAAACTCTATAAAATAAAAGAATTAAATAATTAAGATGAGTCTGAAATGAATCCACAACGAGTTAGTAGAATGTCCAAGGAGAGGATCCAATCCCAAAAATGTGTATGATAAAATTTCTCAAACTGTGAATATGGTTTGTTTGGGAATTAATTATTTTAATTTTTTTTTATAAAAAAAAGTACATAAAAATATAGAGAAAAAAAAGTACATAAAAATATAGAGAAATATAAAAATTTGTAATGAGTTTTTGACTATATTTTAGTCACTTCGTAATAAGTCCCACACGAAACTTGAAAGGATGCTGTACTTTAGAGGCACAACATACCGTGAGCCCGTGGAAATGATTTTTCCCCCGAATCCCCCGAAAAATGAAGAGGGGGAAGGCGAGAGAGAGAGGGGAAGAAAGAGAGAGGAGAGGAGAGAGGGAAATGGAGAGAGAGAGAGAGCTCGTCGCAGCTCGGCCGATCGTCGGCCGATCACAGCTCGTCGCAGTAGCTCAGCCCCCACCGCGCCTCCGCCCGTGGTTGATGCCCCCTCCTGTCCAGTTCTCCTTTCTCCCTTCCCTCCTCATTCTTCTTCTTCTCCCTTCTTCTTCTTCATTGCTGATTGAACAAAAAAAAAAAAAAATAATAGGAAAACGATGTCGTTTTTGAAATTAGGGAGATTCGGGGGTTGGGATTTCGAGCTACCAATCACTACTCGTGAGCCTGTGGAGGTTGTTTACCAAATCTATTATAATGATTTGCACGGTTTATATTATAAAATTAATTATGTTGGTCATTCATAAAAAGAATTAACTCAATTAAACATCCGTAGCATATAATAATATCACATTTATATTTTAAAAAAATAAACGATTAACATAATTTTAATATTTTTTTAAAAATAATTATGATTTGATCATAAATTACGACTATCTAATTAATTTCATTTTTATGTAAATAATATATTTAATAAATTTTATAACATAAATTATTGGAATAATTAAAATAAAATCGATACAAACTTTAACCAGCTGTCGGATGATTTGTACAACACAATTCTATAGTCCCCCACAAAATCAATTAGATGAGACAAAAATTAATTTATTTAAGAAAAATATTATAATCTCTAAATAATTTATCAAAATTTTCATCAAGTCTCTTATATAAAAAGTTTGATAAAAAAAAAAAAAGATTAGAAATTCTAAATTAAGAACTCTAATAAATTTAATTGATATGTAAATCTTATATGATGTTATATTTTAACCTTAAATTTTTTTTTCTTTTTTATTTTTCACATCATTAATATTCTTTTAAAATTTCTAAGTTATAGATATATCATTTCTGAATAAAAAATTTAGCACATTATATGGGATGACTTTTTGCTTAAATTATTGGATAAACCTGTCTACATTCCCAAGAAAGAAAGGTGTCCATTCCTCCTTCAAAACGGCCATATTATTAGCTCTCTCTGCTCTCTCCGTCTTCATAACTCTGTTTTGCTCTGTTTTTTTTGGTCAATTTGAGGCAAAACACAGCACTCTTCGAAAGAGGAAGAGAAGAAGAGAAATGTCAAAAGAGAATGTGTTTATTGGGTCAATCGATCAAGGAACCACCAGCACCAGATTCATTCTCTACGACAAAAATGTCCGCCCAATTGGATCTCACCAGGTCGAGTTCACTCAGTTCTACCCACAAGCAGGGTATGAAGACTCTCTCTCTCTCTCTCTCTGATTGCTCTGTTTTATTTATTTATTTATTTTTATTGTTGTTTTGTTTGTGAATCTGCAGATGGGTAGAGCACGATCCGATGGAGATTCTCGAGAGTGTGAGGATTTGTATGAGCAAGGCAATTGACAAAGCCACTGTAGATGGGTACAATGTTGACGGTGGACTCAAGGCAGTTGGACTCACCAATCAGAGAGAAACAACGGTCGTTTGGAGCAAATCTACTGGTCTCCATCTCTATAACGCCATTGTTTGGATGGATGTTCGTACCAGTTCTATTTGCAGGTCCATTTCTCTATTCATTCATTGATTCATCCTCTTTCTTTTTTTTTCTTTTTAATTATTATTATTTTATCATTTTGTTTGTGCAAATTGAAGATCTGGAACTGTGCAAATTATTATTATTTTACCATTTCTTGAATTGTATGATTTTATATTGGGTTTTTTTTTTTCCCCTTTTTTCCTGGGGATTGTGAGGATATTTTGTTCTTGGGATGCCTAGTTCTGTTCTCTGGTTTTTTTGTTTGTTTGTTTGTTTTTGTTTTTGGGTTTTGATCATTACCCATTTATTAACATCTGTTCGGACTGAAGAGTTTGATAAGAAAATAAGAAAATAAATAAATAAAGTGAACTCCCGTTGGGGCTGTGTTTGATTCATGGATTTGGGGGCGGAATTTAAAAAAGAAAAGGGAAAAAGAAAAAGGAAAAGGTAATATAACACCATTTTCTTTCCCTTTTCCTTCCCACATCCATAAACCAAACACCCCGTATGTGTTTGAATTATCGTGGAGATGAGAAACGGGAATAGGTAAGAAAACCGAATCTCTTGTTTTGTTTCTCACCAAAATTGGTGAAATTTGGTGAGAAAAGAAAGAAGTTGTAAATATTTTTTTTATTTTTTTATCTTTTATATAAAACTTAAATGGTCCGTCTAAAATATGGGTAATTATTTAGTAATCTCAGAATATAGACATGTGGTATTCTATAGTATTATGATTGATGGAGAATATGGATAGGTGGGTTATTGTGTTGGATGATTGAGCAATATGAGGGCATAATAAATTATGATTGGTTAGGGTTTTGATCATTACCCATTTATTAACATCTGTTTGGATTGAAGGTTTTGGTAAGAAAATAAATAAATAAAGTGAACTCCCGTTAGGGCTGTGTTTAATTCATGGATTTGGAATTGGAAAGGGAAAGGAAAAAGAAAAAGGGTAATATAACACCATTTTCTTTTCCTTTTCCTTTTTCCTTTTTTTTCTGAAATCCATGAACCAAACACACCATAGGTGTTTGAATTATTGTGGAGATGAGAAATGGATAGAATAGGTAAGAAAAAGGAATCTCTTGTTTTGTTTCTCACCAAAATTTGGTGAAATTTGGTGAGAAAAGAAAGTTGTTGTAAATTTTTATTTTATTTTTATATATAAAACTTAAATTGTCCATCTAAAATACAAAGTAAAGAATAGAAAATGAGAATTGTGTCTTACCTTATTTCTGGTTCGTCCAAATAAAATTATGAGAAACCACAATAAAAAATTAAAAATTAAAAAAATTAGGTGCTAAAACCACAATAATTTCATTTCTCATCTAATTGTTGTATATAAAACATAATCCCGAATTACCATCTCATGTACAAGCATAGAAAAAGAAACGACAACTGTGTTCTAGTTTATCTCTTATTTGTCCAAGCAAAATGATGAGAAAACCCAATGAGAAGTGATAATCTTTTCATTTCTTTTTTTCTCAGCTAGTTTATGAAACGGAAGCATAACGCTGAATTTAATCTTGTAATTTTGTTCCATCATTTAATTTAATTTTTTTTTTATTGCATTTTTTTAAAACAGGAAATTAGAGAAAGAATTATCAGGTGGACGAACCCATTTTGTTGAAACATGTGGTTTACCCATAAGCACTTACTTCAGTGCACTGAAGCTGCTATGGTTGTTGGACAATGTCAAGGCTGTTAAAGAAGCTGTGGCGAAAAAAGACGCCCTGTTTGGAACCATAGACACCTGGTTGATTTGGAACTTGACTGGAGGTGTTGATGGCGGTTTACATGTCACTGATGTTTCAAATGCATCGCGAACTATGCTGATGAATCTCAAAACACTTGATTGGGATAAGCCCACGTTGGAAAAACTTGGAATTCCTTCTGAAATTTTGCCCAAAATTATTAGTAATTCTGAGATTATCGGAGATATATCAAGCGGATGGCCAATTCAAGGAATCCCAATTGCCGGATGTCTTGGGGATCAACACGCTGCTATGGTGGGCCAAGCTTGCAGGAAAGGTGAGGCCAAAAGCACTTATGGAACTGGAGCTTTCATACTTCTTAACACCGGTGAAGAGCTAATTAAATCCAATCATGGTCTATTGAGCACTTTAGCTTTCAAGCTTGGCCCAAATGCTCCAACAAACTATGCTCTTGAGGGCTCGATTGCCATTGCTGGAGCTGCGGTTCAGTGGCTCAGAGACAGTCTTGGCATAATTTCAAGTGCAAGTGAGATTGAGGACTTGGCTTTGAAAGTTGAGTCCACTGGCGGAGTTTATTTTGTGCCGGCATTTAATGGATTGTTTGCTCCATGGTGGCGTGACGATGCTCGCGGAGTTTGTATTGGGATTACAAGGTTTACAAACAAGTCTCACATTGCTCGTGCTGTGCTTGAGAGTATGTGTTTTCAGGTAAAAGATGTGTTGGATTCAATGCACAAGGATGCCGGTGAAAAGGGTGAGGTTAAAAATGAGAAAGGGGAATTCTTGCTTAGGGTGGATGGTGGTGCTACTGTTAACAACCTTTTGATGCAAATTCAGGTCAGTTTTTTTCCCTGGAATTTTCTATATGTTGATGAATTTCATTGTTGCTTGTGGAATCTAATACTAGATCACCATGCAAATTCTTTTCAATTTTTGCCTAGAATTTTCTAATGTTGAATTTCGTTGTTCCTTGACTAAATATTGATGAATTTCATTGCTGCTTGTAGAATCTGAAACTAGGTCAGCATGCAAATTCATTTCAATTTTTTCTCTCTAAATATTGATAAATTTCATTACATCTTGACTAAATATTGATGAATTTCATCGCTGATTGAGGAATATAAAACTAAGTCAGCTGAGGATGAGGATGAGATGACTATTTATCCTGCCTTGTTTTTGAAGCTATTTATTTCAGTTGAAAGCTATTTATTTCTAGACTCTTATCAATTATGCATAGAAAGTGAATCAAACCAACCAAATCAATGTAAGTTTTCTCATCAACATCACTGTTGAAATCTCCTTCAAAAAAAGAGGACTCATCAACTAATCATCATTATCGCTTGAATATGTTAGGTAATTTGATAATTAAGAACAATCATATAGTAAACCATCTCTCCCCATTACTTCAATTTTAGCCACTATTCTCTATTTCCCTACCCACTTTTGCATCATTGATCTTGAGTCATTCTCACAACATTTTCCATTGGTAACTAAATCCCGAAGTACAATAAATTGTCTCCATTTTGGGAATCTCTTCTGATCATATTATATGTCGATAACTTATTGCTGACTTTTGTTTTCTCTACATCAGCCGTATAATTGAATACTAGCTTTCTTCTTCTTCTTCTTCTTCATTGTGATTTTGCAGGCAGACTTGTTGGGTAGCCCAGTGATAAGACCAGCTGATATAGAGACAACAGCTCTTGGAGCAGCCTATGCTGCCGGGTTAGCTATTGGGGTTTGGACAGAAAAGGACATTTTTTCTTCTGGGGAGAAGAAAGAGAAAGCTACCATTTTCGGTCCAATGTTGCATGAAGAACTGAGGAAGAAGAAGGTGGACTCTTGGTGCAAAGCTGTTTCAAGAACTTTTGACTTGGCTGATCTATCCCTGTAATTGCCTTTTCTTTTCTTTTTCTTTTTCTTTTTTCAGAATAAATGTTGATCTTAGGCTATTGTTGCCACCATTGCATTCGGATATAAACATATTCTTCTTCTTGCTTCCTCTGCTGTTAAAAAAATGTTCTTTTTTCTATTAATGATCCGTTTATTTTGACAGAAAATATTTTTTTCTCCAAAAACATTTTGGTTGCAACTTTGAAAATGATGTGCCACTGGATTGTTTATGGTAGTGGTGTTTCGGTGGTGGTAATGATAGTGGTAGTGGTGGCGTAGTAGGGTGGTGATGGTGGTTATGTGGTGGTAGGGGGTGGTTGCTACAGCGGTGTTTGTAGGGTGGTGGTGGTGTTTGTAAGACTCCAATCCGAGAACGCTTCTTACCCAAATCAATTCATTTTTTTTTATCACACGGTGTTCACGTTTTATCTTATTAAGCACTGTAAAATATAGTAAATATTTTTCAGAGAGCATTTTTTGTCGACGGAACATAAATTTTGAGTTTTGCTCTGTCAGCAAATTTGCAGATATATACTGGTATTTTGGCTTCATGCCTTTTTTTTTTTTTTATTTAAATGAAAAAATATATTTAAAAAAAAAAATGACCTACCATCATATAGATTTTGCATAGATGTGATTATCTTGAAATACTAATTTTGATATATGAAGAACTTTAACGATATGATTCATCAAATATTTTTGCAACTTGTTGGAAGTATCCAAGTTTGATGCTTAAAATATTTAAGGTTGTGTTGGGATTACAAATATATATAGAAATTTGAAAAGAAAAAAATAATATATATATATGATTCATTCATATTTTATTGACATTATCCTTTTTCTTTTACAAATTTTTATTTAAAATCATAATTCAAACATAATTTAATGATAATCATTATTAGAGACACGTAAAATGAAATAAAATGAACTTGGAAACTAAAGTTGATTTTTTTTTGCAAAAAATAAATATGCCAAACGACTTAGAAACAAATGTTTAAGAGTGTATATCTCTAATCATTCACATCTTCTTTCATCAAATTCAAATTAAATAAAAAAAATATTTAAAAATTATTTTCAATCCTTGCATCAATTATTCATCAAATTTGAATTTGATGAATATTTAAAAAGATGAAGCATTGAAATATATATATTTTTCCTTCAAATTTGATGAAAAAGGAAAATTTTGATCCATATCCATTAACAAAATTATAAACTATACTGATCTCTCTTAAATTATAAACTATATAATAAATTGGTCCATATTGTTAAATATTTATTAATATTTGCTAATGTCATGTAAAATATTGAAGTAAACAACAATTATTATCCGTTCTTTATTTAAAAAAAAAATTAAAGTTTTATTAAAAATTATGCCGATCTCATTTGAGGTTTACAGGAATTACAATTAACCTCATAATTTTTGCATAATTATATTATTTTTTTTTTAAATTTTAATTCGCATAATAAATTTGGAGAAGAGAGGCGGTAATGAAAAGGGGAAGAGAAGAGAAAATGGGATAAATTGTTCAGTGAAGTGTTGAAGAGCGAAAGGTTGTGAGGCGTGTTATTGAAGAGGGAAAATAGAATAGGGTTTGACAGTGTTACATAGTAAAGAGTTGGGATAAGTTGTCGATGATACAGCGTGTTCCAGATGAAACAGGTCGGATTGATCCACGCTTTGGGACACCGGTTTGTGAAGCGTGGATTAATCCGACCCGTTCTATCTGGAACACGTTGTATCATCAGTTGTCATGGTTATTTAATTATCTATTTTCATAATATTAACAAATATTAACAGATCTTTAATTATATCAACCACAAAATTATGCAAATTTAAAAATTAAAGAAAATTGGTATAATTATATTAAAATTATTAGACTACTTATAATTTTTATGGACCTTAATGCTAGTTAGTGTAATTTATCCAATGTAATTTCATAAGGATTGAGAAGAGCAAAGTGACAATTTCACACTATCCGTGGGTCATTATGTTTACCTTTATTAGAGACAGGTGAGTATACTATGTTAAAATTATAAAATTTATTATATTTATATTAAATTTTAAAGGAGATTAATGTAATTCTTTTAAAAAATGTTTGACTACTAATAGTGGCAGATGGATACTTTTTGAAGATTATAATCTAATTTGATATATCATACGGACTTGATTATAATTTTTTTTTAATTATAAAATTTATGTCAGAATGAATAATCGTATGAAACAAAAATAGTTTAAATAGATGGATAAAAAATTTATAAAATTGAAGAAAATGATTTTAATTGTTAATTATCAATTTTAAAGTTATACTAAAGGACTAAGGCTCCATTTGTGACTATTTTAGTTAAAAAATAAAAAAATAATTTATACAAAAAATAAAAATTCTTTCTCATTCATTACACTTTTTATACATTTTTTTTTTTCAAAAATTATATAAAAATATCTCAAAGTTTGACCCTTGTAACAAAATAAATCCTGAATTTTTAATTTTATCAATTTAAGTCATAATATTTTGATTTGTTTTCAATCTAAACCATTTATTTATTTTCATTAGGTAAAACTGACCAAAAATAAATAAATAAATAAAGTTAGCTATTAAATGCAGGGAGCTTCTATTTTCACACACTATAGTAATTCTATTTACACAATAAAATTAACTCATTACACCAAATTTCTTATCACACCACATACAAAAATTCAAAATTTTGATTTTCTCTCTCTACACTTATCATAATACCAAACATACTCTCATCCCTTACCCTCAACCTTCCACACCCTAACTCTAGCCCACCACTTTCTGGTAGGAAGTATTACTATCTTCGGCACACACTGTCGCCACCTCTAACCGTCAATCGCCAGCCCCTTTTTCACCAATGACCTAGTTTTGGGGAATGTTTCGAGGCGGTCACAGGGGAGGTAAGTGGAAGGCGAGACAGAAGGTATTGAGGTGGGTCGTCAAACTATGATAATAGGAGTCGCAGCGATGAGAGTGGTAGTTACAACGAGGTTGTGAGGGTGACAAGTTGATTGGTGAGGTCATGGTAGAAGAAGACTGCGGGAAATGGTTGTGGGGTAGGGAAGGTGGTTGGAGATGGAGGAGATTGTGGCATGCAGTGTTTTTGTGGTGGTGAGGTAAGGGGGCGCCAGCGTCGGCAAGAGAGGTGACAGAAGAAATAGGTTAGAAAATTAGGGTTAGAAAATTTTAGGGTCTATGTCTATTTTGGTAATTTGATATAAGGATAAAATTGCAATTAAAAAAGTAGAGAAAGTGGAGTGTAAGATAGACATTGATATACAATTTTAATATTAAACAGAATTATTAATATAGACATTAATATACACACTCCACTTGAGTTCAGTACACATCTTCCAAAAACAAAAATTCTCAATACATATTTATTGTGAGAAAAATACTAAACCCTACTTCTATTTCACCTTCCATTATCATCTTTCAAATGTTCTCATATTTCCCAATTCATTATCACTCTATTTTAGTTTACATTGATATCTTCCAAAGGTCCTAATCTTTTTCAATCCATTATCAAATCCACTCATCACTTTAAATTGAGTTCTCCCTCCTCATTCAAATCGCACCATCACTATTTAGTTGTTATGGGAGATTTGCATGATGAAAGCTTTAATTTTAATGAGGATATTGTCGTGTATGACAAAGATAGTATATTAACGAAAATGTGAATCTAGATATTAAAATCGTCGCTCTTCTTTAGCATCATTCGATAAACCAAAGTCAAAAATTAAAAATTTTTGGTAACCAAGTTCTGAACTAACTTTTTTTTTTTGAAACCAAGTTCGGAAACATCCAAGTTATGAACAATATATTTTTTTGGCTACCAAGTTTTGAACAAGAATATATAGCGTTTGGTTAAATTTTGGAATCCATTACAACAAAATATACTTTTGGCTACTAAAAAAAATCTAGTCGCCAAAAGTTGTGAAATTGGCGACCAAACATTATGTTAGTCGGCAAAAATACAATATTTAGCTACTAAGTTTTTTTAGCCGGGGTCTATTGATTATTGGCAACTAAAAAAAAATTAGTCGCTAAAATGTCACAATTGGTGACTAAAAATATATTTTAGTCATTTTATAGTTAGTTTTGGCTTCTAAAATTATTTAGTCGCCGAATGAAAAAAAAAAATTTAATTTTTATCTTTGGCGACCAAACCGTTGGTCGGCAAAAAGTTATTTTCAGCAACTAAAAAATATTTTAGTCGCTGTATAGTTAGTTTTAGCTACTAAAATTATTTAGTTGCCGAATGAAAAATAAAAAATTAATTTTATCTTTGGCGACGAAACTTTTGGTCCCCAAAAAATTATTTTCAACAACGAAAAAATATTTTAGTCGCTGTATAGTTAGTTTTAGCTACTAAAATTATTTAGTCACTGAATGAAAAACAAAAAATTAATTTTTATCTTTTAGCGAGCAAAAGTTTGGTCGCCAAAAAGTTATTTTCAACGACTACAAAAATTTTTAGTTGCCAAAAAATGAAAATATTTGGAGGGAGATATTTCAAATTTTAGAGGGATGTATAAAATTAAATGGCGACTAAAATCTTTAGTCGCAAATTGGAGGAATTTATATATTTTGTTTTCAAATGAAACCCAATCAGAGCCTCTCTCTCTCTCTCTCTCTCTCTCTCTCTCTCTCTCTTCAACATCTCAGTTCCTCTCCCTCTCCGCTGCTCCTCTCACCTCCCTCTCTCACCACCGCTCAACTAGCCACAGAACAACTCTCCTCTACCGCTCCTCCTCGCGTTCGTCGGCAACTGGAGCACTGATTCACCTCTTTCTTGGTCATCGTCGCCTGAGATCCATCCTCGATCGGCGGCTTCTCCCTCATTCATATCTTTACTTGCAGCTCTCTTCTTCATCAAGGTATGTATCCTTCTCAATCTATCTCTTCTTCCCCTTCCTTTCTTCCTCTTGCAACTCCCTTACTCTGTACCACCAAGTGAAACCCTCTTTCCAAACCCCTCTGAAAAACCCCCTATTTTCCTCTCTATAAGCCCCTTTCGGCTGGATTAAATAATGAAATCTAGAATATATATATATATATATATCTGTGTGTGTGTGTTTGTGTGTGTGTGTGTGTGTGTGTAGGGTTCTATTCTGAAACACTGGTTGTGTATGTGTATGTATGTGCAAGTTGCTCACCTTAATATTGTTTGATTAGTAATGTTGGGGGTTTTCAACAAGATTTGGTTGAGACCCCCCCTCCTTTTTTTTATTTTTTTATTTTTTATTTTTTTGCAACTTAGGTGTTCGACAAAATGTCTAAGTTCACTCCACACCAAATTATGGGTTTTGTTTTTTTGTTTGGTTATTTTTTTGAAGATGGATTTTGGTTCTTAATTAGGTTTTATGGTGTTTTTTTTGTATTCACAGGCATAGTATATGCTTGTTTTGTGTTCTTTCAAAGAATAGCTTTAGCAACATGTCAGAGCCCATGCAGTTGAAGTTGTCATGGCCTGCCGTGAAATTGAACAGAACTTGCAAGTCCTCACTGGTAACCTTTTTTTTCTCTCTCTCTCTCTCTCTCTCTATATATATATAAACAAATGACATAGATATTAGAGATGATATTGTGATTAAAGGACATATCTTGTGTGCTTGGTATTTCAATCAGGTTTTAAAGAAAAAACATTTTGAGTCCTTTAAAAATTTTCTTAATTTAAATTACAACAATCTCTCATCTTATGAGTTGGAGTAAGAAGGCTCAGGAGAGAGTAGAATAACATGCCTTCTTCTGTTATATCCAATCACAACATACATCTCGGGGTTCTTGCTACTGCATCTCATGTTATCTCAACTGGAACCCTGTTTTCTGCTTTCTACAAGCCAAGGTTCTCTTTTGCCTTATTTTGCATGGATAGATGCATGTATGTGTAGTTTTGTTTCATCTTTTTGGTATTCTTGTGTTTTATCTGGCATTTAATTTCGTCAGTGCCATTTACAATATCAAGTTTCAATCTTTGAATTGCAAGTGATAATTTTAAGAAGATCTCATGTTTGTTAGGGAAAATATAAAATTTCCTACAAATAAATTAATCAATAAGAATAAAAATTAATACGAAAAAATTAAATAAACAGTGACACAAGAATTTTTACGTGGTTCTTTCAATGTGAGGTACGTCCACGGGATCGAAGTCCGATTCCACTATCAACCAAAAAGTTTCCAAACGATTACAAACGAGATACAAATGACCTCACAAAACCATCCTTAAGTGAATTTCAAATAATCACAAATAAACAAGAGGAAAGACCTCACCAAATAAATGAACAAAATTGTCTTCAAAACAGAGTGTAGAAGACAACCAAATTGTATCAAATCTGTGCCCCCAAACAGTCCTGGGAAACACACCACGTGAGACAAAGATCTCATCCAAGCAAAAAACCACTCACAGATTGATTTAGCATCCAAATCTTCAAAAAGCCAAGCACTGTGAGAAGTCACCGAGAATAATCTAGTGTATAACCCTTCAGAAGAAACAATATATAAATATATTATTGGTTCTTGGGCTTTTTATGAAAACCCTAGCTTCTGTCAAACAAATTAGTAAATATCTATTGGGCCTTCAAAAGTCAAATATAACATATTAAAAACATATTATAACCAACATCAAACCAAATTAAATATTTTAATAAACAATTTGGGTCTCATACTCCAATAAGGAGGTATACCCAACAATTCTCCCCCTACCGACTTAAGTGGAGACATCAACCATACTCGCCAAAGTTTGACACTTCAAATGTTTGTCCCTTGACAAAGTCTTTGTCAACATATTCGAAATATTATCATCTGTGTGAACCTTTTCGAGTTGTAACAATTTCGAATATAACGCATCACGAATCCAATGGTATCTCATATCAATGTGTTTCAATCTCAAATGAAAAGTAGAATTTTTACTCAAATGAATAGCACTTTGACTATCACAATAAATCACATATCTTTCTTGCTTCAAACCCAATTCTTGCACAAAAAAAAAAAAAAAAATCAACCATAACTCTTCTTTGCAAGCTTCCATAATGGCAATAAATTCAGTTTCGGTAGTTGAGAAAATAACACATTTTTGTAATTTAGATTGCCATGACACAGCTCCCCCAGCAAAAGTCATTATATACCCCGAAGTAGATTTCCTAGAATCAACATCACTGGCCATGTCAGAATCCGTGAACCCATCAAGCATCGACTTACCATCCCCAAAACACAAACACACCTTTGAAGTCCCTCGAAGATATCTTAGAATCCACTTCACCGCTGCCCAATGTTTTTTACCTGGATTAGAGAGAAAATGAGTCACCACACCAACGGCGTGAGCAATATCCGGCTTTGTACAAACCACGACATACATTAAAGAACCAACCGCTAAAGCATAAGGAATTTTCAACGTCTCTTCATTGTCTTTCTCACTTGTAGAACATTGATTCGAACTAAGCTTGAAGTGACCCGCAAATGGACAACTAACTGACTTTGCTTTATCCATGTTGAACCTCTCAAGAATTTTTTCAATGTAGCTTTCTTGAGACAACCAAATCAACCCCTTTTTGCGATCACGAACAATTTTCATACAAAGTATTTGCTTTGTCGGCCCCAAATCTTTAATGGCAAATGACTTGTTTAACTTTAATTTCAACCTATTAATCATAGTGTAATCTTGACCCACAATTAACATGTCATCAACATAAAGCAAAGGAATAATAAATTTACCATCCAAAATTTTTTTTACAAACATACAATGGTCTGAAGTGGTTTTAGAAAAATCATTATTCATCATGAAAGAGTCAATTTTTTTATACCATTGCCGCGGGAGCTTGCTTGAGGCCATACAAACTTTTCTTCAATTTGCAAACAAATTTCTCTTTCCCTTTTTCCACAAAACCCTCTGGTTGCTCTATGTAAATTTCTTCTTTAAGATCATCATGAAGAAATGCGGTCTTCACATCAAGTTGCTTAACTTCAAGGTTCATACTTGCGGCCATGCCAAGTACAACTCGAATAGAAGACATCTTCATAACCGGCGAGAAAATCTCATCAAAATTAATACATTTCTTTTGCCCAAAGCCTTTCACAACAAGACGTGCTTTATACCTCAGATTCTTGCCATCATTTTTCAATTTGAAGACCCACTTATTTTTCAGAGTTTTCCTCCCCTTAGGCAACTTCACTCAATCATAAGTGTGATTTTCAAGTAAGGAATTTATCTCCTTTTCCATGAGCTTTTTCCAATCATCTTTCTTTGCATGCTCAATTGCTTCTTGGTAGCTCTCAGGCTCCCCTTGATTGAAAATCAACACAAATTCATTAGGAGGGTACTTTCTCGAAGGTTGTTAGTCCGTTGTAGATTTCCTCAACTCAAGTTGTAGTGACGATTCTTGAGTTAGATGCTCTTTCTCAATTTCTGGCTCAAGTTCATTAGGATTAGTATCATCCTCCATATCTTCAACAGGTGGCTACACATCTCCCTTATTTTCATTATCCACTGAGGACAAAGGAAATGGATCCATGTCAATGAGATCACTACTTTTTGGCTTCGGTTGATCACCTTTGCCAAAGTCTGCAATTGTTTGGTCTTCAAGAAACACAATATCACGGCTTCGAATGACTTTCTTGTCGACCGGATCTCACAATCTATAAACAAATCCATCATGCTCATAACCAAGAAAAATACATTGTCTTGACTTGTTTTCAAGCTTGGACCTTTCATCTTTTGGAATGTGAACGAAAGCTCGGCAACCAAACACTCTCAAGTGCTCATAAAGCACATCTTTGCCTGTCCAAACTCTTTCGGGAACATTACCATTCAAAGGATAGGAAAGAGACAAATTGATCACGTCAATCGCTGTCCTCGTTGCCTCACCCCAAAAGGATCTTGGCAATTTAGCATGTGAAAGCAGATACCTTGTTCTTTCCACAATGGTGCTGTTCATCCTCTCGGCAATGCCATTTTGTTGAGGAGTCTTCTTAACTGTCTTTTGGTGCTGAATACCTTGGCTGCGACAATACTTATCAAATGGCCCAATGTATTCACCACCATTGTCTGTTCGGATGCACTTCAATTTTTGTCCTGTTTCTCTTTCAACCATGGCCTAAAAATGCTTAAATACATCTAGAACTTGATCTTTAGTTTTTAGTATAAAAGCCCAAACTTTTCTTGAATAATCATCAATGAAAGTAACAAAATAAAGTACACCACTATGTGTTCTAACTTTCAAAAGACCACAAATATCCGAATGAATCAACTCCAAAACATTTTCTTTTCTAGAAGCAACATTTTTATGAAAAGAAACTCTATGTTATTTACTCGCCAAACAATGAACACAAGTTTTAAGATGTGTACCTTTCAAACCGGGTAAAAGCTCTTTCTTGAACAAAACTTATAGCCCCTTTTCACTCATATAGCCTAACCGCTTATGCCACAATTCGGTAGAAATATCATTTTCAAATGTATTGATAACAACTTTACAAATTTTTCCTTACATGGAATGAAATGTATGAGTCTTCTTGCACTTAGCCACCACCAAAGAACCCATTGTGAGTTCCCATATTCCATCACCAAATTTGTTGTTGTAGCCTTCATCATTTAACTTCCTGGTAGAGATCAAATTGAGGCGAATGTTGAGAACATGCCTCACATCTTTAAGCAACAACTTGCAGCCCAAATTTGTTTCCAAGCAAACATCACCCATGCCAATAATCTTGGACAAACCTTTATTACCCATTCAAACACAACCATAATCTCCTTTGGTGTAGGTAGTTGTTAGACTTTTTTTTTTTGATGATTTATTTAATTATGTTTTAATTTATTTGAAAGAGAAAAAGAGAATCCAAAATTTATTTTGATGATTTATTTAATTATATTTTAATTTATTTGAAAAAAAATAGAATCCAAAATTTATTTTGATGATTTATTTAATTATTTTTTAATAGAATCCAAAATTTATTTTGATGATTTATTTAATTATGTTTTAATTTATTTGAAAGAGAAAAATAGAATCAAAATTTATTTTGTCCCATTATTTCTCACATAAACTTTTATCCTAAATATTGTTTGAATGTATTTAATATTTGCTTAAATCAGAAATTCATTTCAACCCAAAAATAATGCCCAAACCAGACATTCAAACAGCCCAGCACAGCAGTAGGCCAAAAGATTAAAATAGCCCAGCACAGCAGCAGACCAAAAGGTTCAAACAGCCTAGTACAGCAACAGGCCAAAAGGTTCAAGTGGAAGATATTCAAATTAGTAATGATGGAGTGGAAGATATTCAAATGAACACAACAGTTATAAACGACTATAAATTCAAATGAATATAATGGCTATAAATTCAAATGAATACAACGGCTATAAATGGCTATAAGTTTCATTATATATACCAAAGCCTCTGATGTAAACAAGTTAACCAAAAAAATCAGAAAATATTCTTTGATCTATAATCACTCACATTTATTCTCTGAAATTTTTTTCTGAGAAATGTTCTTCAATTTTTGTTTACATCCTCTCACAGAAATTATACATTGAGTAGTATAGCTTTAAGTCCATCTTTCCTGTGTGAAGATTATTGAAAAATCAGAGTCTCATTTTTATATCTATCTTTGAGAAATAATTCTTGTAACTTTCTGTGAAAGCAAAAACACCTTTTTTTCAACCTTGTAAAAGTGTAGTACACTCAGTGTTCTTGACTTAAAAAGTCTGTGTAAAATCTGTGAAGGATTGCTCCATCTGTGAAAAGGTTGCTAGCACCCTGTGAAGCTAGAGTATAGTGGAAAATCTCAAGTGAAGCTTGAGGAGTGGACGTAGGCCGAGTTGAAGCCGAACTACTATAAGTTTGTTTGCCTCTCTCTCCCTTATCTTTTTATTTTATTTAAATTGCCACAGCTATATTTTACATTTTCACTGTGCTAAAATCATTAACTGGCATAGTTGTTAGAACACTTATTTTAATTATTTTTATTTCATTAACTATATTTGTCTGTTGTGCTAGTCATAATTTTTATTAGGGTATTATTATTTTTATTTGTAAAAACCTAATTCACCCCTCTCTTAGGTTGTCTTTTGGGTAACAGTAGTAAAGAAAAGAAATCAACTCGAGAAGTCACATGAACAGAAGCACCAGAATCAATCACCCAAGACTCGAGAAGTCACATGAAAAGAAGCATCGGAATCAATCACCCAATTGCTCTCTTAACCCACAAAATTGATACAATCATCTTCACAAATGACCATGAGATCATCGGTAATAATCGTCGTTGTATCTTCTTACTTGTTATCCACACTTTCGTCATGCTTTTTCTCCTGTTCTTGAGCTTTCGACATTCTTGCTTCATGTGCCTTTTTTCATGGCAATAATAACACTTAATGTTTTTCTTTGAAAAAGAACCATCTCTTGATTTGTCATGGCTTTGATCATGATCATGAGGAGTTTTACTCTTCTCCCTTGTTTTACTTCAGCCTCTCACAATAAATACTTCCAAATGAGAGGAACTCGCTAATTTTCTTCTAGTTTCTTCATTTAACAAGCTACTAGTGACTTGGCTCATTGTGACAACTCCATCGGGTACCGAATTACTAACCGTCATAACTAAAGTCTCCCAACTTTTGAGCAAAGAACTAAGTAGCATCAAAGCCTGCAACTCATCATCAAAAATAATTTTCATAGAAGCAAGTTGGTTAATGATACTCTTTATTTCATTCAAATGTTCCAGAATAGGGCTACCATCTTTATATTTTAAATTAACCAACTTATGAAATAGAAAAACTTTATTTGTGGCTGATTTTCTATCATAAAGGCCTTCTAATTTTTTCCATAAAATTATGTGCTGAAGTTTCAACAGCAACATGATGAAACACACTGTCATCAATCTATTGACGGATAACACCAACAGCTTTTCGATTAAGCCTCTTCCATTCATCATCTTGTATCCCCTCGGGTTTACCATTATCACCCTCAATGGGTCCATACAAATCTTTACAAAATAATAGGTCCTCCATTTTTAGTTAAGTTACTCAATTGCTTCCATTGAAGCTAGACATATGACCCACATTCTCCTCCATTGATTTACCCAAATAAATAAACCCAAATAAACCGTAAGCTTTGATACCAGTTATAAGGGAAAATATAAGATTTCCCACAAGTAAATCAATCAATGAGAATAAAAATTAATGTAGAAAAATTAAATCAACAGCGACACAAGAATTTTTACGTGGTTCTCTCAATGTAAGGTATGTCCATGGGATCGAAATCCGATTCCACTATCAACCAAAAAGTTTCCAAACGATTACAAACGAGACATGAATGGTCTCACAAAATTACCCTTAGGTGAATTTCAAATAATCACAAATAAATAAGAGGAAAGACCTCACCAAATAGATGAACAAAATTGTTTTCGAAACAGAGTGTGGAAGACAACCAAACTGTATCAAATATGTGCCCTCAAACAATCCTCTAAAACACACCATGTGAGACAAAGACCTCACCCAAGCAAAAAAACCACTCACAGATTGATTTAGCATCCAAATCTTCAAAAAGTCAAGCAATGTGAGAAGTCACCGAGAATAATCTAGTGTATCTCGCCGAAACCCTTCGGAAGAAACAATATATATATATATTATTGGTTCTTAGGCTTTTTATGAAAACCCTAGCTTCTACCAAACAAATTAGTAAATACCCATTGGGCCTCCAAAAGTCAAATATAACATATTA
The DNA here is from genome assembly GCA_022316695.1 of Camellia oleifera. Taxonomy (NCBI): domain Eukaryota; kingdom Viridiplantae; phylum Streptophyta; class Magnoliopsida; order Ericales; family Theaceae; genus Camellia; species Camellia oleifera. Next base: position 71,281,401 of record CM039311.1, on the reverse strand, counting down.
AAAATATATTATAACCAACACCAAACCAAATTAAATATTTTAATAAACCAATTGGGTCTCATACTCCAATAAGGAGATATACCCAACAGTTAGTGCATGTTTAAGTCTAGAGATTTGTTTGGGTTCTCTGTATTGACTTAGTTCTGGTATTATTCTTGGATAGATGAATGCTTTCCACTAGTTTCTTTTTTGAGAAGCCTAGTGTTAAATTTCAATTTTTACTGGTTTTGGATTTTCCAATTACAGAAGTGAAGTTTATAACATGTGCAATGCATAGATTGTTTTTGTTTATTTATTTAGTTTTTTTCATTTAATGACATTTTCTCGTATGAAGGTTCAATATCTTTGTCCTTGAAGGTCTAACAAGTACCTTGAAGCCCAAAGCCAGAAGCTCTTTGTTGGGATGAGGTTTGAGGGCGAGGAAGTTCTAGAAAGAAGGTATTTTGTGTAATTGGGCTAATATTTGTTAGGATCAGGAACTTAGAAATGTTAATCAAAATATATATTTAGGTTCAGTGGAACAATTGTTGGTGTTGGGGAAAGTACATTAACTAGATGGCTTGATTCTGAATGGAGATCCTTGATGCTATGTTTGGTTGGGGGATTTAAGGAGGGATTTAGAAATGGAAAGGGAAAAGGTGTGTAAAAATAGGTGAAATGTAAGTATATTTTATTCTCATTTCACCTGTCTTTTCTTTTTTTCTTTCCAAATCTTTTACCAAATCCCCCAATCAAACATAGCGTGAAGGTAACTATATTTCTCCTTCAAGAGTGGTATTGACCTTGGATTTAGTATTATGGTCTACGGATGGGTCATTTGGATGTCCCATGGCTGAAAACACTATATCCTTGCTTGTACGAGGACACAATTTTGAGATTTTATGAATGATTCAAACTAGCTTGATGCAGTAGTTAATGTATGGCATTGTGCATTTGTCACTTGTTGATTTATGTTGCTTAGGATCCCGTGTTGTAATTGAAACACAACACATGATAATCTTTAGTATTTGCAACAATCTCGCTATGAATAAACTCTTTACAACTTATCTTTTGCATTATTGTGGACTGCCAGTAGTGTTGGATTCGTGTTACATTTGGTTGTTAAGATGAAGCATGCTATCTGCTCAGATTCCATAATCTTTATTGGAATGCTTTTTTTTTTTTTTTGGCCATTAGGTTTGTGGAAAACCTCAGTTGAGTGTCCTTCATCTTTCCCACATTGTGAAATATAACGTGGTCATTAATATAAACTAATTCAGTTTTCTTTTTATATTTGTTATAATTTGAAATGTCAATTTTATTGAATAAGTGCTAATGATTAATTTTTTTTTTTTTTTTTGGTTTTACAGATTGCTTTTGCGTGGGCTATTGTGAATATTTATGTTTGTGTATGAAGAGCATTTGTTCTATATATGGAAAACATTTATTTTTCTAGAACTCTCTGTGTTGGAAATCCAGTGTTTTTATATGTAATATTTAATTTAGATGGATTATACTTGGTTGGTGTGGATTTATATGATATTTGGAATATGATGTTACAAGTTAAAGTTTTTGAATAGCTGATAATGAAATGAGAATTATTGATAATGGATTTAAATGATAATTGATAAATGTATTATTCTGTATATGTATAGGTTACAGGTTGCATTGATAATGGAATGCATATAATTTAGAAATTAATAAAAAATATTCAATTTATGTATTTTACAAAAATTAATAAATAGAGTTTTTCTCGACTAAACATTTAGTAGCCAAAAAATAAGAAGGGAACTTGCTTGTGACTAAATAGTTAGTAGCCAAAAAATGAAAGTTTTTGGCGATTAAAAAATTAGCAGCCAAAAAGGAGAGTCACGTTTTTAGCGACTAAATATTTTAGTCGCTAAAACAAAAAAGTACATTTATTGAAAACTTTGGCAACCATATTTTTAGTTGTCAATTGTTGATTTTCGACGACTAAAAAAAAATTAATTGTCAATACCTTTCCTTTTGGTGACTAATTGTTTAGTCACCAATTTAGGACTTTTGGCAACCAAATATTTTTTAGTCGCTAATACTTTTCCCGACAATCTTCTCGCGACCAAGCCGGCTACCAAATTATTTAGTCGGAAAAAACTTTTTGGCAACTAAAATCTGACTTTCCGTGACTAAAAATTTAGTTGCCAAAAGTGCAATTTCTTGTAGTGATCATGATTAAAAAAAAAAAAAATTCAAAACTCTTTTCAAAACTTATAACCAAACACTCAATTCAAAACTCTTTTCAAAACTCAAAACTCAAAACTTTTTTCAAAATTCTATTTTTAAAATAAAAAAATCAATTTTTTTATTTTGTTCTTTAAAAATATTTTTTATTTTTTTGGAAAAACATTTTTTCCGAGAAAATATTTTTTATATTTTTATGTTTGAAGAAAAATATTTTGTTATTTTTTTGAGAATTGACCAAATAATTTGTTATGATTTAGATATATACTAGTGTATGCCCGTGCTTGAAGGCACGACGTAAATAATATTAGGATTAGAATATAATTGTAATCCCAACACTATTTAAATTTATTTTTAAATTTGATAAATTCACAAATTGATTATAAAATTTTAGAGTTCTCTCAAAACTCCTCATGAAAACTCCCATCATGTATTTGGGCCGAAAGAAGCCTAACACACTCAAAATTTCAAAAGCCCAAAACAATACTGAAGAAGCAAAAGATAGAAGGGGAACTTACTAATAAGTCCCATGTACCAAGTTCAAAACCCAGCTAATCCCAAAACAAAACACTTGCACCAATTAGTCCAATACATTTTTAATTGTTACCAAAAAATTCCTTTTTTTATAAAAAATTTATAGACACTGTTCACATCTTACTACCGTAGGAATTCCGTCAAACGGTCGCCGGAGACTTGTCGAAATGTTCAACATCGCCGGGAAGTCGCCGGAGTATCACCAGGAAGTCGCCGGAGTTTCGCCGGAGTGTTAAGACGTTAATGGAAGTCGCCGGAATGTTCAGAACGTTCACTGGATGTTAAGAACATCACTGGAGACTCACCGGAATGTCTAGAATATTGCTGGAAAAAAAAAGAATAAATGGATAAATTATAGCAAAATGTGCTAAATATTGATAAACTAAAAGGAAAAAAAATGAAACGACAAAAAATAGCAACAATGGGGAAAACATATGTTATTTTTCAATTTTTGTAAGGTTCAAACAAATAATCTCTAAATAGTGATCAAACTGAAAAGTAAGTTTTGAAACTGTAAAATGTTACAGTTTCAAAACAAAAATCTATTAAGCATTTATCCTTATTAATCAAACTGAAAAACATGTTATGAAACTGTAAAATTTTACAGTTTTATACCATGATTCATTCTAGTACCAAAAAAATTTGAAACTGCAAAATTTTACAGTTTTCACCGCTTGTAACTAAAACTCAAAAACTACTTGTTCAGAATTCGAAAATTTTCTCCATTAGAACAGAAAAACAGAAGTGTATAGCAGAGAAAAAAAAAAAAAGATCGAAGGAGAAAGGCGGATGTAGAGAGAGGATTGTATTCCGGCAACTATTTTTTTGTTTAGATCTAGCCAAATCTGATGCAGATCTACTCAGATCTAATGTAGATCTGAGTAGATTTATATCAGATCTAAGTAGATCCACTCATCTTATTCGTCGGAAATATATCATCTTCTTCGTCGGAAATATATTATCTTCGCCGTCGGTGAGAGTGAAGTCACGAGTTGATTTCGATGGTTGGTGGTTATCAGTGAACCCCGATCAATGGAGAAAGACATGATCACCGGTCGTCGTCAATGACAAACACGATGAAAGAAAAATGCAGAAAAAAAAAACGAGAGAGGAAGGGAAGCAAAAAGCAGAGAGAGAGGGGAAAGGACTTTTGGGTGTACTCAAAAAGTTATGAGATTAAATGGTGTCCACATGTTCCACATGGGACCTGTGGGTAATTTTCCCAAGATAGAACTCAACTTGGCTATTTCTAGTACCATCTTTTCTTCTCTCTGTGGCCTTGCTTCATTGGATTGGACCTTTCTGTGGTCGGAATTGAGACTAAAATCGCCGTCGATCTAGCTATCTCTAGCAATGACGCCCTTGTGAGTTTTAAAAATTTAGAAATGAAAAAATTTTACATTCACGCTGAAAACATAAATCTACAAAAGCTGTAATAAACAATAATTTTAGAGAAAATGCTAAATGTAAACAATGGTTAATTTTTCTGATCTGGAATAAAAAGTAAGGTATGATTACCAAAATATAAATTCCTTTATCCTTGAGGACCCTATAGTTTGTCATCAATTGCTTCAATCTATTAACAGATCAAGAAAGAAAAAGTAACATGATGGAAAAAATACACAATGTTGGAAATGATTTCATTATACCTTCCAACCTCCTTAAGCATCTTAGCAGCATTTATTTGTGAACTACTGCCACACTGGAAACACATATTCGGTTTGAGTAATTGACTCTATCAAAAAATAAAAGTACTATTACCAAACAAAAAATTTACCTAAAATAAAACGCTCCTCGTCCTCCTTCTCAACTCACCGCTGTTACGGTCATCTTTGTCCTCTACTGTTGGCCCATTCCAACCGCCGTTAACCAGCACCACCAACGCCATCCACCAACCCCAATTTAAAAACACCATTAAAACTGTTAATCACTTGAAGATACAAAGCAAGAGATCATTGGTGGAATAGCTAGCATTAGACAAATGATGAAAAACAGCCAATTCCCAAAAACTATTCAACATCCATATTAAAAAACATACTCTTCCCAATGTAAAGCAGATTAGGGTCAATCTGGAGAATTAATGGTTTTGCAATGCTTCCTTATTGACCAACGCTTATAAAGAATAGCATGACTTTTTTCCACTCATGAGTGCAAACTTAACATAATAATAAGTTATACATAGTAGACAGGTAATATAATCCTACTAAGTTGAAGTTTGGGTTTTAACATAATATTTGCAAAAAGAAGGATGTCAAAAGTAGATAACAACAAAATTCCTCAAGTAAATGCAAGAGTAAAAACACAATTAAAGCTGTTAATTACCTGAAGATACAAAGCAAGCAAGAGATCATTGGTGGAATAGCTAGCATTAAACAAATGATAAAGAGTAGCCAATTCCAAAAAACTATTCAACATCCATATTAAAAAACATATTCTTCCCCATGTAAAGCAGATTAAATGTTTAATTGCAATTCTTCCTGATTGACCAACACGTATAAAGAATAACATGATTTTTTTTGGTCCACTCATGAGTGCAAACTTAACAAAGTAATAAGTTACACATAGTAGACATGTAATATAATCCTACTAAGTTTTAGGGCATTAAACTTGAAAGAACAATTGAAGTTTGGGTTTTAACATAAATAATAAAAGCATGCCTAAATGAAGGATGCCAAAAGTAGAGAACAACAAAATTCCTCAAGTAAATGCAAGAGAGTCTAGCCCCAAAGGAAAACTTTGTTTTGCCTTGCTTCCAACCTGTTGAATATTAAGAAATACTGGAGGATCAAACGACACTAAGTATCTGTTGGGTGCACTCACTGTTTATGCTGAAGAATTGGTCAGCTTAAAGACTACAACAGAGTTGATATTGAAGTGTTCGGATTTGGAATCTAGGAATATTTTCTCAAAAAGTGTATGGACCTACTAATATCTCTTTCATTTCTCTTTATTTGTTTTTTTCTTTTTTTTGGTTGTTGGATACTATAAAGAATATTGGATGTATATTGGCGCTTCTTGCAAGACCCTTTTCTGGTAATCTCGAAAGGTGCACGGTTTCTGTTTGTTTCTTTTTCCCTTTTCTTCAGTTTGTTTTGAATTTTTTGGATGGGCTTTTAAGTGATGACTCTAAACATTATTTTTTGCTGGTGCGTTTAAGATTACAAAGTTAATTACAGTTTGCTCAGGATTACAAAGTTAATTACAGTTTGTTATCAACTCAAACTAACATTCCTTTGTGAATTAGGAGGGGTGGGGAAATCTAAATCAACAACTAAGTGTGTGTGCTATTTTGACAACCAAGAAGCAGCAACTTAGCATAACAGTGTTCGATCATTATGGTAGGTCTCTCATAGGCAAACTATCAAACATGTTGTGGCCATGGCAGTATAAGCCAACATATCAGCACTTTTCTTCACCCCCATTGCTACTCTGCTTCTCATATCTAACTAATGTACTTGAAAAAAAATAAAAAGAAGTCAATGAACCCTATACCAACACATCAAACAGCAAAATCATGAAATTTAACAAAGAAAATTAGCAAACTTGATACCAAACTCGAACATGCGAACTAAATTACTCAAAGGGAGAAAGGAAGAGTAAGAGAAATCAAATTACCTTTGAACAACGGTAGAGCGATAATGTGGTTTGTGGTTGGAACAACAAAATTTCACAGCAAAATTATGGAATTGAACAAAGAAAATCAACAAACTTGATACCAAACTCGAACATAATTACTCAATTACTCAAAGGAAAAAGAGGAGAGAAAAAGAAATCAAATTACCTTTGAACAGCGGCACAGTGATGATGTGGTTTCACGGCAAAATCATAAAATTGAACAAAGAAAATCATACACATACGAATGTCAGCGAACTTGATACCAAACTCGATGGTTGACAAAAATTACCTTTGTTGTTGGGAGGGTGGGAGTCGAGGGAGAGTGGGTGTCGATCAATGGTGACGGTGATGATGAGTAACGGCGGTGGTGGTGAAACCAATTCGTACACTCAATGATGATCTTCACAACCATATAGACAAACCAGTTAATTGTGAAGGATGATTGATTCAAAAATTCGCCCTAAAACCGAAGCCTCAAAGAACTAAAGAAATGTAAAATACCTCTGATGTTGGGAGGATGGGAGCCAAGAGAAGGTGAGTGTCGATCAATGGCGACGGTGATGATGAGCAGCGGCTGTGGTGGTGAGCCCTGTTGAGACCACTGTCTCTGTTTGAATCAAATTGTTGGAAGATTATCTTCAGTTCTCTGATTTGCTACCTTTGGTTGCTAGTTTCAGAGAAGAAAGAATTTCGAACGTGAGAGAGAGATCCACCATAGAGAGAGTTGAAGAGAGAACGTGTAAAGAGGGAGTTGAAGAGAAGGTGTTTGGGCAGACGTGGGAGAGAAAGAGTAGAGAGTGTTTGGGCGGGGAATAAAAATGATCTCAACCGTTAGATAGCATATAGGAATCATCTCAGCCATTGAATCAAAGTGTATCTCTGATACATTTTGATACATTTTCAAAAACAGTTCTGTTTTATTGTTTTGGAAAAATATTTTTTTTCAGAAAATATTTTTTATATTTTTATGTTTGAAGAAAAATATTTTTTATTTTTTTAAGAAAAATATTTTATTATTTTTTTAAGTATTGACCAACTAATTTGTTATGATTTAGATATATATGGTCGATCCAAAATTTTTAAAAATTTTTAAAAAATTAAATATTCAAATAGAGATTAAAAAAGCATTCAAAATATTTTTAAAAAAGTAAAATATTTAAAAAATAAACTCTATATTTAGAATAAAAATTATATATTTAAAATAAAAAATAATTTTTTTAAATATTTAAATATTTAAAAATACAGTGCACAAATGTAGTAAATACAGTGCACTTTAAAATAAATAAATAAATATTTACAATAAAAAATACTTACCTTAAAAAAATAAAAATTATAATTTTTTTTTAAATATTAAAAAAAAAAAACCAAAACAATAGAACTCAAAATTTAATTTTTTTTTCAAAACTCATAAACAAATAAGTTTTCTCTTTTCAAAACTCATTTTAAAAACTTATCTTTTAAAATACAACTCTACACACAAATTATGATTCTAAAACTAAATCAAACAGAATTCAAAGCACAACTCCACTAAAATCATGATTCGAATACTATCAAGTTTCGAACAAATTTATTGTAGTTCCAAACTCTTCCTATCATTTTAATTGTGAATTTCCGAACCTAGCACCGTTTGGGAAGTGGTTTTATGGGTTTTTTTAGCTATTTTAGCTACAAAAGACAAAATACGTTATTTTAGCCACAACAAACAAAACATCACATCCAACCCATAATTATTACACTCTTCTCTCACAAAAAAGTCAAAAAAGCTAAAAAGCCAAAAAATCCTTCCAAAACCAAGCTTTTTAGCCCAGCTAAAAGAGCCAAAAAAGTCAAAAAGCCAAAAAGCCAACCTACTTCTCAAACCAACCCTCAATGATGTCAGTTGGTTTGGATTTTCAAGATTTATTTTTTAAAAAATTGAAATTTTTTATTTTTCAATTTTTTTTTTGTTTTCACTGAATTTGTTAAAAATATAGATATATTTAAAAAGTATAATATTTGTAAAAAAAATTCAAAAAATACCAAAAATATAATACAAAAAATAAAATAAAATAAGAATTCAGTACATTTTCATATTCTTGTATATTTATTGATTTTTCAAAATATTTTTTACAAATATTTTATTTTTAGATACATCTAATTAAGGTGTATCTAAAAATGTGAAAAAATTGTTTAAAATTTTAAAAATATTCACTAAAAAAAATACAAAAAATAAAAAACTAAAATTATAAAAAATCGAAACTAAACACTTTGTTATTTTGGGCATTGTCAGTCTGTTTTAAATATAATAATTTTTTTTTTATTTCTATTGTTAGGTTTTTTTAATTTATTTATTATTTAAGTCTTATTTATTGAAAATGATAGTTCAACTTTCTTCAATGGATATTTATGGCTTATTTTGAAAAGTAAGAAAAAAAAAAGTTAGTTTATTGATTTTTTTAAAATCTTTTTGACAAAACGTGTAAAAAAGTAGGGAAATGATGTGATCTAAATAAGCCAATAACTTAATAAGCTGGTTTTTTATTCCTATTTTGTTAAAACAAGCCTAAGTTTGGATGTATGTACATAGATTTGGCAATTATTTTATTTTATTTTTAGGTAAGGGAGCAATTTAATAAAAAGATTTTGGTAAAAACTTTTTCACCATTACATATTGACCTCCACAACTGGGCGAATTAAAATATCATCCTCATGGCCGATATACTTAGGCTAATGTTTTTATTTTTTATTTTTTATTTTTGATTTGGTAGATACTGTACTACTTTCGTACTAGATTTGTTTTTTTTGATCTCCTACTTGTATATTAGATTGAAAAAAAAAAAAATTATAGTATACAAGTAGCAGATAAAAAAAAAAAAAATACAATATCTACCAATTTCTGCATTTGAAAATGATAGTTCAACCTTCTTTAATGGAAGTTTAAGTATGTAGAGTGAGCATATATTACATATATATATATATATATTTAAGTGTGTAAATTGATAAAGATGTGCACAAAGTGAAAATAGTATGTAAAAATAGAAGCTTCATTAAACTAAATGTAAGTATACAAAAAAAAACCTTAAAACTTCTTTTTCATTAAATTTATTGACTAAAATATATTTTTTTCATCAATTTTATTTAATAAAACTAGGCAAATAATTTAAATTAAAAAAATTAAAATCTCAAAATTTATTTTGTTAAAAAAATTTATTTTTTAATTTTAATTTTATTTTTCACCTCATATTTTAATTAAAAAAATGTAGTGGTCTCCTCTTTTTCCCAAGGTTTGCAAAAGGAAAATTACTCAATGCTGTATTTGCAGTATTTGATTGAGAAATTTGAAAATAAAGTTTTTTAAAAAAATATAAAATTAGATAAAATATAATTTTATTTATTTATTTATTTTCTTTTCTAAATTCCTTTTTAAATTTCATATTACATCCCTTAACCAATCACAGTACAACAGTTGCAAAGAAAGAAAAAAAAGTTACACAAACATAAGAGGTGCGACTTGATTGCACCCACCCAACCATGAAATCACTTACACCAGTCATATATTTATAATTTTTGCAGCAGGTATATTTTTGTAATTTTTTTGTTTTTGGTCTCTCCTCCTAATTTTGCAAAAATAACAATCAGTGTTTAGTTTGAATTTTTTGAATTAAATTTTTTAAAAATTAGGTTTTTTTGGTTTTTATATTTTTTTATTTTTAGTAAATATTTTTAACATTTTAAGTGTTTTTTTATTTTTTTAGATGTACCTTACTTAGATATATCTAAAAAATAAAAAATTTGTGAAAATATATTTTAAAAAATTAATAAATACATAAAAATATAAAAAAAATGTACTGAGTTTTCGTATGTTTTTATATTTTTGATATTTAGTAAATTTTTAAAAGATTTTTTTTCATAAATATTTTATTTTTTTAGGTACATTTAAATTAAGTATGTTTAAAAATTAAAAAAATTATTTAAAATATTAAAAAAATTCAGTAAAAATAAAATAAAAAAAATTTTCAAAAGTATTTTAAAACTCTAACCAATCAAAGTGATTCTAACAATATGGAGAACATCCGGTAAAAGTGAGATTGAGCTATGTATCATTACTCCAAAAACGAAACAAAACAAAACTGTTCTCTCTTCAGTCTCAGAGCTCAAACTTGACGACAATGCCAGAGCTTCCAGAGGTAGAAGCAGCTCGAAGAGCCATCGAAGACCACTGTATCGGCAAGAAGATCAAGCGATCCTTGATCGCTGACGATTCCAAGGTCATCGATGGAGTCTCGCGTTCTGATTTTGAATCCTCTCTCCTCGGCAAGACTATCGTCGCCGCTCATCGCAAGGGCAAGAACATGTGGCTCCAACTCGATTCCCCTCCTTTTCCTTCTTTCCAGTTCGGTACGATTCGTTTCATGCTCTGATAAACCCTAGAACTTTTCTTTGGGTTTTAATATTATGTCTCTCTTGGATTGCTCAGAAAATGCACTAAAAGAAATCCACAGTAATGCCTTGATTTTAGGGTTTTCTTTCATTATTCTAAACCCTATAAGACTATTTTTTTTATGCTTTGGTGGTATTGTAATTTTCTCAACAAAAATAGAAAAGAAAAAAATAAGAGGTAAGTAACTGTTTTGGCTCAAATGATTAGTGATTTTTTTTGGGGAAATTACCAACAAGCAAAAAAAAAAGCCCTTCATACCAAAATAAACCTGAATTTTTTATTTCTAAATTTAAACACTAATGGAAAAAAAAAAAATGTATTTTAACATTACGTAAAATGTTTAAAATACTTTTTTTCGTTAAGTTTATAATTAAAACACTGAATTTTTGTATTTTGTAGTATTTATTGAATTTTTTTTAAAGATTTATTTACAAATATTTTACTTTTTGAGTTGATGCATCTAAAAAAAAAAAGAAAGTTGGACCAAAATATTAAAAAAAAATCCACCAAAAAAAAAAAAAAATACAAATTGAAATTGAAAACTGGATAACCAAACAGATTTTGAGGGTTTGATGCTAGTGACTCTGATTGGTTACTGAGGTAATTTTGAAGGGGAATATGGACTATAGTTCTGTTCTGTTTTGTTTTTATTATTATTTTAAGTAGGGTCTAATTGGCTTGGTGTACATATACAAAAGCTTTTCTTTTCCTGACTTATGATGTATCTAGCGAAATATCATGAACAAGAAAAGAAAATGAAGTTTGGAAATTTGTGTCCTTTATGTTGTTTTAAATGGAAACGTGAAAAAGATCATCTCAAGTCTGACATTCTTCTGTTTAATGCATGTTCCCTTTTTATAGTGTTTGTGCATTGGATAATAAGAATTATGGATTTGAACTTTGTGTATGAGAAAAAAAAGACAAAAACTTAGGTAGCGTTTGGTTTAGATTTGGAATTGTGATTCTCTTTTGGAGTTATGATTTGAGTGAGGAATTGTGAGTTGAGTTTTGAAAAGAGAAAATTTGTTTGGTTATGAGTTTTGAAAATAATTTTTGAATTTTAAATTTTGAAAAGAGCGGATTGGGTCTAAATATATTTGTTTTAGATATTTTTTAAATATAAAAATTATTTTTTTTAGATTTTTTATAAAAATAATTTAACAATTCCATCACTAACCATCTTCAACACTACATCATTAAAAGAGTTTCGAATTGAGTTTTGAAATTAATTTTTGAATTGAGTTATGAACTTATGAGTAATTTTGAGTTGTGTGTTTGATTATGAATTTTGAAAAGTGATTTAAAAATTTTGCCTTTGGAATCATGATTCCAAAGGCAAACCAAACACAGCCTTAGTATGGTTTAAATCTGCATTTTAAATAAAGCCAAATACCTTTTTCACCATTATTCCCTCCTTGATTTTCTCTGTCTTTCAGGAATGGCTGGGGCTATATATATTAAGGGAGTTGCAGTTACAAAATATAAGAGGTAAAGTTTATTATGTTCCATATAAATGAAACTTGAGGAATATTGGATACCTGATGCTATCAGGTGACTCTACTCTTTTGATTAATGAAGGGTTTATATAAGGAGTCTGCTCTGTATTATGGATTTATTGTGAAGGTCCGGATGAGGATTTGTCATTCTGAATAATTATATTAGAATTTCTCAATCTGAAATGATAGTGTTAGTGTTTAATGCAGAAATATAAGTTTCACCGACTTGGTCATGTCAAATGGCTAGGTGGACTTTCTGAACTTCCTTACAAATTACAATAGCAAGGGATACGAATGTTATCGATGGAAAATTCTGTGCCAGGTTGCCAAGTTTATGCATTTTGGCCGCTAACGTTTTGTAGATGTTACATATTGGGAATTAGAGTCACTGGATTACATTATAATGGACTAGGTTATGCTCAGATGAGTAGAGACGAGAGGTATCTCTTGGCAGTGCCTATTTTCTATGTGAGACTTGTTTAAAAGTAGGAAGACAGTTGGTTTTGGAGGCCAGAGGGCTTGCTTATGAATGCAGCTTTTTTGGGTACTATTTGGATGATTGAAAAGAGCAACCTTGGGGATGTTCGTGTGACAATAATTGTTTCTTTTAAATTATTTTACACGTGGTGGATTTATTATTCAAGTATTGGGCTCATTTGTATAGGTTGTATACGTTGATATCCCTTTTTTATTTTTATCAATATAAAGATTTTATTACTGAAAAGAGAATCCTCAGGTGGCTAAACTCTTTTAATTCCTTTAAAGTCTTATTTTTATTTATTTGGAAAGCAGTTTGGAGTCATTGGCTCAAGTAAATTAATGTATTGATGATTTCAGGTCTGCTGTAAATGACACTGATGAATGGCCTTCCAAGTATTCCAAGTTATTTATTGAAGTAAGAATTCCTACTACGTCCATCAATTAAAGAGAATTTAAGTGCCTTCCTATTTATTTATTAATACTAGTTACAAATAATAATATTAATGAAATTTATTGCACTTCATGTTATATGGTCAATTCAATTGTCATTTACATACTAGTTTTTTCAACATTTGTTAGTGTTCTCGTTAGAAAACTGTCCAGGACAAAAATTATTCTCGTCAAAAGTTAAACTAAAGGAGAAAGCTAAGAAGCACAAACATAGGACACGACAGTTCTCAAAAATGGAGGACACGGCCATTGCGTGAACACGACAAAAAAAAATTATATATTTTTATTTACTATGTATATGAATATAAATATAAACTTAGGACACATATTATATATATGAGAGACATCGATGTATGAGTGGGTGTATTTATATTATTTTTATTTTTCTTACTTTCTCCCTCTTTATTCTCATATATTTTACTTTTGACTCCAAATAAGTTTTCAAAAAGTATTTTTAAAAACAATAAACAAAGATGTCCGGAGGCATGTTCAAACACAAAAGTTCCATGAAGTGTCCCAATGTGTCCATCAAAATAATAATAATAAAAATTGACTCGCCATGTGGCGTGTTGGACACATGGATATGCGTGTCTGTGTTGGACACGGACATGACACCCACCTTGGAGTGTTGGTGCTTCTTAGGGTGAAAGTCAAAGTCATCTCAATTATATTTATATATCTGCTCTAGTTCAAAAAAATAAAAATAAAAATTGCATAATCAGTTTTACAATTGGTACAGTAGCATGACACCATTGCCTAGAGATATAACAACGCTAATGCTAATTATTTGCCACATTTTTTAAGCAAGATTTATCAAACACAGAACAATCACTTTAATAGTGCATTTAGAGCCACTTGATTTGATTCTCAATAATCCTTACTTTTTATGCAGCTAGATGATGGGTTGGAGCTGTCATTCACTGATAAGAGGAGATTTGCAAAAGTTCGCTTGCTTGAGAATGTATCATGATATCACTTATCCAACTAGATTGTGTTTTCCTCGTGTTTTTCCTTGGCAGTTATCTTCACAAGGCTGATGTAATGTTTTTATTATCACAGCCAGCTTCTGTGCCCCCAATATCTGAGCTTGGTCCAGATGCATTGTTGGAGCCTATGACCATTGATGAACTTATCAACTCCTTGAGCAAGAAGAAGATTGGAATCAAGGCTCTTTTACTTGATCAGGTTGAGGCTGCTTTCCTTGTATGGTAGTACGTCCATATTTTAAACTTTGCATGAAAAGTAATCCACGGAACTTCAAGTTTATAGAAACTTTCCCCTTTTTTGTGTTGATACCTGGTCAATAGTAAGCAACGAATCTTCTCTGCGCCCCACCTATAAAAATACCTTTCTAAGATGGCCTTAGCAATAAGTTATTGGTAAAGAAAAGACTATTAGCCTCTATTACCTAAGGGTGGATATCGGTCCGTTGGCCTGGCCCGGCCTAGCCCAGCCCAGCCCAACCGTACCCTATTTTTCTAGGGCTTGAGAATGTTGTTTTAGCCCATATGACTTGGTTGGGCCAACATTTTCAACCCTAAATATTAATGGGCTGTATTTGAGATTTATACTTTCAACTCAGCCCTGTCCGTTATTAAATTAATTAATTAATTATCTATAATACATTAAAATATATAGTTTTATCTTTGTTGATTTTATTGAAACTCACATTTGTGGTGATGTGTGATTGGATTTATTTAAGAAATCCTTTAATTTATACACAATTTTTCAATTTATAATGATGTCAATATATTTATTTAATAAATATAATGTGTGATTGAATTTAATTATAGAATATTTTATTTTATTTTTAATTTAAAACCCGATGGGCGGGCTAGGATTTATAATTATTTTTTGGATCGGACTTTGGCAAATATAGAGGTCTAATGCTACGGTAGGGCCGAGCTTGAACAGACACAAAGGTCCGTATTATGTAGTGTTAGCCCAAAGTGAACCCGGCCAGACGTTTGTCCACGCCTACTATTACCCAGCGTTCATCCATCCAACATGGAAACTGGGAGAGGTGGTAATGGGGAACAGAAAGGAATTGGTTGAAGAAATAGGATTTAATAATTAACTTTGATAATATTATACTTTTGATTTTGTTTTATTTTCCCTAACTTCTTAGTTAGGGTTTCTTGAATGCTTTTAAATAAACCATTATGTAACATGTTTATTAAGAGTTGATTAATGGAGCTGAGTAGGCAGTGGCCTTTTGTATTATTGTTGTGGTCCTTGTGTTTCTTCCTCTATTCTTATTCTTCTTGAAACTTTTGATCGTCCCTTTTAATCAATTCTCCATATCTTCTAGTTTTGGATCAATTGACTAATTGGATAGATTTCTTAGTAGCCGTTCAGCATCATGTGGACTGTACCATTTCCTAACCTTCACATTGTTTGCACAAAGTAGGATGCTTTTATACTGCAATAGCATTCTTATGCTTGGAATTTGGAAACCTATCTTTTATATGTAGCAGTGAACAATGTTAAAAACTTCGTTTAATCGTTTTCTTTCTCCATCATGATTAGATGCTTGCAACAAATCAAATTTCTGAGCATTTGTCTTTACCATGCGGTTAATATTGCGTTGATTCGTGTGTAGCCCATTTATCTTAAGTAATTTAAGAAATGACAAATAATGTCAATTGTGAACTATGGACTTGGAAAATCAGTCGTACGTAACTGTATCATTTATGTCAATATAATAGGCTTGGGTTTGACACCAAACAGATTTTTGTCAATGTGCTTGCAACTAATCAAATTTCTGAGCATGTATCTTTACCATGTGTTAATATAGTGTTGACTCGTGTGCAAGCCCATTTATCTTAAGTAATTTAAGAAATGACAAATAATGTCTATTGTGAACTATGGACTTGGAAAATCAGTGGTACCTAACTGTATCATTTATGTCAATATAGTGGGTGTTTGGGAAGTTGTTACTTTAGTAGGTTGTTTTTAGTTTTTGATTATTTTTGTAGGAAAATTTTTGTGTTTGGGAAGGTAGTTGGATTTTTTGTAGTTGGATGTGATATTTGTGAGAGAAAAAGTGAAATGATTATGGATTTGATGTGATATTTTGTTTGGATTTGTTTTTTTTGGTTTTTTAACCTATTTTGTCTTTTAGCAAAAAACTAACAAAAAAAACAAAAAAAACTCTTCCCAAACACCACCATAATAGACTTGGGTTTGACACCAAACAGATTTTTGCCAATGTGCCTGGAAGCCTCGTTATTTTGTTCTTATACAACAGGGAACAATGACTGAAGGTGTGATGTGGCTCAAGATGAAGACTCCCCAAGGACTGCGGAAGCTTGAAATTGGTTTCAGCTAATTGAAATTGTATTGCAAGATTTGTGTAGCCAATCCCAGATTTGGAATTGGGCTTTGCTAATTAAGCTGTTTACATTTGATGCTTCAACTGAGAAAGGCCATTTGCTATCTGACTAAACTTTAGGAGACTTTCTAACTATATTAACTGATAGTTGGCATTAGGGAACAAAGCTTCCCAAACTTGAGTAACAATAAAATTATCTAAATCTTATGCATGATTGTTTACATGAAGGACTTACTTTTATTAAATGGTTGTTCAATACCAGTCATTTCAGCTAACAAGCATTCTTATGGAATGTTTGGATGGTAATTTAATTTTTATCTTTCAAACAGATCCTGCTTACAGAGAATAAATACAGATAATCACTAGACTTGTCTTAATGTGCTAGAAAATGTTTCAAACTGCAGAAGAAATGATCTCTAGTTTACCTTGGACTACTAATCAAACAAAAAAGATTTTCTTGGCAATTGAACTGTGTACAAAAACTTCTATCTATCTAACAGAAGTTATCAACAGTTGCTTTATTTTTTCTTATCAGGATACATATTAATTTTCTTTTTTCATCTTTGCAGAGTTTTATCTCAGGTATTGGCAATTGGATTGCAGATGAAGTGCTATACCAAGTCAGTGTACCCTGCATTCTCTAAAATCAATATGTTCATCACAGAAACTTCAAATTTGGTTAATATCATAGCTGTAGAGTTTGCCATCATTTTTTTTTTTAATTCATGACTTCAACTTTCAACTACTTTCTACAATTTTTTCTCCAACTATGTGGTCATAAATGAAATTAAATGATCCCCTGCTTTCTTGTTAATAGCTTGTGGGTGAGTGTAACGGAAAAGCAGATTTGGTTGAAATGTTTTTGGTGCTGGGTGCTCCCAACTGTAGTCTATAACCAGAAAAATCTCAGAAAGAAGAAGATGCTATGGCCCTTGTTGGCGTTGGGCCGGATATGCTTGTTCTGGTTCTTTAATGGACTCTAAAGGATTAGGAATTGGCTGTGGAAGCCTTTTATATTATTCATCAAACAGCAATGATGAGAGTTGTTTGGTCTTGCATTGCACCCGCCTACCCATGCAAAAGAGCTTATCCTAATCAGGGGCCTGGGATGGTAATGACAGAACCACATGTTATGACAGTAAAGAGAGACCTGGAAAAGTGAAGGTGAAGAAACCTGCTGCTTGAGTTGTTGAAAGTGGTGAAAGATCGAGTGATTTTGAATCCACTAAATCATTAAGAATGTGGTCTCTGGCATGTGAGATTTAATTGGTTGATGCTTGACCACTAGGAAATTTACGAGCAGGAGATGAGCTATTCGGTAGTTGAGATGACTTGTTCTAGGGAAGTTTGTCTGGTTGATTATTGAACTATGTTACATGGACTCTTCAAAATAGATCAAATACCTGTGTCGGACACCCGACACTCGGACAAGGGTATGGGATATGTGTCGGATACTTTTCAACGGATACTTCTTATATAATTGTATATAACACAATTATCATATGTGCATATTATTGTTTAATTACTATAAATGTCATTTTGACACTGTAAGTTACATATAGTACCATTTTATCTCACATATTAGATTAAAAATATAAAAATATGATATTTTTTTG
This sequence comes from Camellia oleifera, assembly GCA_022316695.1. Taxonomy (NCBI): domain Eukaryota; kingdom Viridiplantae; phylum Streptophyta; class Magnoliopsida; order Ericales; family Theaceae; genus Camellia; species Camellia oleifera. The sequence goes on along the minus strand of CM039311.1, from coordinate 71,263,257 downwards.
CCGAGTCCGCGTACCCTTAAATTTAAGATTTAATGAGTCCGACCTCTAGATACATACCCGCACCCGACACCCGTACCCGAGTCCATGTAACATAGTTATTGAATGACGTGCCAAGTTTTCAGAGAACTTGAAAACTTTAGAAGTGAAACCAAGATGTACTTGTTACAAGGTCTTGGGTAGAACTCGTCCCAAAAGCTAGCTATTAAGGTGAGGGTGCCCTCATACTTATATGTTTAATAGTACTTTAGTACTCAGGTGATGTGGGACTTTGCTTCACACTCTCCCTCACACACCCAACATGCTCACTCGGCAGCACCTACGGCGTGTGGGTCAGGGACATGCACCCTACTCATCCTTCAGTACTCTAGCTCTAATACCATGTTACACGGTCATGGGTAGAACTCGTCCCAAAAGCTAGCTATTAAGGTGAGGGTGCCCTCATGCTTATATGCTTAATATTACTTTAGTACTCAAGTGATGTGGGGCTTCGCTTCGCAGTACCCACAAAGAGGAAATTCATAGGAATAGTAGTGGATCTATGTGACCGAAAATTGTTGGTGTATCAAATATTTAAGCAATTTTTTATTTTTGTTTGGTTCCATGTATCTCGAGATTATTCTGTGGAAGGACCATACTTCATTTCCTTAACAAGATCTGAAATTGGCACTCGGTTGGGAGAGAATTTAATGACAGTTTCTTGATATACCTTAAAGAGATTATATTTTGAAATTAACACTCGGAGATGTTGGAGAGAACCTTTCCTTCTGTTTTTTCTCCAAAGAAGCTTCGGTGGCGGACCAAGCTACAGGTGCGGTTAGTGAGGTATTTGGGGATGTTGGATTGAGGAGGAATGTGCAAGACTGGGAGTTGGATCCGTTGTCTGGCCTTCTCAACTTAGTGTATGGCTGTAGGGGTGTGGGGAAAGGGCGAGACTCGTGGTGGGCTGTAACCAAAAAAAGAAAGAAGGTGATTTGAGGTGAAGTATTTTATGAGTGTTGTTGGAGAGGCTGAGGGTAGAGTTTCCTTAGAAAGGCATTTGGGCCTAGCCTTCTCAGCTTAGTGTAGGGGCTTCAAAAGGCATTTTGTTAGGGAGGAGGGTAGAGTTTCCTTCGGAATGCATTTGGTATAGCCTTCTTAGTTTTAGTGTATGGGCTTTGAAAGGCATTTCGTTAAGGAGGTGGTGACATCTTTTTGTATGCCTTCTTTGTGTGGCATGCATATCATGAAGAGATCCTTATGATTGATAATCTTATCAAGAGGTGAAAGATTTTTATTAATTGGTGTTGCCTATGCAAAGTGTATGTGGAGTCAATTTTACACCTGCTTATCCACTGCGATGTCATTAGGGATCTTCGGAGATTGGTTTTGTATTGATTGGGTTTTCCATCGGGACACAGTGAGTATTATGTGCAGTTGGTGGGGAGCTAGGACGGGTTCGCATGTTGGCTAAATAGGACTTTTCAAGGAGAAGAGCAGTCTTTGTATAGGATTTTGGATTTTTTTTTGGCCATTTTATATTGTTGGTTTTCAGGAAGGTTATGTATAACCTTGATCAAATTGTGGATTTTTTTTGTTCTCTTCATTTTCACCTGTAGAAGCGCACGGCCTTTTTTGCTTATTTAAGCTAATAGGCAAGGTTGTTAAGATCGCGATCCGGATTGTAGGATCCTACGATCCTATGATCCAATATATAGCATTTGATCCAACTTGTATTTTGGATTGGGCCCATGTTAGGATCGTGGTAGGATCATATCAGGATCGGTGGGATCATATCGGGATCGTATCAGGATCGCGATTCCATGCGATCCTGATTTATAGGGTTTTTTTGCCAACTTTAAAACAACCCTTTATCGAGATAAAAGAAGAAGAGAAATTGACCCTCTAAGCTGCAATTAGGACAATACAAATTGGGGGAAAGAGAAATTGGACATCAAAGCTTCAGATTTTGTGGAACCAAGTATCCTTTGTATTTTTTTTATTTTTTTGCTTTTTTCTGTCTCTTCTTCATTTCTTCTTCTTCGCTGCTGCTCTTCTCTTTCTTCGCTGCTTTTCTTCTTCTTCTTCTTCTTCTTCTGTGTGTTCGATTCTTCTCTGTAGTTCGAATGACCATTTTTCTTCTCCTGACTTCTTTGTTCCTCCTCTTCTCTCATCTCTGTTCTGTAGTTCGACTGTTCTTCACTGTATATTTTTTATTTTATTTTTTTGTCTGTTCTGTTTCTGTTCCTGATCAAAGTGAACGCATGAGAGACTGAAAACCAGAACTTTGATTGAAACATTTGACAAGAACTTCGAATTACCCTTTTTTTTTTTTTTTTTGGTTTCTTCATTTTTCCTACCTTTTTCTTCTTCATTTTTCTTGGTTCTTCTTTACTGCTGCTGCTGTTCTTCTTTGGTTCTTTTTCCCTGAACTTTGCTTAAAAAAAAAAACATTTTAATTTGAACCACAAATTTTGTTTAGCACAACTCTATACCAATTCTTTGTTGAAAAAAATGTTTGAATGCTACTTTGAATTGCTATATTTCTTTTTTTGAGGGGTCATTCTATATACATTTTAATAGTATTACTTAGTCATATAAAAATTGTAGCATTTTTTTATCATTTTAGTAGGATTTTACGATCCTCGATCCGATCTTATGATCTGATCCGGGAGACCTCCAAAACGATCCTGTGTAGGATCCCGATCTTAACAACCTTGCTAATAGGTGTTTCTTTTTGGCATAGGTTATCATGGTGCAACCTTTTTGTAAAATGGGTGCCATCCCCTTTTGATGCCTTTTAAAAATAAAATTTGCCTTCATTATGAAATTAAAAAAATTAATTGAAGACGCCTTTGATGGTTAGTTCTCTAGCTTGTTTCTAGAAATACAGATTTTTTTTCCCAACAATGCTACAATGATCACATTTTAATACCACGTTTGATGTACCATGTGAGCTGTCACCACTACATTAGTTGAATGGATCCCATCACTTGTGTCTATTTTCAATGCAGTGGTGACAACTCACATGGGAAACCAAATGTGGCATAAAAATGTGATCATTGTAGCATTATATTTTATTGTGGTAGATTTTAGTTTCTTTTTCTTTGATGGCAGCCCAATTGTGTTGATTTTTAAATGTATTGAGTTTGCGAAATTCCTATTATTTCAATGCATCTTTATGTGATTATTAGCTGTGTTTGCTATTTCTGCAACTCTAGTTCTAGCAAAATGGTTGAATTTTATTTACTTTATTATCTTTCAATTATTACTCACAGGCAAAAATTCATCCGCTGCAAATTTCCTCCAGCCTTTCCAAAGAAAGCTGCATAGCATTGCACAAGTGCATTAAAGAGGTCAGTGATCTTTTTTAATTTAATTTAATTTAATTTTTTGTGTTGGACGGTTCACTTTCTTTACGGCTAGTATAGAAGCAATACTTGTAGGTTATTCAATATGCGGTTGAAGTTGATGCCGACTGCAGCCGCTTCCCACTTGAATGGTTGTTTCATTTTCGGTGGGGGAAAAAGCCTGGACAAGTTAACGGTAAGATGTTCTGATATATGTGATAGTTTTGACAGTATCAATTGATTTCACAGGTCATTGCAAAAGCCGTTGAAGTTGGGGCAGATAGTAGTCAATTTCCTAGTAGTTGGATTTTCCATTCCCGCGAAAAGAAACCTGGCAAGGCTTTTGTTGATGGTTTGGCCTCTGACCTCCATAACAATCTTTTGTGGTGTACCATACTCGATGTCCATAGCATAGGACTTGATTTTTGGGGATCGTGGTAACTCGTAACACGCTGTTTGGTTGCATTTTCAAAATATGTTTTTTGTTTTATTTAAAAAAATTTCTAAAAACTAGTTTGGTGAATAAAATGAAAAAAAAAAAAACCATCATTTTCATATGATTTTCTGAAAATAATTTTGGAATTTTATGTTTATTATCATCGAACTAGTTTCTATTTTTAGGAGGAAAAAAACTCTGAAAACAAACCAAACAGAGTGTTAGAATCTCACTTTTACTAAAGAGTAATTAAGTAGCAATAAAGTATTTTGATAAACAAATTACAGACGACCTTAGCAATGAAATAATTCATCAAATTTGTGTTTTAATTCAAATTTTATTTTTCTCTTGTGCACAATTTTACCATCCCAAAGTTAACAATCTCTTCAATTGCCATCCACAAAGACATTAATGAGCTTCTGGTTTATGGCAGGGAAGACTATTGAGTTTATTGCTGCTGGTGGCAGGGTATATTGTCCAAACTATCTCTCTTTCTCCAGCTTGCTTTTCTAAAACTTTCCTTTGTATGTAATTCTTTTTTCTACACTAGTTAATTTCAAGGGTTTTGTTTCTTCTGTCTAGACAACAGCATATGTACCAGAGTTACAAAAGCTGGGTGGATCTCAAGTTGCAAAAGCACAAATTAAACCGAGAAAGCAAACTGTTAAGAAGGGAAGCAAAGATGTGGACATGGATGGTGATCTTAGTGCACCAGGAAGTGAGGACGAGGAAAATGCTAAAAGTGCAAAATCAAAGGGAGGGAGGACCATGAGTGGACATAAGAAACCGCCTGCAAAAAGAAAGCTAAATGGAAGCGATGAAGATGATGATGATGACAGCAGTAATGATGATGATGATGATGATGATGACGACGATGACACAGATCAGAGGAAAACTAAAACAGCTAAGAAGCCTCCTGCTAAAACAAAGTCCAAGAAAGCGACGGTTAAGGTGACCAGAAGAAAAAAATGAGAGGAAGGAAGAAGAAGCCTCCTGTGGTAGAAAGTTTGAAGAAAGTGATGGTGATGGTGTGATAGGGATGGTAATGATGATGACATAGTTGGATGACAGGAGGAGGAAATGGGATATAAGGGGTAATGAAGGGAGCGCAAACTAAGGTGGAGACGTCTAAGAAGTTGAAAGTAGAAGTCAAAACAGCAAGCAACTAGAGAAGAAAGTGAAATAGTCTACTCCTATATTTTGGTAGAATGGAAGGGAGAGTATTTGCTAATCTTGTTTATAGTTTCAGGTTTTTTTGGGGCAGCAGTACCTTAACCCTTGCCACAGTGCAGATGACTTTTCTCATTGTATGCTGAACTTGCATGATATCAGCCATGTTTATTATTATTTTTTTAATCATGAAATTTTGTGTTAGGGTGTTTGGTATAATTTTTGCTTATAACGTGTGAGGCTAAAATAACTCAATAAAGCTTTAAAAAAATAGATGATTATTGGGAAGTAGGTGAATGGGAGCTTTTAGTTTCTGTTATTTGATTATCAATTTTCAACTTACAACACCAAAAAGGCATATTTATCATTGGCTTGAACTCCATGGCTTTCACTTTTGAATTTGCTTGTTTGCCATTTTTGAAAAATTAACTTAATTTAGGTGTTTTTGTTTTTGTATGCTGCTTATTTTTCCCAATATTTCTGAGCCTTTATAGTTACAAAATTTGATCTCAACTTAAATTTGCTACTTTTGTTCAGTGAATTTGTTGGTAGAAAATGACATTTAGAAAGGTATATGGGTTATATTACATAGACAAGTGACCTATTGAGGTACAACTGAATTCGTAAGCGCATGTGTTAAACAAAAATCCCTCTAGTTACTCTCTAGCACAATGTTTTAAAAACTGGACCGGTGAACGAATCGGAAAAATGATTGGTTGGACGGGTCATCGGTTCAACCGTTGGGTTGAACCGGAATCAAATTGTGACGTATTAAATATATTAAAATTATATTTAAATAAAAATATAAGTAATAAAATTATAAATTAAAAATATTAAAAATATTAAATTATCTTAAATATTTGTTCTAATATTTTTTTTACTGAAAAATATAATAATATATTTTGAAATATTATTAATTTTAATTTTGGAAGATGAAATCAAATATTTAATATTCCCTCCATATGATTTTAATTCAAATAATTTGATTGAAAGGAGAGAAAATTTTGGAGGGATATCAAAATTTCAATATTCCCTCCAATACACTTGATTGAGTCCCACATAGATTTCTTGAGTCTTTTTGAAAGAATTTTTTTCTTATAAATAGGTGAAGACTTTCACAATAATTTCATTAAAGCTCTTAATGGGATTCCTCACAAGAGGAGACCCTTAAAAAAGAGTTTCAAATTAAAATTTCCTTATATTCTTATATTTTATATAATATATATATATATATATAATAAGAAAGAAAGAAAAAAAAAAAGAGCCGGACCGGGTCAACCAATTCACCGGTTCAACCGGTGGGTTCACCGATTTTCAAAAAATAGGCTGGTTTCTGCAATTGGCCGGTTTAAGAGGGCTAACCGGACCGGAACCCCATCTGGTCACCGGTTGAATCGGCCGGTCCGGTCCGGGTTTTAAAACCATGCTCTAGCAGATCAAATGAAGTTTATTCTAAATTCAATCCTGTACATCCACATGACTCGCGATGAATTGCACAAGAATAACTCTAGTGAGAAGAAATTGGTCACAAAACCGGCACAAAATCATTTAACTCATATTTCCCTTTCGCACAAATTCCACTCTCTTGTGCAAGCATGTGGCATCATGCTCTCTGAGAAAAAGTTGAAAATTGGTATATCTAATATTGGTTTTTTAGGAATGCACCTATCAAATGGCCAATACAGTGTTCAGCTTCGCATAGGTTTGATCATTTTCTTGATGCCAATTTCACAACCAAACAAGTTCAACAATTTTTTGGCATTGTGAATTGCATGACAAATGTTATCCCAAGTTGGCTCAATATTGAACCCCACTCTCAGCTCAACCGAGAAAACATGCATTTCCATCAGATGAGACGTGTATCACCACTGTCAAAGTCTGTAAATGGATGGTAAGATTTCCCAAAAGTCAATCTTATTGACAAATTTTATAAAATCTAGTCCATTCATGTGTATTATGTGAACCATTTTGTGTTTGATTTTTGTATCTGTATTGATTGCACAACGAAGACCAAACCACACCACTCTTGTTTCAACTAATTTCAGAGCTTCCCCTTCCCACCATAGCTAGACCTCGAACTCAGATATCACCCAGCTCAAATGGATGAGTACGAATCCTCTCGAATTATTTGAATTCATATATCTTCATCCTTGATGATTGCATTGACTTGAATTCCCTCAAGCTTCCACCTTTAAGCTTGGAATAACCATGTGCTTAAAAGCCCTACAGTGGGCATACCTTAGAGACCTTTACACATGGTGCAAGCCTTTTGTTCTACGCCAGGAGAAAATTAGCTATCAACAAATGAAGGTTCTTGGTTTCACGCATGTGCTTGTTTCGGTTAGCCATTTGGTTGTCAATGGAACTCACAAAAGAATGATCATATTTATCAAAAAGCTTTGCATTTCTATGAAGTTAGCATTCTTTACCTTCACACAAACAGCTCTTCAAAAAAGAACAATGCTTGCACATGTTCAACAACTTTACATGTACGACAATAGGGATTTACAAGAGAAACGCTCTCAAAGCATCCACAACTTTCTCGGGCCTGTTAATAACAGTTTACTGGTCAGAAATTAAAAATGAAATTCATTCCAATGCCCATATCAGAGTAAGTTACTTACCAGTCTTCCTGCGGCATATGGCCAGCACCTTCTATCAGCTTAAGCTTGACATTAGGAGGGTTTCCTTTCTGAAACTCTTCTGCCACTGAAGAAGGCAGATACTTGTCTTCTGTTCCCCAGGCAACTAATATTGGCTTATCCCAGCTAATAGAAGGAGCCGTTTTTTCAGGATCCAAGAGCAGAAGCAGAAGAAATGTAGGGTTAGCAGATGCCATTAATATTTCAAAAGGCTACACCCTGAGAATAATCATAAAAAAGTAACAAACCATTGCTTACTTCCCAAAGATGCAACTCTAGTAGGACCCCAAACAATGGTATAACATTTGTATAATTTCCCATATAATAACATGGAAAGTGGCTCACAAACAGAAAATCTATACAAAATTGTATAGTAGAATGGTGTGGCAATGACAATCTTGAAAATATAAGTCACAATAATAGGCTTTCATTTTTGAAGTGATAGAATGCAAAGCTGCCACATCATTCTGGACCAAAAATTCTGTATAAATTGTGTATATAGCACTACTAACATACGTGTTATGACTTCAAGTTGAACGTTGCCAAACCATCTGAGTTCTTTTCACACCCATTAAATCATAAAAGAACAATTAAGAAACGCATCCTCAACCAACAACGGGAAGCGGATCATGCAAGGGACGGACATGAACATTTTTGTCATCAATTTGAACGTATTAACTGGTAATGCAATTACACTATCAACCTTAGTATCAGCACATTGTTGATCTGCATTTTACACCTAGTTCATCTACATCATGAGCCTGACTTGGCTCTATACTGCACTATCAAAATGGAGATGTGAATTTGAGTTTCCAAATTCCAACGCAACATTGACCAAAAGGAGGAATTAGAAGACAAGAACAAAAATATGTGTGCAACCAATCCTACTTTCTTTTCAGTTTCATCCAACTTGAGCACTACTAAAGCTACCACAACTACAAAACTTTTATTTGGGCAAGTGGTTTTTTTATATAAATTCCAAAATTTTAGCGTATAATATATTGTTATTAATGATTTTCTATCAGGCTAAAATTCCCATATAGCAGCTATCTTACTCGCTTCAACCTAACACAGTGAAAATATAAGCAAACATAATAGTTGTGTGCTACATGTGTGTGCAGATACAAATAAATATATTTATTTATTTATGCATAGGCATATATAATACTATTCAGAACCACCGGAATCCATATCTTGATTAATCATAATGGTATACCTTCCAGATGCAAAACCAGCTGCTATTTGGCTTGAGATTCCTTTGAAGTTGGCTCTTTTTGCAGCTTCAAGCAAAGCTGAAACACCAAAGTACGCAAAATAAAATTTTAAGTGGTTTGTCTTCATTCTATATGCATGAGCAACTAGAGTATTAACTGGAGGAAGGTTCTCATTAAGAAATCGTTTATCTATATATGGAACAAATTTTTGAACATCATTGCCCACATGATGCAAAATAGTAGATAATTCTGTAACACGCAACATTGTTTATACAATCTTCGTCAAATAAAAATCATAATTAGATTTTGCTGAATGGTATATGTGAAAATAGAAGTTGTATACAAATAAATTCGCTGCTCAACATGGCATATAATTGGGTGGATAGAGTTTGAACTCGAAGATGAACTAATCAAAAGAAAAAGTCTTCAGTTTCAGTTTTTTCCTATTATATGTGCTAAATGACTGTATTTATAGATATTTATGGAGAAAACCACATGTCATGTATCATGAAAGTGTTAAAAGCAGGTAGAGTACAAACCAAATCCTGGTCCACTGCTTGACAAATACGGTAACCGATACACATCAGCCTTTTCCAGCTTCAGGACGTAACTGTCACAGGAGAGTAATCATGTCCTTAGATAAAAAAATAAATAAACAAACAAACACATGCATCTAGATTGATGCAAAATAAATAACTTAGTGAAGTTCTTCAAAGCTGTCAAGGGGCATTGTTGTTGATTTCATACTTAAGCTTTCTTACATAATAAGCAATTTAGCATAGTTTGCAAATGTATACCAAATTCTTTTTGCATTATAATGTTTGTGACACATATGTCTCCATGCCTCCTGCATTTCTTAAATATTTCTCCTGGAGGGTTTTAGTGTGATTTCTCTTTATATAACACAAAACCTAAGAAATAATACTAAAGGTGTGACATAATTAGGAGAACAACAAATGCACCTAATTTGAGCACAGCAATTCAATGAATCCAGTAACATACACTAGAAATTTATCATGATATTTAGCATTTTAGGATGCCAAATGCTAGTGAATCTTACTGGTAGTAGGATAATATTCTTGATACAAAAACCTGGCTTGAGTTAACACCAAATTACAGAGGATATTTTCTTCTTTTATTGTTAGTTGGGATTAAAGACAAGAAAAGATTGGCAGAACAATAAAAGTGACAAAGGGGGCAGACATTGTTGCACAATGCACATTAATCAGAAACCTACTTAACAACTTGTGAGTTCTCAAAGTACAAAATACACTTTTCGATACATACGGGCTACCTGCTTCAATAAAGCGCTCAGCCTCTATTGCATTCTGGCAAGTAAATTCACCCAAGAGAGGAAATCTGAAAGAAAAGACAAATTCAATCAAATATAGATATAATATTCATGAAAATTTTAGAGGAGTAATGAAATAGTGTAATGCCATGCGCACCATTCAACTCAACAAGTCAATATTAAAGAGCCATAAAAAATCATTTCTTAACCGATAAAACTAAAAAACAAAACAAGAAATTTTGTAGCCAATAAGGAAGATCCATCAGTCCACACGTCTTGAAATCAAATGCTATCAAGAAAATTACTTACATCGGAGGAAAATAAAGCATAAAAGATGCACCCTTGATCCTTCAAAGCAAGTATTCAAATGGTACTATGCCAAATAATTTCTATTTTTTTCATATGGACACATCGAATGAATATTTAAATAATATAGTAATGACCTCATTTAACGTATGGAAGAAAGGGTTTGAAATGGCTAAGGTAATGATAAATTGGAGAGAAACAAGAAGGGAGGCATACAATTCTCAGTTGATAAATAAAACCAATTAGACAAACAAATCACATATAAATAAATGCCCGTAAACTCTTTTATAAGATACTCCAATAAGATACGCATAAGATAGCAGTTTGCTAATGCCAAGTACACTACCTAAAAACACTAAATAATTCATCGCTTGATAAGCGAAATGTGTTGGAAAATTGTTAAATTTCAGATAAACCGTTCTAAACTTCAAAAATTGGATCTTGAGGGCATTGTGCATCATGGAAGCACTACAAGATGCCAAACACAGATTCATCCACTCAATCAAGGGTAAACTCATTCCTAATCGTTCATTTGAACCTAATATATACAACAGGTGGAAGATAAGATAAAGCATAGCCAAAAGTAGTTGGCCTATTGATGGCTGTCACAAAAAATGAACCTGAGTTTTTGAAACAATCCAGGAACTGGAGATGAATCTGTTATTGGACTGTTCAAAATTGCTAGCTTCAATATTCTGCTAGGATTTTTCAAGGCCCAAGTTAATCCATAAGAACCTACAAGAAATCCCTGCATAAAGACTATGTTAAGTTACAAATTAGATTTGTAGATTTAGAATGATAGTTGACCATACAAATGATTTACTTATAACTATGACTGGCAAAAAATGATTCAGTTATGGCTTCATTGAACTTTTTTGAATCTTTGCAACTATAATAATCAAATGCAATGCCTCATAAATGTAACATGATAAAAATCACTGATAAATTTTCAGTTTTATCAAATTTGATCAAACCTGAACTACTAGGTAAAATGGAGATTTGACCCCCAGGACATCTAGTAATTTTTCAAATTCATCATGGAACTCCTTTTCTGTCACCAAAAATTGTTAAAATATTAGAAATCACGCTCAACAAAACCACAAAAACATTGAGATACAATTTAATATTGAGATTGAGGCTGACCAGTGTAGTCAAAACCGTATCCTGCCTGTGGCTTGTCACTGAAACCAAACCCTATCCAATCAGGTGCAAGGCAGTGGAATCCAGAATCTGCCATCTAGTCAAAGAACAAAAATTGAATTCAATGTGCAATGACAGAATAATTAGTAAAGAGCAGATTAATGTGCTCAAATCACCATATGCAAAAATAAACAATGCATAGGAATCTTTAATAAACATTTAGTTCATATTCTTGGCCCATTCACACTATTGGATCCATTACCGCCAACCCAAACAGCTGCCAACATTATTTTCTCTCCTGATTTGAGTGGATTTGTTATCTCTACCTTATATGTAGCCAATAAGTACAAGGCCAAATAGCTTGTTATCAAAACAGGAAGGTAAAATTAAAAAACAAATGGAAAAATGTCAGTGTTCCTGGACCTGGAGCACCATGGTAGTGTGATTTCTGTAATTCTCAATATATCTCAACATGAATCTATATAACCAAAATCAGCAACAAACCTGAGACATGACAACTCGATAGCTAAAAGATTGTGTTGGAGCCCCATGAAGGAAAACAATGGTTCCACGGCGGCTCTCAGGTGCTCCTGCAGGCCCAGAATCTGAATGTCAAAAAACTGAGAAGGAAATAGATAAATGTTCGAGCAGTGAAAAGTTTACCTGTTTCTCTCACAAACCATCTAAACTGCCCAGATTTGATGGTAGAGCCAAACTCCTTTCCTTTGTCTTCTATCCTCTAGAATTTAAAAGTTTGCATGTCAAAATGGTACGACAATTTGATAACTGGAGTATCAAGCCATTCTCTAATTTCACACTAAACTAAATATATATGCAGCCAGTGCCACAGATAGTAAACACCTTTTGAAGTCAGTACCACTAAATTATCTCAGTTCAGAGTACCATTAGATTGACATCTTTAACGAAGAAAGTATATTACACCAAAAAGAATCTACCTCCAATGTTAATATAATTTAGATGATGTTATCGACAAAATTTCAAGCTTTCAAATTTATTTCTCCACCATCAGTTACAATGCTTAACTGTAGATAAAGTTCACTGCTACAAGCCTACAACCTTGAATGGCTTGAGTTAACTTGAAGTATTCACACTCCTCAAACTAGAAAAAAATTATTATTTTACCTTTCTAGTGACTACATTTTAATCAAATGTGTACATAAAAACCTTATTCACTGAAGGTTTGTTTTATTTATTTATTTTCAAAATAAATTAAAAAAAAAAAAAAGTATGGATTGATGCGTTACAAAATGCAGCCTACGGACATATGACTTATATTAACAAGGAATGAGCTATATCTGCATATTGTCATTAAAATGACAATGCAATTTTTGTCTCTAGTTTTGGACAGAATTGACATGATCTGTTCATGGTTTTGAAGAAGCATTATTCAACACGCATTGAGAAGGATATGAGTAAGAAAAGATCAGCATGTAAGGAGTTGACGACTGATGTCTTCACCCATACAACACATATCCCAACCTAGAGTCATGACCTTTTTTTCCCCCAATTTATCATACAACTTTGGCTTTTACAAAATAGGTCATATGATGTCTATATCAAGTGATCCACCCTCCCCCATATCCATATCATATGTGAACCCCTCTCCCATGAGGTGAGGCAAACACACAGAAAGAAAACACGGTTCTTGGAGATGCAAAAAGCGTCAAAATCTTTGATGGATCATGATAACTAGGATCTTTAATTGAAAAAGAAAAAAAGAAATCAGAATCTCAAACTAAAATAATTGAGAAGTAATTTCTTTATTAAAAAATAACAAATTATGAAACAAAAACCGTGGTGACAACTAGCGTTAACTGATTGAATCAGAAAGCACGAATACACAAACTAGTAAATGTAACAACCCAAAAAAAAAAAAAAAAAACCTTGAAAATCATATGAAGCTTAGAAGTTGTAATGTCCAAGTATACTTTTGAATAAATTAAAAAATTATATGCAAGAACCATAGCATTTTGTGATTCCTTGGTAAATCTACTTTGATTCTATGATACAAGTTCAACTCAATAAACTCCACAATAGTATAAAAATAAAAAAAAACCAAAATTGTTATAAATTTGAAAATTGTTAATGCATTTCATTGGCCATATTTAATGACCTAAGAAGTAATTGGGTATTAAATTTCAATACCACAATTTCAATTTTCAATCATAAACAAGTAAATTTATAACATTAAAAGTACAAAAATAACATAATGTTAATACCATTACAAAGCTTAGGGTCCTGTTTGATTAGACATATTATAGCATAGGATTGGGATATTAATCATAGGAGTCATATTCCATTGATTGGTTGTAATTTTTGTTATCTAGATTAGATTTCGATGGATAGTTTATCTAACAAAATTGGCAGATCCTACAACTAATAATGCAAAGTAAACATATAATTGAGATTATTTATTTTTATATCCATTGCAAAACAACGTGGACAGATCCCATGGATCGTTAATCCTCTCACTATTAATCCTGCTAATAAAACAGGGACTAAGTGCACAATTTTTTATTTGTCAACTCAAAAATCTAAAAGATCCTGAAAATGCAAAGGACAGAACTTCAAAATGTGAAGCAAACAATCAGTAATTCCAGGAAAACAAAAATGATGTTGGAATAGGAACAATACAAGTTCAATAAACTATGTGGAACTGTCTTAGGGCATCTTCAACCCTTAATCAAATCTATATTCTCTTAAACTAGATTAAAAAGTCATTAAAATCTCCCCCACTCCTTCACTCAAGCTGTGTTTGAATCATGGATTTGGGTATGGATTTGGGTAGAGATTTAGAAATGGAAAGGAAAAGCTGAGGGGATTTGAAATGGAGAATCGCCTTTCCCTTTCCATATTCGTACCCAAATCCATGATCCAAACAGTCTCAAACTTGCACCAAATTGAGTTTTACTCAAATTTTGGGACCCAATTCCTTTACTTGTAAATTCATATCCATTCCAAACTTGCTCATTTCCTTTCCAAATCCATGATTCAAACACATGATTAGTGACTTTCACCTAAACTTTTCATCATTCTCATTTATTCAAACCCATAGCTTCCACTCAAACTTGACTCTTCCACAATTTTACTCAAATCTAAATTTTCTTATTAGAGTGTTTCATATCAAATTCAGTTCTTTTACTCAATTTTGAGGAAAAACTACAAGTAAGGGTTGGAAAAGGCCTGACATAGAGCATTTGGCCGACATTGCCGTCCTCGGCGGGACTCTCGGGAAGCTGAATTGCGCTTTTACTCGAAGGATTGTTCGTGACGAAGCCGAAAGGGTTGAATGCCGGAGTATCGTCGCCCCCGCCGTCGTCTTTTTCAGAAGCTTTGGCAATGACGGTGGTGGCTGTTCTGCTACTCGTCCTCCTCCAACATCTACTATTGGCTGCGGCGGCGGCGGTGATCGTGGTGGTGGTGGTCGTCTTGGTCTTGATGGTACAGTGGTTGATTGATGAAGAAGAAGAAGAAGAAGATGTTGGGAGGTTGAGAGGAGAGAGAAGAGTACAAGCCATTCGTCTCGTTTCAGAACCTAACGAACGAACACCACGACCTCTAACTGCCTCACTATTCAGCTGATAGATATTATAGTGGCTGAGAGATGAACTATCTTGCTTTGCTTGTGTGCGCGGATGAAAATTTTACTGGGACCCACGCCTTTTTTAGATAAATAGTTCACATTATTGCTTCTTTTTTTTTTTTTTTGTTAAATTAATATTATGCATAATATATACATATAAAATTATTAAGAATAAACATATTGTAAAAAAAATTATAATTTTTAACTATAAAAGTTCAACATTGCCACATCCCTCTCATTTATTACCTTTAAAGGATCCCTATTAACGTGACATTGATATTAGACTCACATGATAAAATATTTAACAAATCAAAATTTTGATATTTATCAGACCCAGAGTGATTTTTTTAAAATGATAAATTAGTTATGTTAAGCATTTTTCTTGAATATTTCTAGTATGTTTTATGTCACTTTACGATAAAAATTACAAATGACAAATTTATGGTATGCACTCGAAACTAAAATTTGTGGTTTATATTATGTGCATGTTGATTTTAGAGGTTAAAAGTTAAAATAGGCACAACAAAGACAAAATATGCCATTTACCTTATATAAAAAAAAAAGTTGAAAAATTAATTTTTAACCAACTTCCAAAATCACCGCTATAATCCCACGTCGTAACTTTTTTCATCAAAATCATTTGTAACTTTTGCACAACAAATGATTCATATCATTTACCTTATATCATTCATAACATAATTACATTCATATGTAACTCACACTAATTTGTAATTTTCATTTTAGAGTATATGATATAAATTTGACATTTTTAGATTTTATTATAAAATGACGTAACATTAAAATATATATATATATATATATATAAAATTATTAAAGATTTCAAATGAATTACTAAATATTCTATCAATACTCACATGGGTGTAAATCCAACTGCTATGAGTATTGTATAAAATATTTAGTAATTTATTTGAATTTCTAGTCATGTTCAAAATTATAATCTTTCATAAAATTTTCCATTGTTATATGTCTATAAGCAAATATCATTATAATAATTAAAAAAATATATATGAGCCGTTTAACCAAAATGCCATTAGCCCATTCTGTCAAGCGTAGGCACTCTCAACGATCACTTAGCAAACCTCCACACGATTTGAGGTAATTTCACCACAGACGATCTTTATCCGCCTTACACTTTGAGTCTAACACAAGAGGAGCCTAACATTTCACCTCATATTTTTAGTACAATTTTTCCCACATCAAATTTGTTTAATAATTTACCTTAAATGTTTGATTTGATATTAATTTTTTAAAAAAAATTACACAATCTATTCCAAAATCCTCCTTCAATCAATTCAGGTGAGAAAGATTGATCTCTAAGGTAATATTTGGAGCATACATTTAGATAAAAATTTCGAAAGAAAAAGTAAAAAAGAAAAATATTAGTGAAATGTGGTTGAAGTATAATTATATTTTACCTATATTTCATGTACATTTTTCCTTTTCAAATCTCTACCTAAATCCATACTCCAAATATAGCCTTATACTGTATTTGGTTGAGAGATTTGAGAAGGAATTTGAAAAGGGAAATAGAAAAGGTAGGTAAAATGTGAATAAAATATACCTACCTACATTTTATCTAGTTTCACACACCTTTTTTCCTTTCCATTTCTCTTTCCAAATCCCTCCCAAAATCTCCAACCAAACACAGGCTCGGTCCTGAGATTTCCGGGGCCCAAAGGTAATAATCAACTAATAAATTTTTGGGGCCTTTCACATTTTTTTTTTCAAAATGAAAAAAAAATGAAGATAAAAGATAAAATTTGTGTCAAAATTACAAAAAAATACTTAGTATTACATTACAACAATTAATAAGTGTCGTTTGATCCTCGCTCTTCTTGCATTTTTAGAAGCAAATAAATTAATCATACTTGCATAATCTATTTTTTTGCAAAATTATTTTCAATGAATAACAATGCTAATTATTTTAAATGGGCCTTTCAATTTTTTAATAGGTCAATTTATTTTAAATTAGTTTGGGTCTTCCTTAATTTTTTTTTAGATTTAAAATATACCTAATATATTACAATAAACTATAATAGGAGGACCCTTTTTTGGGTTTATTTTTAGTGGATTACAATGTTAATTTTTTTTGAATAGACCTTTTAATTTTTTAATGGGTCAATTTATTTTAAGTTAATTTGTATTTTCTCTTTAATTTTTTTTAACTTAAAACATACCTAATATATTACACTATACCATAATAAAAGGGACTCCCTTTTTAGGTCATTTTGAGGGGCCCTAGGCTATGGCCTTGTTGGCCAATGACCAAACACAATATAAGAGTATTTTTAATCCTTTCATCAAATATTTATCAAATCGAAAAATTTATTTTATTTTTATCAAACTGTGAACTCATTAAATTTTTATCAAATTTGAATTTGATAGAAATTTAAAAAGATATTAGAGATGATTTCTCTTTCATCAATTTTGATGAAAATAAAAAAATTGAGATAAAAGGGAAATTTTAAAAAGATTTTGATGAAAATTTTTAATTAAAAAATTTGAGTGATTCATATTAAATCAAACAATTTACTCAAATATATAATCAAATTAGATGAAAAAAATTAGCAAAGGGTTGGAGATGCTCTAAGCCTTTATTATTTTTTTTTAACATTTTCATGAAATTTAAATAAAATAATAATTGTTGAAAATTTAGTAGAAAGATTTAATTTATCCATCATTTGATAAATTTAATTTGATATAAGTTTAGTAAATGAATTAAATTTCATTTCAATCAATTTTTTTTTATTAAATTATATTTAATGTAAGATTTGGTTAGGTATGAGAGACGCCCCAACCACTCGTAAGTATTGTTAATTCACATTTAAGACACTCGAAACCCAAGTTTAATTTCTAAACACCAAATATAAATATAAAAATAAAATAAATTAATAAAAATGTAGTTGAAATATTATTAAAAGTAATTATTAATTTATTATTATTGTAAATGTATAGATAATCATACTTTCATGGTTAAGCTTGTAGAATGTAGAAAGCTATAGAAGTTCTCGTATTAATTGACATTAACCAACCAATCATGTACAAGTTGAGTGCCTATATGAGCACATTAATGCATAACATGTATGTCATCCATCAGAGAAGGAAAAGAAATTATTGAAAGGATTCTCCTTTGGCCTTTACTTTTTAATATTCTCGTTTGGTCACTTATTTTCTTTTATTCTATTGTGACTTTTTCTCTTTTATTTCATTTAGTTTTATAACACGTTATCAGTACGAGATTCTGACCAGTTAAGAAAAAAAAATAGAATCACATACAAATAAGGTTGGTGTGATTTTTCTACAAAGTGGTTAAGGTTAGTATAAATAAATTCTAAATAGATATTTTATAAGAGCGATTCATGATAAGGCTAATTCTATATTTTTCTTAATATATTCACATAATTCTAGATATATTATTTCGTGTTCAATGCATAAATATGTCAAATCCTTCAAAATCAGAATTCATAGATCTTGATATTTTGGGAAATTTATTTATCTTGGATCCTTGATGTTGAGATCCACCTTGAGGTAATGGATCTTGGAGATATCATTAAAATGAAAATGAAGCATCCTTAAAGGATCACGCAAAGACAATGATATTCATTCGCCACCATCTCTAAGAAGAATAAGAACTGAGTACCTCACGGTAAAAGATCCACTTATTTTGTAGAATAATTTGAAGGAGAAATACGAGTACCAGAAGACTATAATCGTCCTAAAAGCTCCCTATAATTGATTCATCTGAAGTTGCAAAATTATGAATTAGTTAGTGAGCATAATTTATAGAATATGTATTGAAATTTTCACGTTGATAATATGCTCCTCTATAGCAATATAAAGAGCGTTGATCTACAAAGTACTCTGAACTGATTTTATGCATTTTTGTGGTTGAACAAACTAAGCAATTTTTATTGAAAAATTATCAATCCCACCTTACTAGCTCTGCTCCATTCTCTGAAGTAAATGAAGTTGCATTTCATGGTCGTGGACGAGGAAGAAGTTATGATTTTGGACATGGCTAAGGTAAAATTACAGAATCCGTGAGGGATATGTTCAGAAACGTTCAAGTAAAAATATCATGCCATTTCACTTGAAATGGAATAATCCAGAGACATCACAAGAAAAGAAAAAAAAGTTTACATAATGGAACCTCCAAAGAATGATGTATGTATGTATGCATGTATTCATTGACAATATTTTACTATTGAAATATTTTTCACTTGGAACGTATACCTTCTAGGTAATATGCCTCAATAAAAGAAAAAAGAAAAGATTATTGGTGATGAAAATATTCACATTGATTTCTAAATATTATTTGTTTTAGTTATGTTTTTAGAATTTATATTTTCCTATTTGATCATGTTTTGGAAATGATGATTAGTTGTCTATAGACATGGATTGTATTGATGTATTGACTAATTCTAACATGTTTAGTAAAGTATTTATTTAGTAGACAACATAAAGACACCCACAATTCTTTGTATTGAAAAACATTTGATGATGACAAAAACTAATGTAAAATCTTATGTTCTGTAAACTTAATTGAAAGCTCTGAAATAACCAATATTATGATTGTCAAATGGAATAAAATTTGATATTAATGAAGTATATTCTACCAGATTCAGAAGACATCTGTTAAATTTTAAAGATATATGTCATATTGATTATTGAAATCATAAATAAAGGTAAAGAAGAATATCTATATATTACTTCTACTGAAGTTGCTTGATATTCATATGGGTTGTATTATACGACAATAAAAGCAATTCAATCAAATGTTGTGATACACCAGAAGTGCTCCAATTGAATGTACCAGAAGTGTTATAATCCAAAAGCTTTTCATGTTATGACATGATTACCCTAAGCATCTAGGATCTATAAGGATGCATTGAATTGTTAAAAATTCAAATAGGACATTCATTAAAGAATCGAAAGATTCTTTTACCAAGAGATTATCCATTAAGTGATTATCCATGCTCTGTCTGTTCACAGAGAAAATTAATTATTAGACTATCCCATTCATATCAAAATAGACAATTCGTTATTCCATGATTTTGATAGATATATTAACTAGATAGTCTCATTCGTAACACAACTTTTAATGATTATTACATACATGTTGGTATTGATGTCAAGCATCCTACTGCCTGTGTGAGTGATTTTCTGACCACACTGCCCTCCTTAGTGATTCAGCGGTAGAACACAAGCAGAATAGATGGCACCTTGCTGTCCTGCACAGAAAGAGAAGTTTCCGATGGTGGTTCTTCCACCCGGGGGCACTTCGACGATCAAGTCAGTATATCTCTCAAAGATAATCAATTATTCAACTCACAAGCTTGAGTATAAAAAACATACCTTAGACCCATGGGGGTGCCTCTTATTTATAGCCAACTCAATCCCAGTCCCAATGAGAGTCTAACCCCAATGGACTCAGGATTACTGTTATTCTAGGACTCCCAGTGGGATTAGGATAAACTCTCTAAGAGTCTTATCTTTACCCAAACTGAAGTCTTCTCTCAATCTAGGACTCTTGTCCATATCCATGTTGAGTTCCCTCTTCATTCTAGGACTCTTGTCCCTTATCCACTTATCTCGGATTCCGATATCTTCGGAGATAACCTCAGCCTAACCGAGATCACCTCGGCATCACGACCAGGACACGTGGCACCTCGGCTGACACGTCGGCGTCACCTTACCACGTGTTGGTACTTAGAAAATATATCCCCACACTGCCCATGTTCATACTCAAAATGGTATAGTTTAATATTTAATTAAATGACTTTAGTTGATCGCTCAACCTGTGCTTATGAAAAATAAATTATCTGTTTTTAGCATGGGATCATGATAGATCAACTATATACATGAGTACTCACCATTATAGCTTGTATTTGGTCAACCATCAAATATTATTTATTTAGAATGTTTGGTTATGCTGTATATATTTCTATTACAAATGGGTCCTCAATGTAAACTTGGAGTTTATATTAGTTTTGATTCTTCATCTATTATTAGATATCTTGAATCCTTAACATGTGATGGATTTAGAGTATATGTTTTGATGAAACAGTCTTCACATCATTAGGGGGATAAAAGTCGCAGCCTGAAACTTGACATGAAATCACTTGAAATAATTCGATGTTATTTTATCTTGATCCTTGTACTAATCAATGTGAACTAGAAGTTCAAATGATTATTTATTTGCCAAGTATAAGAAAATCAATTATTAATTGCCTTCGCCGAGATTAAAAATATAATAAAATCTTTTATTCTAGCTGCTAATGCTCCAACAAGAATTTATGTTCTTGAAGGATAATATGCTAGTATAGCTGTAAATGTATCTAAGTTGCGCCAAAAGCATGATATACTTTTCGGTGCAAATGACAAAGTTTCTTGAAAGAAGAAGACAATTGGTATTCATGAAGAAACCATATCTCACGCTCCTGAAGAGGCTATATTTGCGCTCCTGAAGAGATGCTCCAAAAGAGACTATACCTAGCACTCTTGAAGAGGTTAAACCCACAAAACAAAATCTTAGTGCTCTTGGAGAGGCTAGACCTACAAAATAGATTATTATAAATCTATCTAAATCTCCTACTTATAAACCTCCTGAAGCAGAACCTCTAGAAGAAGAATCTCCTGAAATGTTATCCCCTAAAGTGGAACCTCTTGAAGATAACTTCAAGTGGAAAATGCACCGGAAAATAATGAGATCTTAATACATTATATAAGTACATGAGATATTTTAGATAGAAATTAAACTGTTGTCGACAACATATTTTTGTTTAAAGTTGCTCTTGATATTACGAAAAGTAATGGTGAAAGCATTACTAGAAGTGATGATAATAATAAACCACAAACCGTCGAAGAATGACGACATAGAAATAATTGGGTAATGTGGAAAGAGGGCAACGTGGAAAGAAGCAATTCAAGTAAAATTAAACCCGCTTACAAAAATGTGAAGTATTTGGACCTATAGTCTAACCCCCTGAAGGGACATAGACTGTCAAATATAAGTAGGTATTGTTGGATATAAGTGAGTATTTGTGCTACAGTGTAATAAGAAAAATGAAATTGCTAGATATAATGTGCAACTTATTGTGTAAGGTTTCTTGCAAAAACTTAGTATTGACTATAAGAAAACTTATTCTCCCAACTAAATACAATTGCATTTAGATTTCTCATTAGCTTAGAAATTATAGAAAATTTAGATATGCTTTAATGGATATGGTTACAACATATTGATAGATCACTAGATAGTGATATATATATATATATATAAGTCCTTGAAGAATTTAAGATGCCAGAAGCATTTAATTCAAAACCCAAAAGTGAGGAAACCAAATTTGCAATTGTTGCAGTATATGTTGAAGATTTGAATCTTGTGGAACTCCAAAAGAGCTTACATAAACTGCAGAATATTTAAAATGAACTTGAAATGAAAGATCTTAGCAAAACGAAATTTTGTATCAGCCTGCAGATCAAACATTTGCCAAATGAAATTCTTGTTCATCAATTAAAAAGTCTTGAAGCTCCTTTATATGAAAAAATTCTTTCATTAAATACTCCAATGGTTTTATAAATACTCCAATGGTTTTAAATACTCCAATTCTTTAATGGATGTTAAAGAAATTCTTGTTCTTGAAGTACTATATCTCAATGCAATTAATGCTATTATGTATTTTATAAATTATACTAGGACCAATATTGCATTTGCAGTCAAATTATTAGCAAGATATAGTTCTACATCAATCTGAAGACATTGGAATGGAGTGAAACAAATATTACGTTATCTTCGTGGAACAACTGATATGAGTTTATTTTATTCAAATAAATCAAAGTCATAGCTAATTGGATATGCAGATGCTACATATCTCTCTAATCCACATAAAGTCAAATTGAAAATAGAATATGTTTTTACTTATGGAAATAGTGCTCTATCTTAGCTGTAGAGACCCTAAGTTTTGGTAATTACACGTGAAACCCTAAGCCTTAGGTTGATAGCATTTTAGCCCCTAGTTTTGTAAGAGTCTGCAAAATGGCTCAATAAAGAATAATTTTTCGTTATATTATTATAATTAAATCCTAAAACACCACTTTATAATTGGAAATACCCTAAAACTTGATTTTTTATTTATTTTACCTCCTAGTTTCTAAATTAATTCATACATTTTTATTTTTTTTGTTCTTTCATTTATTATTTATTTGAACATGAATATTTACATAGATATTATAAATATTATTTTAGAGAAAAATGGTTGAGAAAAATATCTAGATATTTACTACTTTCCTTAGTCATTAAGCTAGAGAGTAAAATAGTCTTTTCAACCCAAGCTCATTGCCTATAAATTGAGAGCATTGCCTCAATTCCTTACTCATGTTTCAGCAGCCAAGGAGAGGATGAGAGAAGGAGAATGCGACTAGGGGGAAGAAGAGAAGAACGAAAAAGAAAAAAAAGAAAAAAAGTACTTTCTTGAGTCAAGGTAAGAATACATCTCTCACTTGTCTTCTCCAATTCTTTCACCCATCTTATCCTATTATCTAGTATGCCCTCTTGTGTTGCATATTAATGGTAAATAGGGTTCTTGGTGTGTATGAAAGTGTGGGTATGATCTAGTGACTTTGTTTTGCAATTTTGTCAAACTATGCACTGCTCCAACTTCTCTAATTTAAAAGAAATATCAAATTTATTTATTTCTCAAATCAGAAGTTAATATAGGATATTTGGTGTGTTTAGAGCTTATGATAATTTTGTTAGCCCCTCATTGTGTGTTTTTAGGGCTTGGATATTTTGTTTTAAAAATCTAGTCCCAAGTCTCTGAAAACAGTCAATTTCTTGCAATTTTATAAAATTCTAGAAAAATTATCTCATGTTGAATCTTCTGTCAACAGTTATAATTCTGAGTCTTCTTTCCAACGGAATTTATTTGGGTGAAAATCATCGGGTAGAGTGAGAGGAAAGCTAATTTTTCCAAAAGGTGACAAATCTGGATAGGTTTTCAAAAAAAGCTTGTAGATGAATTTTTGGATGTGCTGTACAAATTCTAAAAAATGGAATTGAAAATAGACAGGCTGTTTATTGTTTCTGTTCATTTCCCGTTTATTAGATGTTTTGATAAGTGAGTTAGTCACATTCAATAATATGAAAGAGCATGAGACAAACATAAGAAAGGAAATATAGTCCATGATAATCATACATAAGTATGGTAAGGCAAGCAAACAACATTAGGCATCATTTGAAATACTTGGAGACAAATAACACAATAAGACACAATTTCCAACACTGTTCAAAACTACAGGGTTAAAAAGAATGCTTTGGTAAAAATACTTCCAGGTCATATTAAGGGCTGAAATTGCACAAAAACGATAAACAACCTGTCTATTTGCAGTTTCAATTTTCAGAATTTGAACAGCACATCCAGAACTTCGTCTACAAGCTATGTTCGAAAACTTGTCCAGATTTGTCACCTTTAGAGAAAACTAGCTTTCCTTTCACTCTACTCGATGATTTTCACCCAAATAAATTCCGTTGGAAAGAGGACTGAGAATTCTAAATCTTGACTGAAGAATCAACATGAGATGATTTTTCTGAAATTTTATAAAATTGCAAGAAGTGGACTATTTTCAGAGACTCAAAACCAAATTTTTAAAACAAAATATCCAAGCCCTAAAAACGCACAATGAGGGGCTAATAAAATTATTATAAGTTCTAAACACACCAAATATCCTATGTTAAATTATGATTTGAGAAATAAATAAATTTGATATTTCTTTTAAATTAGAGAAGTTACAGCAGTGCATAGTTTGACAAAATAGCAAGACAAAGTCACTAGATCATACCCACACTTTCATATACACCAAAAACCCTATTTACCATTAATATGCAACACAAGAGGGCGCACTAGACAATAGGATGAGATGGGTGAAAGAATTGGAGAAGACAAGGAAGAGATGTGTTCTTACATTGACTCAAGAAAGCACCTTTTCTTCCTTTCCCCCCTCCCATTTTTCTCTACTTCCCCCTAGTCACACTCTCCTTCTCTCACCCTCTCCTTGGTTGCTAAAACGTGAGTAAGGAATTGAGGCAATGCTCTCAATTTATAGGCAATGAGTTTGGGTTGAAAAGACCATTTTACTCTCTAGTTTAATGACTATGGAAAGTAGTAAATATCTAGATATTTTTCTCAACCAATTTTCTCCAAAATAATATTTATAATACCTATGTAAATATTCATGTTCAAATAAATAATAAATGAAAGAACAAAAAAATAAAAATGTATGAATTAATTTAGAAACTAGAAGGCAAAATAAATAAAAACCAAGTTTTAGGGTATTTCCAATTATAAAGTGGTGTTCTAGGATTTAATTATGATACTATATGGGAAAATTATTCTTTATTGGGCCATTTTGCAGACTTTTACGAAACTAGGGGCTAAAATGCTATAAACCTAAGGCTTAGGGTTTCACGTGTAATTACCAAAATTAGGGTCTCTACAACCTATCCCCCTTAAATAAATTTCGTCGAAATTAAATCACACCTCACGTCTCAAATAGTTGCGGTTATTTTGCCCGCATCGCGTCTTCATGTTCCCAAGCAAACTCTTCAATACCATGGTGACGCTAGAGTATCTTAAGAAGTTGAATTGTCTTTCCTCTCAAGTTCTTTTCTTGTTTGTCCATAATTGCTACTGGTTCTTCCTTAAATGTAGCATCTTCATTGAGTTGGATTTCTTCCCAGTTGATAATGTGAGAAGGGTGCATTATGATCTATTGCAACATAAATACGTGGAAAATGTCATGTATTCCAGCCAATTGCGGGGGTAAAGCCAATTTGTACGCAATCTCTCCAATTTTCTGAAGTATCTCGAAGGGTCAGTTGTATCAAGGTGATAATTTTCCTTTCTTTCCAAAACGAATGATCTCTCGACGGGGCTGAATTTTTAAGAAAACATGATCACCAACAGTGAAAGTTAGAGGTCTTCTCCTTTTATCTGCATAACTCTTCTGGCGATCTTGAGCTGCCACCAATCTTTGTCGAATAAGTTTCACATTTTTTGTAGTTTCTTGCACGATCTCTGGGCCCAATTGGTTCGTTTCTTCAACTTCAGTCCAATAAACTGGTGATCTGCAAGGCGAACCGTACAGTGCTTTGAATGGAGCCATACCGATGTTGGCTTGGAAACTGTTGTTATACGAGAATTCCACCAACGGTAGGTGTCGCTCCCAACTCCCTTTGAAATCCATCACACAAGCTGTTACTATGTCCCTCAAAGTTTGAATGGTGCGTTCCAAATGTCTGTCAGTTTGAGAATAAAAGGCAATACTAAAACATAATTCGGTCCCTAACGCTTCTTGTAAGCTTTCCTAGAATCGGGAGGTGAAATGCGGGTCTCGATCTAACACAATTGATACAGGAATTCCATGTAGTCGAAAAATTTCTTTAATGTAGAGATGACTCATCGATGTCGAAGTGTTTGAGATTTTATATAGAAAAAAGTGCACAGTTTTCGTCAAACGATCAACTGTGACCCATATAGCATTGTGTCCCCTAGGTGACCTAGGTAATCTAATGACGAAGTCCATTGTTACATGCTCTCATTTCCATTTTGATATCGGCGAAGGCTGAAGCATTCCTCTAGGTCGCTGGTGTTCTGCTTTTACTTGCTGACACGTAAGACATCTGGTTACGAATTGAGCTACATCTTTCTTTATTCCGTTCCACCAGTATTGGCATTTTAAGTCTTGGTACATTTTTATCCCTCTTGGGTGTACTGCGAACATTGAATGATGAAACTCTTTTAGAACTTTTTTCGCTAAGTGACTTATCTTGTGGCACAAATACTCTACCTTGATGTCTCAAACTTCCATCTAAGTGAATCGTCCAATCAAGTATAGGATGACCGAATGCTATTTGCGCTTTTACGAATGCCATCTAATGATCATACTTCTGTGACTCTATTACCTCATTCAGTAATTTGGGCATAGCAATTTGAGCACCAAGGTATACCTTCTCATTCTGAGCTTTCATCTGTATGCCGAACTCATTAAATGTTCCGACCATGTTCCATCCCTTGAGTGCCAGACTAGCAATAATTTCCCGGTTCTTGAGACTCAAGGCATTCGCCGCCACATTAGCTTTGCCAGGATGATAAGATAGAGTAAAATGATAATCTTCGAGATATTCTAGTCACCATTGTAGACACCCCATTTTTGACCGACCTTAAGACTCAGACGTCATCGATTGAGCACTTGGTGATGTTGCATATTGTGCTCGTTCTGAGGTTGCAGAGTCTCGGCTGCGAGCCTTGTCTCTGGACTTCCGGACTCTTTTGTGCTTTGCCTCGGTTTGCGAACCAGGCCATTTTTTCTTTGTTTTCTCTTTATGAACGGAGGGAGAGGTCTTGTAGATCATCTCTCAGTGGCCGTAGGCTACGTTTCGTGGTCGTAGGCTATTTTTCCCGTTTGGAGCCCAGTTCTCGGTTTTCGGAGTCGTCTGTCGTGTGCCTCAGTTCGGGACCGCTTAACTACCTCCGATTGCTCCGGTTTTTGGCACACACCTTGTTTCCTCCCTTTTGAGGGACACTGTGGCCCGACAGACCACCTTTGTGGTCATACGCCACTTCCGGTGCCTAACAGCCTGTTTTCGGGGCCCCGAACTGCGCGTTTTGGCCCCCGAACCTTCGTTTTGCATCCGTCTTGGTCCATATTTGGCAAGGACCTTATTTTCATTGTTAGAAAGGTTGTAGGAGGGTGGGAGACCAGTAATTTTTCTGAAAAACCAGCTTTTCTCTTCATTGCTCTTCGTTGCCCGTTTTTCTTACTAGAAAGCTGGTTTTTCCTATTCCCGGTCCACTTTTTCTGACTTTCCACCACACCATTGTGTTGTACACACCTGGGAGGCCACCAATATGGGTAGGTCGACTAGTAATTGTCCCTGACCCTTTTGAACCCCTCTAAAAAAGCTAGTTTTTCTCTCTACTGGGTCACATTTTTTGGTTTTTGACCATACAGTTGTGTTGCACTCATCTGGGAGGCCATCTTTCTGGGGTGGCCGACCAGAAATTGTTGTTGACCCTTTTGACCCCTGGTCGGCCGACCAGGGGAGGTGGCCGGCCGGCCACCTTGGCCTTTTGAACTTGGCCGGCCATGTTTGCCCTCCTGAGTGTGTGCCAGCTGTGCTTGCTATTTTCCACCTGATCCACTACCCGAGGTTTTGTCCTTGTTTTGGTCCTTTAAAGGGGGTTTTGACCTCTTTGCTTGGTTGGTAAGAGGACTTGGACCCTTTGGTCAAGCTTCCCTTAGAAGCTTTAAACCTTTCTCTTGGCTTCTCCAAGAAGCCTTATCTCTCTCCCTCTATAAAGCTAAGCCTCCATCACCATTTGCAAGGGTTATAAAAAAACTAGCTGGAGCATATAGATACAACCCTCCATATCTCTCTCATCTAAGCTCAAAACACCCTTGTTCTTGGTCATTTACACTACACCTCATAGCCTACCACCTCCACCATCCATTCCAGTACCTTGGGACTAATTTACAGAGGTTGAAGGTTCACCAACTTGGTCCAAAAGCTCCTGCTTTGCTGCTCTTCAAGGGTAAGTACCTATTTCCCTTAAACTTGCATTTTTTTGCTCCATTGGTTAGCCCTATTTTCAAGCATTTCTGGGCTCCGACCCAAACTATAAAATGTCTTATTTTGAGTCACTCTTCAACTTTTATTAAGGAAATTTTGCTGTTTGAAGTCATCTATTTCCTTGTTTGTTCAATCTCTCTTTTAGGGCTATTTTTGCATCCTATTTTAGCCTTACTTGTGAACATTTTTGAGATTTTCTATAAACTGGAAAAAATTCTTATTTTGAGCCTCTCTTGATGTTTGTTTAAGGGCATTTTTCTGTTTGAGGTCATATGCTTCCTTCTATGCTTGATTGCCTTTTGTTTTGAGCCTTGCATCTAAGCTTTTGTTGCATGCTTGGTTTGGCCTCTTAGCCACTGAAATCCAGTGGATTTTGAGTGGCTTAAATGCTATTTTGAGAGCCCAAATTAGAGGGGGGTGACCCCCTCTCTCCTTGATTTGTTTGTTGGCCTTATTGGCCTTCAAAAGAGGCTCCATCTCGCATGCTTTGAAGTTGCTTTCCAGGCCCTATTATGTGAGTTTTAAGGTCTTCCTTGGCTCTGTCCAAGGCCCTTTTAGCCATATTTTATGTCTATGTTACATGTGTAGAGAAATCCCATTCAAGGCCTTCCAAAGAAGCCTTTCTTTGCATGTTTCCGAGACTAATTTCAAGGCCAATTTGGTGAGATTTAGGGCTTTCATAATCCATTTCCAGAGGTAGTTTTTCCATGTTACATGTCTACCTTGTATGTGCTTAATAACCCCTTGTATGGCCCTCTAAAGGAGCTCATCATTTTTGCATGCATTGGCTGCATTTCAGTGATTATTTGTGCATATTTTGACATATTTTATTCACTATTTTTGGCTGGTTTGATGAGTTCTCATACGCTTCATATACATGCCATGTAAACCATGTTTGCTAGCCAATGTTGCATGCTATTTTAGTCCATCATGTTAGCATCTTTTGGCCATGCCTTAAACTGGAAATGTGCATGTTTTGGGACTGCCTTGGCTCTGTCTTTAGACTTCATGATCAAATAATGCTTGCTTTGTATACTTGTGGTTCAATGCATTGGACTAGTTTTGAGTTTCGAGGCTTATTTCATGCATCGGGTGCCATATTTCCATGTTTCGGGACCATTTAGCATCATGTTTCAGTGCTAAAATTTACATGTTTGAATGCCATGCTTCATCCTTGCCATGCTTTGGTAGAGTGGCATTTAATACCTTAGGTACTGTCCTCGGTATACGTGCATGTGTGCACGCATTTCGGTTATCTCATTTTCATCTAATGGCCACTGATGTGAGTGTGGCTGAGGTTCACTCATGTTGGTGTAAGTCCATCGTGCATTGTGTATGCCATTTCGGTTCATAGCATTGCGTATGCTAGGTTGCATGTTAGAGCATTGTGTACGCCATGTTATATCGAGCATTGTGTATGCCATTTCATAGCATTGCGTATTCTAGGTTGTATGTTAGTCGCATTGTATATGCCACCTCATTTGCATTGTGTTTGGGATAGGAGTTAGCCCAAGCATGGGAAACGAGGGACGTTTCGTACTCCGAGTGACGGAACGTGTCTCAATTCCCGGTCGTCGACACTCCGGATTAACCATGATGGAGTCTAGGTCTTGTTGTGTTATATGTGCATTCATCTCACATCGAGTCATGCAATTCGACTCCTCGGCCATCATGCATCGAGATGCGTGATTGGTGGCACAAGGATCGAGGCAAGCATACATATGTGAAATACTTTGCCATGCCCCTTTCTCGCTCTCTGTTGCAGCAAATCAGAAATCGGCAGTCTTTTGGGGCTTCGCGCAATATTCCGGGCTTAATTGTAAACAGAGGCTAATCGGGGCATCGCAATGGATTTCCGCGCAAGGCAACTCAAGCATGCATCATTTATCATTTGGAACAGAGCTGAGGTGGTCCATGGATTTGCGTGCTAGTTTACTGCTTTCCTAGTTAAATTTGTTAATTAATTAGGGTTTTGTATTATTTATTCGGGACTATATTATTTATTCGGACCCTTCGAGCGAGGGCACAACTGTAATAAGTGTGCCTGTGTGTGATGTATGTCTTCCAACCCCACGTCTTTCTCCCTTTTATTTACCAGCTTATGATGGTTAGATTAGGACATGTTTCAATTAGCATACAGTATGACAGCATGTTTGCATTCATTCATCTGTCTTGCATGCACCGGGCTCGGCGCATCATACTAACTCCATTGTACTTCAATTCCGAGTTGAATACATGTTATCTGTTGCATCTCATATGCCATGTTTAGAATAGCTGAGCCTATCTTAGTTGCATTTTGCGTGTGTTGCATTAAGCATTTCTGTATAGTTAGGATCATGCATGGATTTCTAACATAGCTTTTGTTTTGGCTTGGAGTACTCGGTACGTTTTTATGTTTTAGCATCCTTGCATGCGTGTGAGTGACTGCCATAATAGCATGCTTACCATGAGGCTATGTGCTTATGTGATATATCTGCCTGAATGCCTGTAGGTGAAGGTTGGATTATCTGAATTGGAATAATGCATTGACTGTGAGTTTTAAGCCCACTTAAGAGTGGCAAATCACCATATTTTCTAAGCCCACCCGAGGGTGGCAAATCCACATTTTAGCCTACTTGCGAGTAGCAAATCGTTTTCAAAACAAACATGAGATGTTTCGTTCCAATTCAGGCGATCCAATCTATACTTGTATGCTGTGCGCATCACATAGTAAATCTAGGCTAATAACCGGAATGAGAGCACATAATGTTTTCAAAACTCGATATCATGGTTAGTAGAGGCCGATCTTTGATCGGGCGAGCGGGGGTGCTTACGAAGTGACATTCCCCAATCGTACCCAAGTTTCCGAGCCGAGGCAACTTTAGTGATGATGGACACGTGGCCTTAGGCAACGAGTCAGGGTTTTCTAAATTTCCCAAAATAAAATATTTAGGTGGCGACTCTGTATCTGGCAAAGTAGTCCATGTTTGGCACTTCTTTCAAAAAAATCTGTTTTCAAAAACGATTTGCCGGATTTGGACTCTTTGATAATTTATCGGTCTTGTATTGCACTCTGCGAGATTAGATACATGACCGTGACATTGAGTCTTGAACTGTAGTGAGTCCAAATGAACAAAACGGGATTCATCCTCCCGGGACGTTCGGGGATGTCTACAACCGTCTTTGTCTCATGTTCAAGTCCTTCTGTGTGAACAAATACTTCAAGCTCTTATGGTCCGTGAAAATCTCAAATTGTTCACTATACAGATAATGACGCCATTGCTTTAGCGCAAAAACCATCGCTGTCAACTCTAGATTGTGTGTCGAATAATTTCTTTCATGCGATTTTAGTTGCCTGGAGTCGTAAGCCACCGCCTTCCCATTTTGTATTAACATGCAACCTGGCCCATCCTTAGACGTATCGCAATACATTGTATATCCTATGTCTCATTCCAAAATGATGAGTATTGGAGCACTACTCAATCTCTTTTTGAGTTCTTGAAAGGATTGACATGCTTCATCCCAATCGTATTTTACCCCTTTTTGTGTTAGACAAGTCATCGGCTTGACCAGTTTGGAAAAGTCTTGAATAAGCCGTTGGTAATAGCCGGCCAACCCTAAGAAACTACGAACTTCGAATACTAAGGTTGGTTGCTTCCAATCTAATATTGCTTCTACCTTGGCTGGGTCTACTGCTATCCCGTGCTCCGACAGAACGTGTCCTAAAAATTTGACTTCTTTCGACCTGAACTCACATTTACTTCCTTTCGCATATAGCTGGTTGTCTCTTAAAACCTGGAGAACCACTCTCAAGTGCTACTCGTGTTCTTTTTCAGATAGTGAATAGACTAGAATGTTATCGATAAACACCACCACAAACTGGTCCAAGTATGGAGTAAAAATCTTATTCATCAAGCTCATGAACATGGTCGGTGCATTGGTTAATCCAAAGGGCATTACCAAAAATTCGTAGTGGCCATATCGGGTTCAGAAAATAGTCTTTGGTATATTATCATCCGCGACCCACAATTGGTGATAGCCAAATCTAAGATCAATCTTTGAATAACACTTTGAACCTCGAAGCTGGTCAAATAGGTCATCAATCCATAAAAGTGGATATTGGTTCTTGATCGTCACCCGATTGAGTTGCCGATAATCTGTGCACAATCTCAATGTTCTGTTCTTTTTCTTTGCAAAGAGAACCGGTGCTCCCCATGGTGAGATACTTGGTCGGATAAATCCTTTTTCTAGCAATTCTTGCAGTTGCACCTTCAATTCTCGAAGTTCAGCAGGAGCCATATGGTGGGGTGTCATGGATATATGTGCAGTACTTGCTTGTAACTTAAAACTAAAATCTACATCACGATGTGGCGGTAATCCTGGCAATTCCTTGGAAAAAACATCAGCATATTCACAAACTACACGTAGAAGATTTAATTCCGATCAGGTTTCTCCATTAATGATCAAACTTGCTAACCACCCAGCAAATTGATTATGCCACTGCATTTTACAATTTGTCGTGCTTAGGGAATCCTCTCTATCCGCTTTAAATTGGAAATACATCCCACTAGGTGTGTAAGCCATCACCCTCTTCTAGTAGTAATCAATCACTGCTCAGTGGGCGATTATGTCAAAATCAGACATGTTCATGACTCGAAGGTCACAACTCAAGTGTAACCCTGACACTTCTAATTAACACACTCGACAGATTAATCCTACCCTAATACTTCCTCCCAAAGGTGATGCAACATGTAAAGTAGTTTCTAAAGGTTCACATTCAAGACCTAACAATTTAACACATGATGTTGCTATAAAAGAATGTGATATGCTAGAATTGAATAGAACGTGAACCCAAGAACTATAGAGTACAATGTTACCTCTGATTACTAACGGGTCTTTATCTTCTTCCTGTTGGAGAGCAAAAATTCTGCTTGTGGCTTTTTCATTGCTGGTTAGTCCGACCTTTCGATTTCCTCCTGTTACCCTTCCTGACTTGTTCATCCATGGCCTTCGTCTGCCAATAGCTTGAGCATTCGCGTCAGAACCCCCTGCTTGATTTCCTATCCCAGTAAGTTGGGGACATTCCAACTTCTTGTGCCTTATCTGATGACAGTGAAAACATTGGATCTGTGTAACAGGCTTGGTTTGTAAACTTCATTTCAGGCTTTGTTGTTGTGGCTGTTGTGATGGCCTGGTGTATGGTGTCTGTGCCATATATCTTCAGTCATTTCTTTTTGGTCCTACAAAGGATTGAACCCCTTTCTTTG
Source organism: Camellia oleifera (assembly GCA_022316695.1). Lineage (NCBI taxonomy): Eukaryota > Viridiplantae > Streptophyta > Magnoliopsida > Ericales > Theaceae > Camellia > Camellia oleifera. The sequence goes on along the minus strand of CM039311.1, from coordinate 71,229,234 downwards.
TCTTTGTCATCCAGGTCCTTTTTGAGTCTGCTTACTCCCTTTTTACATCCAATGTCATATCTACCACATCGACAAATGCAGAAAGGCACAAGGGTAACACTTTGCCTCTGATGATAGAGTTTAAACCCCACTCGAATAATCGTGCTTTCTCTCCCTCGTCTATGACGTATCGGGTTATGTATCGTGCCAGCTCTTCAAACTTGGTGACATACTGAGTCACCGTTATCTCACCCTTTTCCAAAGTTTGAAATTGCCAAATTCGCTGCTGCCTAATTGTATTTGGGAAATACTTTCTTAGAAATAGCTCTTTGAATTGAGCCCTTGTCATGTTTGTCGTGTCTCGAGAGTCTTTCATCAAGGACCACCAATGATCCGCTTCTCTTTTTAGTTGATTACTTGCCAAGGCGATCTTGTCTGTATGCACAGTAATACCCATGGTTTCCAACATCTTTTCTACTTGATAGATCCAGCTCTCAGCAATTCTCGGATCAGGTTTACCTGTGAACACTAGTGGTCTTTCCTTTCTGAACCCAGTTAATAAATATACCTGCTCATTTGGTTGCGTTCTTCTAAGCCTTCATAATTCTTCAAGAATCTGGTTTTTGACTAGTCTTGGTAACTCCTCAACAGGTACAGGTACAGGTCCACTGCGATTAACGCCTTGATTGTCAACTGGAAGTTCGCGTCTGCGTCTTACTTGATCGTTTGCTTCCACATTGTCCACCATCTGCCAAGTATGTGGGTAATATAAGCTTAAAGTTGTTACGAAGGGTATTCAATAAGGAGGCTAATTTAATGTGGTCTAAGGTATAATTTTCTAATGGGACAATGCAATTAATGCAAGCAAAATAAAATAAAATACACTAGAATAACCAACTAGATATTCTATATATAAATAACTTTTTTACAAAAAGGTTACATTATTTAGGTTAGCGTGTATATACCAAAACAAAACATGCTGCAACAACATAAAATAATATTTACAAACGTACACAAAAAGGTTCGTCCAACGACTACTACAGTCCTAAGTCAACTGATTCCTTACGACTCTCTAGTCCAACACGATGCATCATAGGATGCGGATCCTCAGCTAATACCTCTTGCCTAAACTCGGCAAAAGTCTGATCATTCCGCTCCATCTGTAGAGTGAACCTAAGTTCCTGGTATTTGCACTGAAGGCGCCGGCGTACCAACGCCCGTCTTCCCTGCGTGGTGTAGTATAAAAAGTCCTCATCCGTCTTCCGAATAGCTTTCTTTATCACGTGCTCTGCTCCTAATTGACATCATCGATTAAGTCTTTGTGGACTAATAGCTACTGCCCGTCTATTCTGGAAATGAAAAAGTCCCTAGTCATTAATGCTTTCTAATGTGGAATCCATCCTACGGTAGGTAAACAATTTTTTTTTTTTTTAGTCCACTTTTTAGATGATATAGTATAATGTTAACAGAATATAATAGTGTATGAGGCAAGGATATCTAAAATCACAAGTCGACACACGTGGGTTGAGGGTTGAACCTATGGCTCCAATACCAACTTATCATGCCCCAAAATTTGAGACCGTAAAAAAAATGCACAAAATGCAACTCAAACAGGATAGATAACCAAAATATTTAAATATATACATATAAGAAGAATTAATAGCATAGATAATTCATTTGTGTTCCGCTATAGGATTACACAACATTGTCAAACCAAAAGTCAAAAGAAAAAAAAAAAAAAACTACTGGTCTAAGTCTTCAAGTGAACCACGACTTCAATATTTCATCTTGATTGCCTTCGGGATAACCTTCGCCATTGTAAATTGCTTCCTTACTTGGCATGACATGCCATGAACTTGGAATGCCTAGTAAAAACACACACACCCCCATACCTTCTATCAATCAATCAACCATACATAGAACAAATCGGGTAACATAACAAACAATACTACAATAAAGTTTTGTGAATTAGTAGTTAGGCTAGACATGTAGAATCCCCCAAAGAGATCTTTTACCCAACCACAAGGATTGAACACCAGACTATTCAAAACTCTCCCTTTTGCTGTTTTGCAAACCTTACCACCTATGCCTACCTCCCAGTTATTTACTGGTCAGTGACACTGATGGACCTCAAAAGAGAAGACCAAACAAGTGGTATTTCTTACACCCAAATCATGCCTAGGGCTCGCTTACACCTTACACATACCATTCTAAAGGGCTTACTTACACCCTGGAACCACTGTATAGAGTCTGAATGCATCTGTGTCATCATAGGGGTTCGCTTAGACCGCTTACGCTAGACTTAACTCATTTGGTATTAATTCTATCACAATTCATGTCATTCCTATGTATAAATTATTTCGAAACACTAGTGTGAACGTCACATTGCCAACCCCTTTTCATTTCCCGTTTATTAAATGTTTTGATAAGCGAGTTAGTCACATTAGATAATATGAAAGAGCATGAGGCAAACATAAGAAAGTAAATATAGTCCATGATAATCATACATAAGTATGGTAAGGCAAACAAACAACATTGGGCATGCTTTGAAATACTTAGAGACAAATAACACAATAAGACACAATTTTGAGCATTGTTCAGAATAGGGTTAAAAAGAATGCTTTGGTAAAAATACTTCCAGGTCATATTAGGAAGCGAGCCCTTTGGTATGGTATGTGCAGGGTGTAAGAAAGCCCTAGGCATGATGTAATAACCCCGATCCGTAATTAGCTGCTAATCCGTAATTAATGATGCTAATGAGAGGATTAAAATAAATTATGTGTTTATTTTGTATTTTACATGATTTTGGCTTTCTATCTGTTCTTTGTAGAAATATCTTTTTAGAATTCCGCTTTAATATGTAAATTGAAAGCCTTATTGGCATTTGAAACCGAAATCGACTACAACGATATGTTATTTGGAATTTTTAGAACACTATGGCAAATTTTATTAAAAATTGATTCAGTTTGATTAATTAAGTCATGTTTGGTTAGCCTAATATTCTAATTAATGTGTTTTAGCACCATAAATGTATACATGAGCCATAAGCTCATTGGAGCTCATTTCTTTCATTTCCTTTAGTACAAAAATCTGAGATTTCATCTTAGTGAGAGAGAGAGTTCACCTTTAGAGAGAGAGAGTGTAGAAATTGAAGAGAATTAAAGGCTATAGCTTGAATTGATCTAAGATTGTACAAGTACCTAGCTAATTGAAGACTCTAGGTAAGATTTCAACCTCTAGATTGTACATCTAAGTCATTTAACATGGGATTTCTTCAAGATTATGTGTTCATGGGTATGTGTTGAGCCTAGAAGGAAGATTTGAGTAGTAAATCATGCATGCACGTACATTTTCTCACAAATTGAGCATGAACTCCAAGAATTCTCTCTTGCATGTTTGAAATTTATCTTCATTTAGGGAAATCATCAAGTTTCAAGTTGTTTTGTGGTGTTGGATCATGTTTTGAGAAGTTTGATACAAGAAAAATTCATGCATGTTGTGTTCATGAACATTCATCATGTTTTAAGTTGAAATTGTGAGTTTTTAACAAACTCTTGGGCCATGATTTTATGAAATAATCTGTAATTTTTCATGTTTTACAAGTTTACTATGTTATCACAAGTTTTGGGGCCCAAGAGATGTGTTTTGAAGGTTAGAATTCGAGTTTTGAGCTTGGTGGTGCAATCTGGAAATTCCAGGATTTGTATCCACGCTCGAGTGTGGGAGTTCACGCTCGAGCAACCACTTTGAGTGCGTGCACTCCGCTCGAGCGACCAAAAGTCCGTTCGAGCGTGAATTGCAAGCTCCCAGAAGTTTCATGTTTTTTACAGATCGCTCGAGCGAAGGAATGTGCGTTCGAGCGACCATTCACATTTTGCATGTCCGCTCGAGCGAGGAAAGATACGCTCGAGCGTGGACCTTATTTTCAAAAAATTTTCCTAAGTGTTCCAAGGCATGTTTTGACATCCTCATTGCATCTTAGGCATTCTTAAGCCTTAATTAAGCCATAGTAATGAGGTTTGGTTTAGAAACACACTAAGAAAAGAATGTACTAAGTTAAGAGATTACCAATGTGTGTTTGAAACAATGTGTTAAGCAAGAAACCTATGTAATAAGAAAGTTAAGCTGTGTTGGCCATGTGAATGTGTAATAATGAGATATGTTATGTTATGTACCTTTGTGTTTGTAGGTCAACATCTGAAGATTGATTAACCGTTTGCTGGAACCACTGTGAGTAACGTTATCGTAAATATACGTTCATATGAATTATGTTCCAAATGAAATATGATAAGTTCTGATTTCTGAAATGATAATCTGTTTTCGTGAACGAATATTCCATGTTTGAAATCTATTATGGCATCCATAGATAGTCCCAAGTCATGGGGGACGACATGAAAATACGGGTCTATGACATACAAGTAATTACGAGATCTCGTTAGCCACTTCATTGTGGTGATATGTGTTTAATCGGTATCCGGAACCGATTACTCTAGTCGGAAGACGTTTTGTGATGTGTTCTATGGGATGTACCATTATTATGTTCTGATATGGAAATGATTATGCTCTGGTCTGTTTTCTGCTTATGATACATTCGGATTTCGTTCATTAACCCCTTTACCTTAATGTTATTCATTGGGCTTTAGCTCATTGTGTGTATATATATATGTATAGGTGAGCATTCTGGAGCTCGAGCTTGAAGGCTTTTGTCTAGATCTGTGTTCTGTTGTCAGCCAATCCTTGTGCCTCACGTGGAGGTTCCCAAAGCGCCTTGTGTTTAAGTTCTGTGGTTTCTGTTTATACAAGACTTGATTTGATGTCGTTGGCTATACGTAAAATACTGTAATGTGTGTGGGTATAATGTATGGTTGACTACCAGTTATGTATATAAAGTTTTAAATATTCTTTTTCATGTAAGTCAGCACAGCTCATTGGACAACTATATTTATGTATTTGCTTCTGTTAGCCCCTTAATCTTGTTAATCTGTTCAGAGGCCTTCGGTAATCCAAGGATTACTAGCCAGTTACGATGCTAAACCTATAGGGGTAGGTTTGGATCGTGACACATGATTTAGGTGTAAGCGAGCCCACTTGTTTGGCTGTCCTTTTTGAGGTCCATCAGTATCGCTGACCGGTAAATAACTGGGAGGTGGGCATAGGTGGTAAGGTTTGCAAAACAGCAAAAAGGGGAGTTCTAAATAGTCCGGTGTTCAATCCTTGTGGTTGGGTAGAAGAATCTCTTTGGGGATTCTAGATGTCTAGCCTAACTACTAATTCACAGAACCTTATTGTAGTATTATTTATTATGTTACCCGATTTGTTCTGTGTATGGTTGATTGGTTAATAGAAGATATGAGGGTGTGTATGTTTTTACTGGACATTCCAAGCTCATGACGTGTCATGCCAGGTGAGGAAGCAGTTTACGATGGTGAAGGTTATTCCGAAGGCAATCAAGACGAAGTGTTGGAGCCATGGTTCACTTGAAGACTTAGACTAGTAGGTTTTTTTTTCTTTTTACTTTTGGTTTGACAGTGTTTTGTAGTCCTATAGCGAAACACAAATGAATTATCTATGCTATTAACTTTGCTTATATGTGTATATTAAAATATTTTGGTTATCTATACTGTTTGAGTTGTATTTTGTACATTTTTTTTACGGTCTTGAATTTTAGGACGTGATATGGGCGATTAATAAAACAAACATTGATTGTTACTTCTTCAAATCACTTAGAGATAAGTGCAATTCATGAAGTAAGCCGAGAATGTATTTGGCTTAGATCCACAATCCATCATATTCAAGACAGATGGGGATTGTCTTCAACTAAAGATAGTCTAACCATATTATATGATGATAATGTTGCGTGTGTCACACAGATCAAAGGATATCAAAGATGAGTTGAAGTAATAATCTGGCTGATCTATTTACTAAAACACTACCAACTGTAACATTTAAGAAGCTGGTGCATAATATTGGGATGCGTCGATATAAAGATCTATTATGCAGCTTTGAATGGGAATCATCTATTTAAGAAGATTTGCAAATTGTAATATTTTTCCTTCGTCTAAGGTTTTTTCCCACTGGATTTTCCGTAGTAAGATTTTAATGAGGCAATCTAAATAAATCACATACAAAAAATATTGTACTATTTTTTCCTTCACCAAAGGTGTTTTTCGACTAGGTTTTTCCTTGGTAAGGTTTTAATGAGGTATATTCTTAGTATATGGTTATCCGAGTATTGTAAATGTATGGATAATCATACCTTTATCTATCTATATATTATATAAAGAAAATGAGATTTTTAACTCACAAGCCTTGTGGGAACTCTAGTATTCTAATCTTAATTTTCTAATTTTTTGATTTTTAAAAAAAAAAACCTTAGCATTTACTGAATTCTCCTAATCCATAAGCCTTTTTGACTCTTCCTATACATTTTCAACTTCTCCTGTGCATTATGGTTAATGATGGGATTATTAAATTATTTTTATAAAAAATCTAAAAGAATAATTTGTATATTAAAAAAATATCTAAAACAAATATAAATTCTTATTAAAAAATAATAGGTTGCAATTACGAAAAAAAAGAAAAAAAATTACACTGTAAAAAATAATTTGTATATTAAAAAAATATCTAAAATAAATATAATTTTTTATTAAAAAACAATATGTTGCAATTGCGAAAAAAAAGTGAAAAAAAATACACTGCGCATTTCATTAAAATCTAAAAAAAAAAGATAAAAAAGTTACATTGTAAAAAATAATTTGTATATTAAAAAAAATCTAAAACAAATATAAATTCTTATTTAAAAACAAAATAGGTTGCAATTGCGAAAAAAAAGAGAAAAAAAAATTACACTATGTATTTCATTAATAATGCTCAAAAAATGTGCCAAGTATTTGTGTAAAAGCTTGACATGTGTCCACTCTCAAATTATCAAGTGAATACAGATGAAACCAAAGAACTCAACTTTAATGGCTAATAAATATTAGAAATTTGACCATTGAAGCCTAATCTATATATTATATAAGAAAAATGTGATTTTTAACCCACAAGCCTTGTGGGAGCTTCAAGTTTTTAATCTAAATTTCATAATTTTTTGATTTTTAAAAATTTTAAAAATCTTCTATTGACTAGCTCTTATTCAAACATAAATAAATAAATAAAAATTAATATCCCTTAATTTATGACTTTCAAATGGAAAATATATCAAATCTATAAATAAATAAATAAAGTATACCAATATAATCCATTCCAAAATTCAAATTTGAGGGTCACTAAATATGGAAAAAAAAAATATTAATTTAAATTTAAAATTGGCACAATAACAATTTAAAATTATAATAATCTATTCCATGATTTTTAAGTTTTAGAGCTGTGATTGGTAGCTTTAAATTTGGAGCACTAAACCAGCTCTAATGAGCTGAAAAAAAGAAAGAAAAGGAAGGCCAAAACATTCCATCATGTGAGACCCACTCCCACATTAGAGCTATTAGAGCTCTTGGTTGAGAAGTCTGAGACATTTCTAAACTATATGCTACTATAATTGAAAAACTTTATCATCCTATTAAAGTTTAAAGTTGCAATTCTTTTTTTTTTTTTTTTTTTTTTTTGATTTTGTTTAATTTTTGTTAATATGTGTTATGATTGGTTTATAAATTAATTTTATATTTTTAAAATAAAATTTTAAATTTAGATTCTTCCTTAAATTATGTTACCAAAATAATATCAATATTCATTTCTTAATTTATGCATCTTTTATTAAATTATAAAATAAAATTTTAAATTTAAACATAATATGTTATTAAATACACGTATACAAATTATTAATCACTATTAAAAGTTTGTACTTTTATTTTTTGTTATTTTTGGTTTTAAATTTTATAAAAAAAAAAAAATTATGTCCTTCTAAACTACAAAGACTTAGGGAAATGCGTGAGACCTCGAATTTGTAGAGCTCGAATGGCGCGAAAATATTCTCTTACCGGTAAGAGAATAAAAAAACACTCTAAAACGACATCGTTTTGGGATTTCGAGCCATTCGCGCCTCTTGATTTTCGAGGTACCTAGCAGTGCTGAAAGACTTAAACAATAAATTTTTTTAATACAAATATTTTTTTTTAACAAAATACAAAAATATTAAAAAATAAATGACTTTTTTAACAATTATCAAACATTCTATTAGTTTTTTTAAAATTTTTAATATATATATATTTTTTATCTCAATGGTCAATTAAACAAATTAAAATAAAAAATAATTATTTTGGCTTAAATAATTAAGGAGTGACTTTTACTAAAATCAAATAAAAATAAATATTTTTTTTTTCTATTGGTGAAACTTTATTTTATTTTATTTTATTATATATATAATAAAAAACGAAAATGGTAGTTACATGTGATAATTTATTGTTCCAGTAATGTTACAAACCCACACTTTCACCCACAATGATGTGACATGAGAGTTGAGTCCCATGTCGTTGAGTGTATAGCAAATCAAAAGTTGACACATATGATACCACATTATTATTCATACAATTGTGAGTGTTTTTTTTTTTTGGGTCTCAAGCATTTTTCTTATTATTCATCTAAATTATTTTAGCACTTGCAAAACATGGTAGATCCTAATTTGTTTTTTTTTTTTTAATCTCAATTGTCAATTAAACAAACTAAAATAAAAATGAAATTTTTTGGACTCAAAAATTGCTAAAAAGTGAGTTTTGCTAAAACAAATAGAAATAGATGTTATTTTTCTAATAAAAGTTATGGTATGTGAAATATCTTTTTCAAATCAAATGAGAATACCATTCTAAATTTTCTTCTTACCTTTTTTTTAAAATTTTTTTTTACACAGATACTTTTATTTTGTAGAAATTTAATTTTATTATATTTAAATATTTTATTGTAATTTTTAAATTAAAAATATTTTTTAAAAAATCATAATTAAATTATTTTATGCCATTATAAAATATAATTTTTTTTAATGTCAACTTATTCGATGATCCCTTTCTAAAAGGTGTATTTGCTTTTGTTTATTAATATTAAATTTTAATTAATCTTATTTATTATTAAAAAAATTAATTAGCAAATAATTTTATATATTTATATATACAATTTTGTTTCGATTGCCCAGGTAATTTAGTGTCTCTGTCCAAGTCCATTTAAATTTATTTGAATTTTTGAATTTTACATAGTTTCTTACCAAATTAAAAATGATGTTGCACAATTTTTAAAAATTTACAGGCTTGACTCAAGTTGTTTGGTTTCAACTCGCCCAAATTTATAACTTTAAGAAGGGGGTTGAAAGTTACATTATCGAAATTGTGACAAATTAAAAATTGATACATAAATTGTGATAAAATTATAAAATTTAAATTGTAAATTTCAATATTTTTTTATTTATAATTTACATAAAAAAATCTAACTATTTATATTATTTTATATAAATATATTTTATTATTTTTTTTACATCTCGTGCATAGCACAGATTTTCACTAGTAGTTAAGTTAGCAGAATGTAGAAAGTTATAAAAGTTGCTGCACTAATTGACATTAACCAGCTAATCATGTACAAGTTGATTTCCTATATAAGCACACCAACGCATAACGAGTAAGGATTCTTGGTCGCCCTTTCCTGAGGCCCTTCCTGTCGTCCTCACCAAAACGACGTCGTTCTTTCCTGCGGCCCTTCCTGTCGTCCTTTCCAAAACGACGTCGTTTTGTTTAGTGATTTTTTTTTTCTCAAAAAATTTGATTTTCCTGCTTCTTCCACTTTCATCTTCCTCTGATATGTTTTGTTTAGCCCTAACATCATCAACAGATAGACAGAGACGAGAGGGAGACGCTAGATAATGAGAGAGAGAGGATGAGAGAGAGAAAGGGAGAGAGAGAGAGAGAGAGAGAGAGAGGCATAGAGAAATGAACTGAGAAAGATGGTGGAGGGACGCGACAGCGATGGTGAAAGACGAAGGATGGCGGAGAGAAGAGACGACAATGACGAAGGACAGAGGATGGCAGAAGGACACGACGTAACGGAAATGCGAGATTACAGCCATGACGAGGTTCATTTCATCATTTTAGATTTTTCTTGCTAATATATCATTTCATCTTCCTCTGATATGTTACGTATATAACCAAATTTTTCTTCCTAATTTTTGTATCGGAAATTTCTGAAATGACTTTAAGCTGTATTACTTCATATATTATTTCATATCGGAAATAATAACCAGATATTACTTCATATCCCTCTCTCGAAATTTTTTGTATCTGCTTTGAAATTTCTGTAAGCTGGATTTGTGGGTGTTTTGGAAAGATGGTTAAAAGCTGTTTTTTGGTTTTTTTTGGCTTTTTTGTGAGAGAGGGAAGTGGGTTAAAAGCTGAGAAGGGGCTTTTAACCCACTTCCCAAAATAAGCTAGTATGGTTTCATTTATGGTTTAAATTGATTTGAACTAGAGTTTCCATATCCTCTCTCTATTTCTCCATTTCATTTAGTGATTTCAGTTAATTTGCGAAATTATGGTTTCTGGTTTTTTATTTTTTTTAATAATAATTTTTGGATAATTTTTGCAGTCCTGGGTTTGTTAATTTGGGAAATTTTGGCTGCTAGGTTATCTGATTCATGATAGAAGGATGAAATTGATTTCAAGTAGAGTTTTTTAATCTGTTTTTATTTTTTATTTTTTATGTTTGGTTTGATACTAGAATCTAGATGTATTTATATTCCTTGTTTATATGTTCTTTTCTTTTTGTTTTTGAAGATTGGATGTGTTTGCTTATATTCCTTGATTTGTTGAAGCAATCTGAATGGAATGATTTGTTGAGGTTTGCTGAAGTGAGTATATATATATATACATTTTATCATCTAATTGAATGATTTGGTTGAAGTGAGTAGTATGGAGAAGGACTGATCATTAGTATGTTTAGTAGCCTGCTTTGAAAAACAATTAAAGGTAAAAAAAAATTAAAGGTGAGTCTGGAAGAGATGACACCCAAAACTGGTAGAAATATTGACAATTTGTTCAACACAAAAACCTGTATTCTATGTTTATTCAATTGTTGTTTATGTGATTTTTTTTTATTTATTATTTGTATGGTACTAAATTGTAGGTAATAGAAGAAAATAATGTTGTTGATGAGTTGGCTAGTTGTGGTTGGAAGCCGAAATTGGGCATGTTATTTGACTCTGAACAAGCTGCGTATGACTTTTACAATAACTATTGCGGGAAGGTTGGCTTTAGTATTACGGAGTCGTATGCACACAAGAACAAAGGAACTAAGGAAATAACTTCACGGACTTTTATATGTTACAAAGAGGGAACTCGAGGTATTGACAAGCGAGATCCACTAGTAAAATTTCCGAGACAAGAGGTGAGATGTGGTTGTGTGCCCGATTGAGTATCAAGTTAGATAGAAATTTAGGAAAATATGTTGTAATTGATTTTGTTGAACATCATAATCATGACCTTGTGCGTCAAGAGTGCATTCATATGTTGCTATATCGCAAAGAAAAATATCTACCACTCAAATTGAGATTTTGTTGAACATCATAATCATGACCTTGTGTGTCAAGAGTGCATTCATATGTTGCCATCCCAAAGAAAGATATCTACCACCCAAGCAATTGAAGTAAAATTGGCTTCAGAATCCAGAATTCCTTTTAGGTCTACTTATGAGCTATTTGGTAGGGAATCTGGTAAAAGAGTAGCACTTGGCTTCACAAAATTGGACCAAAATAATTACTTGAGATCGAAGAGACAAAAAGATTTGGAATATGGAGAAGCGGGTAGTGTGTTGCAGTACTTTCATAAAAAAACTGTGAAAAATCCATCCTTTTATTATACAGTCCAATTAGATTATGAAGAGCAAATAAGTAATATATTTTGGGCCGATGCTCAAATGATAATGGACTATGCTCAATTTGATGATGTAGTGATCTTTGACACTACTTACAAATTAAAAAACGAGCATAGACCTTTTGGAACCTTTGTTAGATTTAATCATCATCGAGAAACAGTTATATTCGGTGCAGCGTTGATGTATGATGAGACTGCCGAATCATTCACATGGTTGTTTCAGATTTTTTTGAAGGCAATGTCAAACAAAGCTCCGAAAACTATTTTCACAGATCAAGATGCTGCGATGGCTAAGGCCATTCCAATTGTCATGCCTACTACAAACCACCGACTTTGCACATGACATTTGATGCAAAATACAGTGAAGCATGTAAGTTATCTTTTTGAAGATGTAGGGGTGAAGGGTGTGTTTTCAAAATTTATGCATGAAATTGATGACAAAGAAGAATTTAGAATACAATGGGAACAAATGCTTGATAGGTATGATGCACGCAACAATCATTAGTTGGAGCAAAATTTTGGTATGAAGGAGAAATGGGTATGACTATATATTATGAATTCTTGGGCAGCTGGAATGAGTATTACTCAACTAAGTGAATCCTTTAATGCATTTTTGAAGGATTATCTCAATTGTGATCATAACTTGATGGAAATTTTCATGCATTTTGAGAGGGTGCTCTATGAGAAGAGATATAAAGAATTAGAAGCCACCATATATTACGAATTCTTTGGCAGCTGGAATGAGTATTACTCAACTAAGTGAATCCTTCAATGCATTTTTGAAGGATTATGTCAATTGTGATAATAACTTGATGGAAGTTTTCATGCATTTTGAGAGGGTGCTCTATGAGAAGAGATATAAAAAATTAGAAGCCGAGTATAATTTGTCCCAAAAATTGCCAAAGGTTTCAATTCCAACTTTGATGTTAAAGCAAGTGGCTGAGATTTACACCAAAACAATTTTTGATGAATTCCAAAATGAGTACGTGCAGTCCATTGAAGCCTCCATTGCAGGCACTATTAATGATGGTGAGAGTACTATATTCACAATTAGAACGGTGGTAGATGGAAAAAAAAGATATGAATGTGACAATGGATAGAGATGGTTCTTTGAATTGTCGTTGAAATAAGTTTGAAGTGAAGGGCATATTGTATCGACATTGTCTGAAGGTGCTTAGAGATATATTTGATGCAACAGATCTTTCTGCGCAATACATACTGAAGCAAGGGCTGAAAGTGCGAAAGATAGCCGTGGGTATGACATCAAGGCTGATGTAAAACTACATCAAAGCGATTGATTTAGGTCATTAATGAATATGTTTAGAGCAATAGCAAGTAAAGCCGTTGAAAATAAAGAAACCTATCATTTGTCATTTGCAAAAGGTGAAGAATTGAGTGTAATGGTTGAAGACAAATTAAGTGTGTACACTTGTGGTCAAGTGGAGGTCACTGAATTGAGAAATTCCTCAACTAACACATGCCCACAGAGTGATGAAGTAGATTGTCCAATCCAAGCTACGGGACTGAAGAAAAGACAAGCAACTAGTAAGGAAAGAAGGAGGATCAAGAGCGGAATGGAAAAATCTATTGCAAAGAAGAAAAGAATGTAATCTAAGCAGGTAATTACATGAAAAAGTTGCATATGATTAAATGATATTTTGTTATGTGTGATTGTTATGTGTTATGAATTTTGTGTTATGTGTGTTAGAAAAATAATGAATTAAATAAATTGGTCGTTTACAGGGTGATGTTTTTTATACTCCCGAAGGTCAATCTAAGCCTCCTGTCGCCATGGGTAATAATTCTAGTCAAGTAATATTTACTATTGTGTGCAACCTTGTATTAATCTTGTTGGATTGGTTATTCCTGTATTAATAATTCTAGTAGGGTGATATTTATTATTTTGGGTCTCTTGTGATTCATGTAGGGTAGTTCTTTTTGTGCTTCCCAAGGTCGATCTCAACCTTCTTCCGCCATGGGTAATCATTCAATACAGGTAATATTTAATATTGTATGCAACTTTTGACATGCATAGATCTTAAGGAAATTGAACCTTATATGGAACCATTGTTTTACTTTATTAACTAAGATTCCCATATATCTTCAATTGGTTCTTCTTGCAATCTAGTCATCTAAAATTCGTTTTTTTTGTGCATTGGTCGTATAGGATGTTGCTGTTTATATTTCCCAAGGTTAATCTCGACCTCCTTTTGCCATGGGTAGTAATTATATTGAGGTAATCTTTTCATATTGTGTGTTTTTTTAAAATGAAAATGCATTATTAATTTTTTGTCATTTCATATATTATTTTTTTTTATGTTGGTTTACTTTAGGGTCATAGTCATGGTATCTATATTTCTCAATCTCGACTTGAATCCCAATCTTAACCTCTTTTTGCCATGGGTCGTATAAGTATTCATTATTTCATGTATCCTACATATGATGTGAGTTATAATTTCTTACATACTTTACATTGAAATGGTAGTGTACATTGTATAAATATTTTAATAAATGTAGCACTGTTGCAGGGAAATAACATGCCTCAGTCAATGCCGCCTCAGTCAATGCCTTTAGTCTATCCAACTCAGACATCGTTTCAGGAGTTGCTTCGAGGTACTAGTGTTCAACACTTTGCAGTCTAACTGTCGCAAGCCTCACATAGTTCTGTTGACAGTCATGTGGATGGACATCCTTGGAAGGCTTATACCGAACGATGATGCTATTATAATTTTAGATTTGGGTGTATTTTTTTATGTTGTTCGGATTTGGGTATTTTTTATGGACATTTTTTTTTAATGTTTGGGAATAATGCTCTTCTCATTCATTGCAATGGGAACAATGTTCTTTTTTGATGTTAGAGATGGTTATGATGTTAGGTGTTGGTTGTATGACTGAGAAGAATATGTTGTCTTTATGATGTTGGGTGTTGGCTATATGTTTGTTTCATGGGTGTTGGTTTTATGATGTTGGATGTTTTCAATGGGAACAATGTTGTTTTTTTTATTCTTATGCTATGAATGAGAGCAGAATTGTTGAGAGCAGAATTGTTATGCTATGATAGCAGAATTCTTATGCTATGATTCTTGAGAGCAGAATTCTTATGCTATGATTTTTTTGATTTTTATGTATGTTTGATCCATGGTGCAGAATGCATGCATATATATATTTGGGATAGAGATGGACAGATTCTTTATATATATCTGAGCAGAATGCATGCATATATATATATATATATATAATTAAATCGGTACAATTTATTTAAAATGGGTCATCTAAATCGTTAGCAAAAACAATTTTGTTATAATTGTGAATATGCATAACACCCAATTTCATTAATTAACACAGTTGACATAGCATAGTAACTTCATTAATTAATCATTGTTTGGATTTTACATGCACATATAAAAGCTTTAAAACCAAATACAAGTTCTACAAGCAGTGGTTACATTCAGTAGAAATGGTTGCATTCACTTGAGCAGCACCACTAGCATGGTAAAACCAACCATCACTATGGTTGTCAACATCATGAATTTCATAGCTTCAAGTCATTCTCGTTGGTTTGCCTCAAGTCGTTCCAAGATATTCAAAACTTCATTGTTTCTCTCAAAATCATAATCATACCCGCTCTCATCTTCATTCTTCATATGAATAGCTTTACTTCTTCTTTGGATATTTGATGTATTCCCAGTAGGAGCCACTTCCCATGCAAAGTAGTCACAAATCTTATCTGCACACTTGAAATACAACCTTCCTGGATTTTTCTTTGATTCTGATATGTACACTCCTGCTTTTTTTTCCACATTTGCATCGTTTATTTTGCAAGAATCCAGCATCATTGTTTGAACCCATTGACATGTTAATCCTAATTACAAGTAAACACAAAAGTCAATTTCAGATGTAACCATAGAACCTTAATCTAAGCAACTAATTAAGCATGTAAAAAATTAAACAATTATGACCACAATAATTATCTATCTTTATAAGCAAATGTAAATCCCTTGAAGTAATGCATGGTGTTGTGTTCTAGGCCTAGTGGGCAACCATGCATCGAAACATTGAAGATTTACATTGGAGTCCAAATAGCCTCATTTTCCTTACCCAGTATAATAGTTGTTTTACTACTATTGTAGTTCTTGAGTCTTGGTATTTTTGTTGTCTATTACAACTCAATGGAGGGACAAATTGACTTAACTCAAGTCCAAGAGGAATTGGGCATAGCAGGGTTTTTGTTGTCTATTACAGCTTAATAGAGGGACAAACTGACTCAACTTAGGTCCAAGAGGAATTGGGCATAATAGGGGGTATTTTTGTTGTCTATTATAGCTCAATGGAGGGACAAACTGACTTAACTTAGGTCCAAAAGGAATTGGGCATAACATGGGAAATTTTTGTTGTCTATTACAATTTAATGGAGGGACAAACTGACTTAACTTAAGTCTAAGAGGAATTGGGCATAGCAGGGGGTATTTTTGTTGTCTATTACAGTTTAATGGACACTCAATAAGGCTTCCCATTTTCTTCAACAACAGTCTTAACAATTATAACTCACATGTAAATCTACCACATACTCATTAACAACATTAGTTTTTCCAAGCCTCTACTAGTTCATATTACTTCATATCCTTCTCATACTACTCACTTCAGCAAAATCATTTCATTAGATGATAAAATGTATATATATATACTCACTTCAGCCAAATGTATATATATAGTGAAAATTATGCTTCTCAACCTCTGGAATCAGCAAACCTCAGCAAATTATTCCATTCATTGAAAAAATTGAAAGAATTAACAAACATTAACAGAAGAAATTTCGCAAATTAGATAACCCAACAACCATAATTTTACAAATTAACAAAATTTCACAAAAACAACCCACAAAATTCAACAGAAGTAAGGGGAGAGAGAAAGAGAGAAAGAGAGAGAGAGAGAGAGAGAGAGATGAAATTTCTAAGTAGTTTGAAGGCTTTTTTTGGATGAATCAAAGAAGAAGGGGGGAGAGAGAGAGATGAAATGAACCTCGTCAAACCTCAACAAATCAGCACCAAATCTGTGTTCGTCTTTTGCTGCCTCCACTTGCCTCACCGCCGCCTCTTTGTCTTCATTTTTCGCCACCTCCACTCGCCTCACCGCCGCCTCTCTGTCTTCGTCTCTCACCACCTCGCATTCGTCGCCTACCTCGTTCAATGATCTGTTTAGATCTATTCGTCTTTCTCAAAGGGGCTAGGCTAAATAACCAAAAGGGGCTAAAAAGAAGAGGTGGAAAAAAAAAAAAGTCAAAACGACATCGTTTTGATGCGCGGCAGGAAGGGCCGCAGGAAAGTGCTACCGAGGATCTAGACTCAATGCATAACATGTATGCCATCTATTAGAGAAGGAAAAGAAATGAATGAAAATATTCTCCTTTAGCCCTTTATTTTCTAGTATTTTTATTTGGTCACTTAATTTCTTTTATTCTGTTATGGCTCTTTTTTCTTTATTTCCTTTAGTTTTATAACAATTATTTTATATTCATGAGTTATATGGCGTCACACATTGAACCACTTGAGTCCAACTTAACAAATAAATGAATTTTGAAATCAATCAAACATTTGACCTAATGATTATATAATATCTTTACACAGTGAGATTAATGAAAAAAAATTTAATACCTTTTATTTTTTTTTCCCGATACAGCGGAAATGAAATACAAGCAAACAGGGACTAAGCCCTTTCCCTAGCTAACCCAACCATATCAGAGACCAAGAGCTCTCTGATTTCAGCAGGTGGGTCATTTACAACTAGAATGTCCTCAGGTTGTTCAGCTCCAAGCTTGGCCAATGCATCTGCACATAAGTTCCCTTCTCTATAGATGTGTTGTACGGTGCATTGACATCCATTAAAGATTATCTGTGCATCTTCTACAAGGCCTCTGAGGAGGTGGTGCTCGCCAGGACCATCTTCAAGCAGCTTCACTACTTCAGTCGCATCTGTCTCGATAATCACTCTGTGGAAACCTTTTTGAAGGATGATGGTTAAGCCTTTGTACACAGCCCATAGCTCAGCTTCAAGGCTGGTACAGTGCTTGAGTTTGCCATAGAACCCACAGATCCATGCGCCTGTTTCATCTCTTAGCAGGCCTCCAAAACCTCCAGGTCTGGCCTTTCGGTAACAGCCATCAATATTCAACTTGAGCGTGCCTGAAGGGGGACAAAGCCACTTGATTAGCAAATGAGCTGGTCTAGGATTAGTAATAGGCAAATTGAAAGCTTGGAAGCACTCTCTGGAAAAATCAAAAATGAATTTAACACTTTCAAAAATGCTAGTGGTTTGATGTTCAAAAATTTTTAAATTCCTATTTTTCCAGATTTTCCAAAGAGTGATAGAGAACAAAGAGTTCAAAGAGAATTTGTTCCAAAACTGGTATTCTTTTTAAGGTTGCACATCAGCCAGCTTTTCCAAGAAGAATTACTCATTCGAATGTACCAATTTCTAGAGAAAACTGCCACCCACCCACTCATAGCTTCAGAACAATTTCTAAAGAGATGATCCAAATCTTCCACCTTATTGCAAAAGGGGCATGATGGGTCATCAGATAACCCTCTCTTAACCCTCATACAGTTGGTCAATGTTTTCCCCTGGAGCAACACCCAGAGGAAACTCTTAATCTTTTGAGGAATTTTGCATTTCCATAACCACTGCCAATTTTCTCGGTGCTCATCTTTTTCCATGATCAAATTATATGCGCTGAGTGTTGAGAAACACCCATCCATAGATCCTTTCCAATGTGGCTGATCGGGGTTGTGACTGTAAAGTGGGGGTTTTTCTTTAAAAATCAGATCAGCCACATTGGTTGGGAAGTATTGTTGAACTGTGTTCACATCCCAATCCCCTTCCTCATTAAGGAGAGAATTCACCTTCACCAAATCTGAGTCAGCATGTGTTTGGGGAGAAATGGCAGCCAGTGGTTTAACCCCACACCACCAGTCATCCCACAAATTAACATTAGAGTTGGCACCAATGGACCATTTAACACCCTTATTCAAGGTGTTTCTGGTTGTAAGGATGCTTCTCCACACATGAGAAACTTTCTTTCTTGTTTTCCAATTGCAAATAACAGCATTTTTTAGATATTTGGCCCTAAGAACCTCAATCCATAAACCATTCTCTTTATTGAGAATTTTCCAACCAGGTTTGGAGAGCAGGGCTATGTTCTGTTCACTCGCTTTTTTTAGCCCCAGCCCTCTAAACTTTTTGCTAATACACACCTCATCCCAACTCACAAGATGGATCTTTTTCTTATCTACAGTGTCTCCCCAAAGGAAATTACGGTTCAAGCGATCAATATCATTGCAAACCCTCTTAGGGAGTGCCATGGTTTGCATAGTGTAAGTAGGAATGGCTGCTGTCATAGATTGAATCAAGGTGGTTCTACCTGCCAAAGACAGGACTTTCACTTTCCAACCCGCCAGCTTGTGTTGGATTTTTTCAAGAATAAAATTAAAGTGACTTCGATTAGCTCGTTGGTGTAGAATAGGAACACCCAGGTATTTCCCAAGATCATCAGTTAAAGGTATATGACAAAGGTTGCTCAACTCCCTAGCCTGTATTCTGGCAAATTAGGAGACACAAAATTTTTTGATTTTTGAAAGTTAATTTGCAGGCCAGAGATTAGACTAAATTCTTCCATAATTTTAGCAATCAAAGCACCATGCCTAGTATCAGCCCTAGCAAACAATATGAGGTCATCAGCATAGAACAAATGAGTGATACAAGGACCACCTTTAGCAAAGTTAATACCCTTCCAGCTTTTCCTATCAGCCAAGTGGCTAATCATGTTAGAAAGCCTTTCCATGCAAAGAACAAACAGATAGGGGGATAGAGGGTCCCCCTGTCTAAGGCCCTTCATAGGTCTAAATTCTTCTAAAGTTTCACCATTTCAAAGAATAGAAGATTGAACAGTTGTGACGCAACACATGATAAGGTCAATCCATTGGGCATTAAAATTAAACTCCTGCAGAGTTTCTCTAAGAAAGTGCCAAGATATATTGTCATAGGCTTTCTCAAGGTCTATTTTCATGACCATACTGCCAGCTTTACCTTTCAGGTAACGCATAGTATGAATTGCTTCTTGAATAATGATAATATTATCACTGGTATTTCGGCCAGGTATAAAACTGCTTTGATTGGGCCTCACAATATTATCAAGGAGAGGTCTAAGCCTGTTCACCAAGATTTTAGTGATAACTTTGTAAGTCACATTATAGAGGCTGATAGGTCTGAAGTGTTTCACAATTTCGGGGCTATTAACTTTGGGAATGAGCACAATCAAAGTTCTGTTAATTTCCTCAGGGATAGAGTTGTTAGTAAAGCACGATTTAACAAAGGAGCAAACCTCAGTACCAACAATATCCCAATACTTGTGGAAAAAGATAGCCTGGAAACCATCCCTCCCCGGAGCTTTAAAAGCTTTGATATTAAACATAGCCTTCTTAACTTCAGCCTCAGTAATGTCCCTAGACAGGTCTATGTTATCTTCTTCAGACAACCTAACAACAGCTTTGTTACACCAGTGGGCAAGAGAATTAGCAATAGGATTAGCAAACAAATTCTTGAAAAATATAAGGACTAAATTTTTGAGCTCAAAAGGTTCATCAACCCAAACTCCATTCTCATTTTTAAGAATATTAATTTGAAGTTTCCTCCTTTTTATCAGAGTAGTAAGATGAAAGAATTTGGTGTTACAGTCCCCTTGAGTAATCCAGTAGGAGCGGGATTTTTGAAACCAAAGTAACTCCTCATGGTAGAGGGTTTGATTATATTGGTCAACCAAGCCATTTTCCAGAACATGAAGGTTGTGAGAATACAAACGAGCTTGGGATTTTTGGATCCCTTTAATTCTACCAAGAAGCCATCTCTTATTTCTAAAGATGTTACCGAACACATTTTTATTCCAATCCAAAGAAGAGGAGGCCATATTATGTAAATTAGCAAGAAGATTATTATTATTAGAAGAATGCGTCCAGTTAGACTGGACCATGCCTCTGAAACCTTCATGAGCAATCCAGGCCGCTTAAAATTTAAAATTCCTATTAAGAGGGGTATGAAAAGACTTACCTTGGGTATGAACCAACATAGGAGAGTGATCAGAGTAGGATCTAGGCAGAGTGCGAACAAAACCTTCAGGGAATCTGGTTCTCCATTCTGCATTGCAAAGGGCTCGGTCAAGGCGGATTAGAGTTTTTGCCCAGCCTTGTCTGTTATTCGACCAAGTGAGACTGGGACCAGTGCACCCTAAATCAATGAGGTTGCATTTGTTGATATGGTTCACAAACTTTCTACTACGGCTAATGTTGTGACTTAGATTTTGAGTAGTGGAGTAGCTTCTTTTTTTCTCAGGACTTGCATGGTCGTTGAAGTCACCTGCCAGAAGCTAAGGCAACTGGTTAGTCTGGGCAATGGTTTCTAGACTATCCTAGAGCTCATCTCTAATTCGAGGATTGGGGCTGGCATACACCGCAGCAAGCATCCAGTCTGGGTAGTTTTGTTTGGAAATGGTAGCAAGGATCATCTGGGAGTTAGCTTTAGAGACTCGAACATTAACATTGTTTGTATTCCATAGCATCCAAATCCCTCCACTTCTACCAATAGGGTCCACATGGTGGGAAGATGCTGAATAGCCAAGGCTGTTAAAGAACATGCCCATAGAACTCAAATCCACTTTTGTTTCCATAAGGACTAGGAGATCTGGTTTGTGCATAGTAATCAGATCTTTTAGAGTTCTTCTGAATTTATTGTTACCCGCTCCACGACAGTTCCAAAATAGCATATCCATAACAGACATTTGGGTTATGTTTGGAAGATCAGAATTTTCTGGTGCACCCAGAATATCCCTAACTCTGAGTTGATTCTCTTCTATGGATAATTTCGATTTGACAATCACTAGATGTTGATTCTGGCTGGCTTCGAACTGCCACCATGGCTGGATTTTTAGTTTTATCTCCTCTACCCTCCAGTCTAAACCGACGAGGTGAAAGGCTTCTTTCTCTGGTTTTAGGCAGATCATCACTCGGTTCTCGGCGACTCTGTGAATGGTTATTTGTTGTAGAAGTTCTGGAGTCTCCAGTGGACCGGTTTGGTGTTCTCCTTCTTCCATTCTTGTGTGTAACTTTGTCTGGGGGTTCTCGACTAACTTATGGGATTATAACACTAGGGGATGGATCTGAGGGGGCCATCTCCTCGGTATGCAAGTTGTTCTGGCCTTGAGAGTTTACATCAATGTCAGTATGATTCGACACCCCTCTGTGCGTTGGTACCTCAGTGGCTATTTTTTTTCCTTCTCTGATGAGCTCCTCC
The DNA here is from genome assembly GCA_022316695.1 of Camellia oleifera. Classification (NCBI taxonomy): domain Eukaryota; kingdom Viridiplantae; phylum Streptophyta; class Magnoliopsida; order Ericales; family Theaceae; genus Camellia; species Camellia oleifera. The sequence continues at coordinate 71,207,080 of CM039311.1, read as the reverse complement.
GTCTTGTCCTTATCCATAGCTGACCTGGGGCTACTACGTGTATCGCTGCGTTTTGTAGGTGGAACCGTTGATTTGTATTTGAAACTGGCTTCATTGTTGGGCCGTGTGCTTGTGTCCATTAGTGCCTCCAGCTGCTCTCCGGACTGGTCCGCTTGTGTCTCTTGCAGGGCCTCAAATCTGTTATTGCAGGGCCTCAAATCTGTTACCTTGTCTATGGGCTAGTTCTTTTTGTGCCTGGGGCTTTCTGCCTTGTTTTCTCCTATTTTGGGCTATCATCCATGGTCCAAAAGTGGGCCTGTTAACCTCTGTGCTATTTCCAGAATCCCTAGACTGATGTTCCTTGGGTTGCCTTGGCCCAGATTGATCTTGAAACTCTTGGGGCCCAATCTGGTTTACCTGGTCTTCAACATTTCGCTGTTGAGTCTTCTCCGGTAGGCTGTCGGTGCAGAGCTCTCTCCGATGGCCAATCCTACCACAAGAAAAGCAAAATGAGTGTAAGTGTTCATATTCAATGCGATATTTATATTTACCTAGTAAAAAATGCGATATCAGCGGTTTGCGCAGGTCCATTTCGACACACACGTGGGCATATTTGCCTCGTGTTGCCATTGCTGTGTTGATGTCCACCTTCAAAGGCCGTCCCAAGACTTTCGCAATGTGGAATAATACTAGTATTCAATCGGCAGAGTTGGGAATCTAACCCATATGACTGTGGTATCCTCCTCCGCAGCATCGGATTTGAAATCATGCTGCCATTTTCTAACGGTCACATAGTGATCCATCACCACCCATGGACCACAAGTGTAAACCCTTGTATAATCATCCATCATATCAAATTTAACAATAAAAAACCCATTTCCAATATCTAAGGTTTCGAAATCGGCTTGAAGGCCCTAGATTCGCTTCATCTTAGTGACAAAGAGTTTATAACCTATTTTTTTCCCCAACAGTCGAACTATTAGACATTTCTTCCATGGCTCTCTGATTTTCCTGAGAAGCCCAGTTGGGATGTTAACTTTAGGTAGGCCTTCAAAATCCATTGCCTCTGTTTCATCCTCGTTGTTCGTTTCATGTAGATCCTCTTCATCATCAGAAGAGAGGAGCTCCACATCGCCATCGAAATTCTTTTCATTACTATTTTCATTGAAATGCTAATGGAGGAGGGCTTGTTTAAAGGATTTTTGGCCTTCTCCTACATTCGTCTGTGTGCGGTCCAGATCACCCTCGACATCATGAGCTTTGTTTACTGCTGGGTCTTCTATGCGTTCATCCGTTAGATCTGTGGGGCTTTCCTCATTTAATTCCTCATTCATGTCTGTCTTCTTTCTTAGTTCCAACCCCTTTGATTTTCTTTGTGCTCCGTGCCAGATGATCATTTTCTTCGGTGGAACGGCCATAGGAGCAGGTAGTCTCAGAAATGGTTATGAGAGCATAGTGATCCATTTTCCCTCTCTTCTTCTTCTCTTCTCTCTCTCCTTTTATTGTTATGTTTTATTTCTTTCTCATTATATACTTTATTCTTATTAATTTTTTAACTATTATAAGTTAACAAGTTCAAAGCTGGCTTTGTTTGACATGGATTATTTTGATTAATTAGTTAATAAAAACAAAACATGTTAATTTAATTAATAAAATAAAATATCATATTCAAATTATAATTATTTTATTTTTTCTCTCACAACAATTATCACATCAATTATAAAAAAAAATTAAAATTTATCTCAAATATAATATTTTAAATCAAATTAAAATAATAAAAAAATCTAAAAAATAACTCATCTCAAAACAATCGTTGACAATATTGCTTTTTAGACTAAAAGTCAAAAAGTCACTAAAAAAAATTAAAAAGTCAACAATTTATATCAAAAAGTTAAAAATTTCATTTTTCCTCTATTTTTTACACATTTTTTTGTTTATAAAAAACTAAAAAATCATCATAAACATACTAATTTTTTTTTATCATATTTTAATTCAAAAAAAATGAAAAAATTACTAAAAAAAAAAACGAGACTTTAATAAATAAATAAACGGACCAAGCTCCAGCCACCACTAACAAGCAAGGCCCATCGCACCACCCCCGTTGTCATTTACGTCAGTCACAAAAAGGGCGAAGAGCTGCTGGTGGTGGTGGGGGTGGGGGTAGGGTAAAACTAGACTGCGACACAACCCGGCTGTCAAAACGCCTCTCCGCAACCATGTCCGGCGGCTTTTCTCCCACCGACGAGCCCTTATCGCCTACCCCAGATCTCGATATCACCGTATGTCCTCCCAATTCTCTTCTTCTTTTTCTTCTTCTAATTTCTCTACTCTCTGTTTTAGCTTTTCAAAGATTCCATTTTTTTCACCATTTGAGTTGATAATCCACACGCAAAGAACCCCCTGTTTGTTTCCTGAGAAAATTGACGAATTGCAGGAATTTAGTTTCTGCTGTTCAGTCCCTATCCGGAATTAGAAGAAGAAAATAAAAAGAGAAAAAATTGGTACTGAGAGTTCAAATGTATTGAAACAAGCTAAATTTGACCGACCCGATTGATTTAATATCGACCAAGTCCAGTTGAAAACTCATAATTTTCGATCTTTAACCTTTATTTGCTGTTCCTGTGGTTTCTCAGCTGGGCTTGATAAAGTATGATAATACATCTTAATGAGGATCATGGATAATTGGGCTCATATATTCGAATTAGGGGACAAATTCTCAAAAATATGTAGGCAGCTTATGAAGAATTGTAGGATAATAGGGTTGTTTGGTGGAGCTTATCTAAGTTGTTTTTAACTTTTTTTAGTATGGAGTTTTGCCAGACCTGTTTGGTGCAGCTTTATTAGGCGGAAATAGCTTAAATAAGTTGAAAAAAGTTGACTTCTAAAAGCTGGGGGAGGGATGCTTTTGGCTTATGCTTTTAATTATAATAAGTTTCAAGCACCAGTATGTGGAAATGAAATTGGAGGATGCTATGGCTAGTTTATAACATAGAGCATTGAATGTAAGACCTAATTTAAACCTTCAATTTTGAGTTCGATGATGTTAATAACACATAAAATGTTGTTATTGGGGAGGGGAAGCATATTAGATTTTAGAATAAGCTAAAAGAAAGAAATTTTGTCAAATAAAACTCCTCAATAAGACTATGGACATATAAAACAATCATAGCCATACATGTCAGATGGTGGGGTCTGAGGTCCATTATAAAATATACAATTACACTCAAATTATTCTACCTATATTGTGTGGTTGGTTTTGTGTCCATCGGCTTATTAATAATTACTCTTTTTGGTGTGTACTTAACATAAACGTGGTGGAGGCTTTAGACAAATTTTGTGTAATGATTCATCACAAGTTGTAATCATACAGTTTTCACCAACGACAATTGTGGTTTGTTATTTTGTCTACTATATGGGCTCCAACACATGAACTGTGAGGAGTTTCAGTACTCCGCAGGTAACTTCAATCTGGTTAACAACCAAAGTTCACTATGTTATATCCTTTATTCAAGATGTGTGGGAAATTAATTGATAAGGAACAAATTGTAGCAGAAGATTTGTACCATGGATGGATTTGTTTCTATCTTCTGATTATTACTTCTATGCATTTGGCACTTGATATATAATTTTTGACAAGTAGGATGATTTTACTGAAATTTGCATGATTTATTTTTGGCAATAAATTTTAGATATATATAATTTTGGCGATCTTGGAGTTAACCTGGTATTATTATAAGACAGTAATGCTTGTGCAAGTCTGATTTGGACAAGAGGTCTCCACGCCTAAGAAGCATGGATATGGACACATGACATGACATGGATACGATACGGACATGCCAACACCTTAATTTTCAAAAAATACAGGACACGACACGCATGAAATATTAAATTTTATATATTTATTATATGTTATATATATGAATATATCATTCAAAGATAATAAAAAATGCAATATGACACTAATCCTTATAAATATATGATTTTTGTTTTATTATTGTATCTTAAGTAATTTTGTTCAAATTTATAATTAGTTTCACATGTGTTTAATCGATAGACACGTGTGTTTAAAAGATACACACGTGTGTCATCCAAGTGTTCAAGGAGTGTCTGGATCTTTAAAAAATATTAAAAAATAAGACACGTTTTGAAGAGTGTCGGACACGTGTTGGGAAAGTGTCCAAAGAGTGTCGGTGTCCGATACGGACACAACACAGATACTTCATCTTTTAAGAAGTGTCCGTGCTTCTTAGCTCCACGCAAACTGTTGTAATCCAGTCAATTAATGTTCAGTTCATTCAGACCGAAAATGCGAACCTTATGTTTGTGATGTCACGCTTTTTCAAATTAAATTTGAAATGTGACTTAGGTTAAGGATTGGTGTATCAAGTGTTGGCTTTGACTCAGCTGAGCTAGTGAATTTACGAGACTCATTCTAGTGAATGTGGATTAAATTACTTGAATTAACTGATTGGCAGTCTTAGTGATGAAGACTCACAAGTTAAAATTGGAAAACAGAACTACTGGAAGAGTAGATATGCTGAATGGAAAATGGATGAAGCAGCAAAGAAATGGATATGCTGGATGACTGGATCAGCAGAGAAAATGGCTGATAGGAATTTAGATGAGATATCTGGGTGTGTGCTAGATCAGTCAGATGCACAAGACTGGCAGAGTTGATATATTCACGGTTTCAAAGGGTTAGATAAAAGAGCGTTCAAGCAAGAATTAATGAAGTTCTAGAGTTCAAACTGTTATTTTTAACTACCAAAAACATTCCTTCATTTTGATAACATGCCAAGAACGTTTGGTGAAAGTGATGACTATCAACATGTCACTAGTCTAGGAGTATATATGGGAAAGTAGTAATTCTACTTTGTTAAATCATACGTGATTGTCAATGACAAATTACAACCAATTTCAGTTTCATTTACTAGATTATATGACAAGATAAATATTTCTTGCTTGGAGTCCACTGATGCTCGCTTAGCCAGTCAAGATCTTGGGTAAAAAAGATTCAAAGACACTCAATGGGAAAAAAGGAAAAGAAAAGAAAAAACATTTGGTAAAACATGCACTTGATTGGCATTATCTTTTCCATCATATATCTTGTTATTTTGGTTTGCTACTTTTCTTGTTGAGTTGTTGTTAATGATTATTTTTATTCTTGCTGTTCATGTTGTTGTTGATCACTAACAGTGAGTATTGTTGCTTCTTCTTCTTCTTCTACTTCCCCCCCCCCCCCCCCCCCCCCCCCCCCCCCCCAATTCCAGATATAATAAATGAATAAATAACATCGGCGGTTTGTTTCTCATTCCAGATTGAAGAAGGTTCTGAAAACAGTGAGCAACTGCTTGAGGAAGAGGGCAGTGAGCATGAAATTGACAGTGAAGAAGTGTTTAGGATTGAAAGCGATGACCCTGGCAGGGGGCCAGTTCTTGGGATTGAAAGCAATGACCTTCAGAAAGACGGTGATCAAGTGCTTGAATTTGGAAGCAATGATCAAGTGCTTAGGATAGAAAGCAACCACAATGAAAACAATAGTGATCAAATGCTCGAGATTGAAAGCAATTATCATGAGGATGGAGGAGACTGTGATACAACAATTGATCAAAATGGTGTAAAGGGTTATCATCCGCCAGTTGTGGGGTTGGAGTTTGAGTCATATGATGATGCTTATAATTATTATAACTGCTATGCCAAGGAGCTGGGATTTGCCATCAGGGTCAAATCTTCATGGACAAAACGTAACAGCAAAGAGAAGCGTGGTGCGGTACTCTGTTGTAATTGCGAGGGTTTCAAAACTATAAAAGAGGCAAGCACTCGAAGGAAGGAAACTAGAACTGGTTGTCTGGCAATGATAAGGTTGAGGTTGGTGGAATCCAATAGGTGGAGAGTCGATGAAGTTAAGCTTGAACACAACCATTTATTCGATCCTGAAAGGGCTCAAAACTCCAAGTCACACAAGAAGATGGATGCTGGAGCCAAAAGAAAGTTGGAGCCATCTATTGACGTCGAAGTACGAACAATCAAGTTGTACAGAACCCCAGTCGTAGATACTGCAGGTTATGGTAGCTCGAGTGAAAGAGAAGTCAGTAACCATGTTGATGAGTCCAAACGATTGAAGCTCAAAAAAGGAGATGCACAAGTTATTCACAATTATTTTTGTCGTATGCAGCTAACAAATCCTAACTTTTTCTATGTGATGGATATCAACGATGAAGGCCATTTGAGGCACGTGTTTTGGATTGAACCTAGGTCAAGGGCTGCATATGGGTATTTTGGTGATGTCGTTGCACTTGACACGACATGCATGTCAAGCAAATATGAGGTTCCTCTTGTGTCTTTTGTCGGAGTAAATCACCATGGGCAATCAATTCTGCTTGGTTGTGGTCTGCTTGCAGATGAAACCCTAGAAACATATGTTTGGTTATTGAGGACATGGCTAACATGCATGTTGGGACGTCCTCCTCAAACCATCCTCACAGACCAGTGTAAGGCATTGCAAACTGCAATTGCAGACGTTTTTCCTAGGGCTCACCATCGTCTTTGTTTGTCACTTGTCATGCAAAGCATTCTTGAGAATTTGGGGCAACTACGGGAATCTGAAGAATTCCGGACTGTATTGGGTAGAATTGTTCACGACTCTGTCAAAGTGGATGAATTTGAAATAGCTTGGGAGGATATGATCCAGCGTTTTGGAATTCACAATTGGCTTCAAACTTTATATGAAGATCGAGAGCGATGGGCTCCAGTTTACTCGAAAGAGACAGTTTTCGCAGGAATGTTTGCTTCTCAACCAGGTGCGTTGACGAACCTATTTTTTGATGGGTATGTCCAAAAAGAAACCTCTTTGAAAGAATTTTTTGACATGTATGAATTAGTTCTGCAAAAAAAGTATGAAAAGGAATCTCTAGATGATTTTGAGTCAAAAGAGTCCATCCCCATGTTAAAAACAAGATGCCCATATGAATCACAGCTCTCAAAAGTGTATACAAAAGAATTGTTCTTAAAGTTCCAAGAGGAAGTGGATATGATGGCTTCTTGTTTAAGCATAACACAAATTCATGCCAATGGGCCGATTGTGACGTACATGGTCAAAGAAAGGGAGGAAGATGGTAATCTAAGAGGAATCAAAAATTTCGAAGTTATGTATGAAAAAGCTGGATTAGAAGTTCGCTGCATTTGTAGTTGCTTCAACTTCGAAGGTTATCTATGCCGACATGCATTGTGTGTTCTTACTTACAATGGTGTTGAGGAAATCCCAGTACAGTACATTCTGCCGCGATGGAGAAAGGATATGGAGCGCTTGTATGTACTTGATCTTGGATCCAATAGCATCGATATAACTAATCCGGTTCAGTGGTATGATCACTTGTGTAAAAAAGCAGTACAAGTTGTTGAGGAAGGGATGAGATCTCAAGATCATTACATGGCTGCTTGGCAAGCATTCAAGGAGTCTTTGAATAAGGTTCGTCTAGTGGCAGATAAGCGTATGTAACCCTAAATAAGTTTCAGGTTTAAAATCTTTGTTCATATGCCGTCAATATGTTCATGTATAGAGCAATACTTCCTTTGCTGTATTTTTGTGGAAGTGCTTTTTTTTTTTTTTTTTTTTTTGAATAAATAATTTATACTGATAATAACAAATATTTAATGCAAATCCTCTTGTTGGATGCTTGGCATTGAAATTTATGAAAACAGAGCGACTGCTCAGCCTAAGGCAATGACATCAATTTTGGTTTTATTTATTTGTTTATTTTGTTTAATTTCTTTCCAGCCCTCATGGGGGGTTTTCTTACAATAATTCTATAGAACGAACCAACTACAGAACCTGTTATAGAAAATATAGCTAGAGTAATATGAGTAAAGCAATCTCTTCAGGACTCTCCATCTGACATGTATGGCATGCTAAAATATCTTTTTTTCAGTCAATTGTTTTTAACGAAAATAAATAATTAATTTAGATTGAAAATAAATTAAAATTTTAGAGTTTAAATTAACAAAATTTAGAATTTATAAAAAAATTTGGTTCACACATGATGAAATCTAGAAGATGTTACTTATTATTTATTTTTTGCAGAGAAAACGTGTATCAACTTACGATATAGATTTATTTTGGGGTCACAAATAGAATGTTAGTATGCTAGGTTACGACTTAAAGAGGCCGTTGTTGATCGATCAAATCGAATTGCGGACCTTTCACTCGCGGTACCTTAAGGTGCGATTACATGTCACTTGGTCACAAGGGCCTCAGCTAGGATATAGATTCATTAGGAATTTTTTATCATAAAATATTCAATGGGGGAAAGTTGAGAAGTTGAGGAGAAATATATGAATAATTCTTACAAGAAACAAAGCATTAATTAAATGAAATCCCAAACTAACACTAAATTTCTAATTATTTATTCCAAATCCATGATATATACATTATATATATAGATATGCATATTAAAAATTATTTATTATATATACACTGTATGTGCATATGCATATCAAATATATAAACAGAGCAAATCCTACTGATGTCGTTCTTTTGTTTTGGCAAGAGATGGAATGAATTTCAAAGTCTTTCATTGAAATAGCTTTGATTTTGTATGCTTTGTATTTTATTACTACGAGAACAACGATTATGGTTAGAAATTCAATCTGAAACTGAAAAGGTAGTAGCGATAGTGGTCAAGGAGGGAAGAGAGGGTTGGTGGTAGCGGTTGGAAAACAGAGGGGGTTGACGACGGTGGTCGAAAAAGGAAGAAGGGACTAGGGAAGGAGATGGGTTGGCTGGAGGATGCGGGGAGAGCATAGGTGTTAAGGTTATGGTTAAGGTTAATTCCTCCAAAAAAGAACCAACTTAAGGGAGTTGGAGATAGACTAGCCATCAAGATATTTAAAGGGAGAGATATTTAAAGGAGGAATTACATGCAGGTGGGAGAAACGAAAAAAATTACTAATACATGAGGACTGCAAGTGCATCTGTGGTAGGGTGCAAATGAAAGGCTATAAGGGTACAATGTGTTAGTTATTTTTTTTCCTTCTCCTATCTACATATAATTCTCCCATATTAAAAAGTCCATAAAAAGAATATTTTTATAATTTGTATGCAATATATAACAGTTAAAAATTAAAGTTTGTTTTTGTAAGAGTAAAAAAAAAAAGAACTCTTATGTATATTTTATATTTTTAATAATTGTAAAAATACTTTATATTTTTAAAGTTTTTAAAAATAGACAGATTATAATTGTTTAGTATTTAGTGAACCTTTTTTTTTAAAATTTCAAAAAATGTTAGATTGCTATATTTAACTTGACTAGATGATCTAGAAAATTTCAAAAAAAAAAAAAAAAAAAAAAAATCAAAAAAGACAAAAATAAGCAAAAAATAGTAGATTTTTTTTTTTAATACTATTTTGGCTTTTTCAATTTTTTTTTTTTTAAGAATCTGTCAAAAAAATGACATTACACAAAAAGGACAGGAAAATAAAAAAAAAATGACAATTTTTTTTAAAAAAAATCACCCAAAAAAAAAAAAAAAAATCAAAAAAAGACTTAAATGTTCCAAGTTGGTGGTTGATATGAATTTGACACGTCCAACAGCAAATCACATGCTTTGCGTTCATTTTTTTTTTTTTTTTTGTTTCCTTCTTCAATCACAATATGCCGCATCTCTATTTGTGCTCAAATTTGAGTACTTTGCACATCTCCAAATCTATCTAAATATTATTATGATGGCCTGGGCTGTTTCCAGTTTAGATCTGGGATAAGTTGGTTCAGTTCGGCTTATCAGGATAACTTTTGAGTCTTTTTTAGTAATTTGAACTGTTCACATTTTAGGGTCTGTTGAGTACATTATTCCTGTAAAAAATCATATCAATCGGATAACGAATATTATGTATTCGGATCACTTTTCTCTAAAAAAAAATTGACGGTTAGAAAATTAACGATTTATAAAAAAGTGATTCGAACACATAGTATCCGTTATCCAATCGATGTGATTTTTTACAGGAATAATGTATTCAACAAATCTTAAAATATGAACGGTTCAGATTATCGAAAAGGGACCTAAAAATGGGCTCAATGGGCTAGACTAGACCCTCCAGTCTAGATGGTGGACTGGAGGCAAGCCATTGCCTATTATAAAATATACATTTTATTTTACCTATCAACTGTTTTATGTTTCTACTCTAACCATATTCTTTATTTTAATTATTCATCCAAACACTATTAACTTTATAAAATGTCACATCAATAATAAAAATGAAAGGAAATGATCCTAATAATTAAACACATTTTGTCTAACCTTGAAGGCTAGCTATATGTAGTTAGTGAATGTGAGTTGTACTAAAATAAACATACTAAGCATTTTGACTAATAAACATTACATGTTTAGTGTGTCAGAGATACTCTTACGCTTTTACTGATCTGGTTTTAGTGTTATGTATTTGTTGGCTATATAATTTGTATAAGCTAATTACAATTCAATACGTGGCAGGAAAAGGACAATTTGGGAGTTAATACAAGTTACCAACCATAGTCAGACACGTGTTAGCTCATATTGGTAATAATGGGTCTGCGTAGCACTGGAATGATCGAGGGATACAAGGTAATATGGCCTAACGGTTACTGTAGACACCATATTTTTGACCGACCTTAAGATTCAGACGTCACCGATTGAGCGCTCAGTGATATTGCATATTGTGCTCGTGCGGAAGTTTCAGAGTCTCGGCTGCGAGCCTTGCATGCAGACTTCCGGGCTCTTTCGTGTCTTGCCTCGATTTGCGAACCAGGCTCCGTTTTCTCTGTTTTCTCTTCCCGAATGGAGGAAGAGGTCTCGTAGATCATCTGGCCGTAAGCTACGTTTTGTGGTCGTAGGCCATTTTTCCCGTTTGGAGCCCGGTTTTCGATTTTTCGGAGTCGACGGCCGTGTGCCTCGGTTCAGGACCGCTTAACCACCTCCGTTTGCTCCGGTTTTTGGTATACACCTCCATCCTCCATTACAACACTTTGAGGCTATTTTCTAGAGGCTAGGAGCTCCTCTTTTTGGTCCAAAAGCTGCTGGTTCATTGGTCTTCAAGGGTAAGCTTCTTTCCCCTCATTTTTGTTCCTATCTTGCTCTATATCTAAGCCTTTCTTGCAAGCATTGTTGGGTTCCGACCCAAACTGTAAATAGTCATATTTTGAGCTCCTTTTCATGTTTGATTAAGGATTTTTTGGTGTTTGAGGTCTCCTACTATCACTTGCCTCTTTAACTCTCCTTTAGGCCTATTTTTGCATGGTATTTTAGACTTACTTGTGAGCTGTTTTGGACTTGATCATAAACTGTAAAATGTCTTGTTTTGAGCTCCTCTTCAACTTTGTTGAAGGGCTCTCTTCGGTTTGAGGCCGGTAGCTACCACTTGCCTCTTTATCTCTCTTTTAGGCCTATTTTGGGGGGAAATTTGAATTTGAATTTCCCCCCTTTTCCCCCACTCTTTTGCCTATAAAACCAGTAGTTCCAGCTGCATTTTCAGAGGTTAGAAAATTTTGTTTAAGCCTCCTACATTTAATTTCTCTCTCTCTCTATATTCCAAGCATCAAAACCCTTTTGTTCTTGGCCCCTTTCTACACCATCACATAGCACCACCTCCCCACCATCCTTTCCAACACTTGGAGCTGGTTTTCCAGAGGCAAGGAGCACCTTTTCTCAAGCCAAGAGGCTGTTGAAGTTTGGTCTACAAGGGTGAGCCATACTTTCCCTCTTTCTAAGCTTTTTTTTGCATGCTTTCTAAGTCGTACTTGCTTACATTTTTGGGCTCTGACCCTAACTGAAAATAGTATTATTTTGAGGTTTTTTTCATGTTTGTTTTAGGGTCCTTCCATGTTTAAGGCCTCTAGCTACCACTTACTTCTTTACCTCTCTTGTATGCCTCTTTCTTGCATAGTATTTTAGGCCTATTTTTAAACTGTTTTGAGCTTGGTTATAAATTGAAAAGTGGCTTATTTTGAGCCCTTCTTCAGCATTGTTGAAGGGCTCTTCACTGTTTGAGACTTCCTTTTGCCACTTGCTTCTTTATCCCTCTTTTGGCCTTATTTTTGCATGTTTTGTTAGCTCCTTGTGCTTGTATTTTTGGGCTCTGGTCTGAACTGTAAATAGACTTATTTTGACCCCTTCTTCATGTTTGATCAAGGGACTTTTGCTGTTTGAAGCTCCCTTTTTGCTCTTTGTGTTTAAACCTCTTTTTAGGCCTTATTTTGCATAGTATTTTAAGCTTGCATGTGCACTGTTTTGGGTTTGGTCACTAACTGTAAAATACCATGTTTTGGGCCCCTCTTCAACTTTTTTGAAGGGCCCTCCTCTTTTTGAGGCCAGCAACCATCACTTGCTTCTTTGTCTCCCTTTTGGCCCATTTCTTGCATAATAGTTTAGCCATACTTGTGTTTGTTTTCGTGGCTTGTTGTAAACTGTAAAGTGCTTCATTTTGAGTCCCTCTTCAACTTTGTTGAAGGGATCTTGGCCATTTATGGCCAGAAGATGCCACTTGCTTCTTTATCTCTCTTTCGGGGCCATTTTTGCATGTTGGTTTAGCCCTATTTGTGTTCACCTTTTGTCCTTGCTTAAAACTGGAAATATGTTTGTTTTGGGACTGTCTTGATTCTGTCTTCATACTTCATGTTCAAATAACGCATGCTTTGCATAGCCATAGGTCATTCTATGTACCTAATTTCATGTTTCGGGTCTCATTCCATGCATCGGGTGCCATGTTTCCATGTTTCGGGACTATTTTGCATCACATTTTGATACTGAAATTTGCATGCTAGTATGCCATATTCCATGCCTTGCCATGCTTTGTTAGAGTGGCATTTGGTGCCTTAGGGTCGGTCATCGGTTTGCGTACACGTGTGCACGCATTTCGAGTGTCTCATTTTCATCTAATGGCCTCCTATGTGAGTGTGGCCGAGGTCCACTTGTGTTGGTGTAAGCCCATTATGCATTGTGTATGCCATTTCATTCCATAGCATTGTGTATGCTAGGCTGTATGTTAGCGCATTGTGTATGCCATGTTACCTCGTGCATCGTGTATGCCATTTCATAACATTGTGCATGTTAGGTTGTATCTTAGTTGCATTCATGCATGTCATGCATACTGCATTGTGTTTGGGATAGGAGTTAGCCCGAGCACGGGAAACAAGGGGCGTTTCGTACTCCGAGTGATGGAATGTGTCTCAATTCCCCGGTCACCGACACTCCGGATTGTCCATGATGGAGTTAGGTCTTAGTTGTATTTCATGTGCATTCATTCCATATTGAGTTGTGCAATTCGACTCCTCGATCATCATGCATCGAGATGCGTGATTGGTGGCACGAGGATCGAGGCATGCATACATGTGTGAAAATACTTTGCCATGCCCCTCTGTTGCTCTCTGTTGCAGCAAATCAAGAGTCAGCAGCCTTCCGAAGCTTGGCACGCATTCCAAGAATAATTGCAAACAGAGGCTAATTGGGGCATCGCCATGGATTTCCGCGCAAAGGCAACCCGAGCATGTATCATTCATCATCCGGAGAAGAGTCGAGACAGTCCCTGGCTTGCATGCCAATTTAATGCTTTCTTAGTTAAATTTGTTAATTAATTAGGGTTTTGTACATATTTGGACTGTATTATTTATTCGGACTATACTATTCATTTGGGACTGTATATTATTCTATTCGGACCCTCTGCACGAGGGCAATGTTGTAATAAATGTGCGTGAGTGTGATGTATGTCTTCCAACCCCACGTCTTTTTTTCCTTTTATTTACCAGCTTATGATGGTTAGATTAGGGCATGTTTCAATTAGCATACAGTATAATAGTATGTTTGCATTCATTCATCTGTCTTGCATGCACCGGGTTCGGCGCATCATACTAACTGCATTTGTATTTCAATTCTAAGTTGAATACATGTTAGCTGTAGCATTCCAAACGCCATGTTTAGAATAGCCGAGCCTGCTATAGTTGCATTTTTGCATGTGTTGCATTAGGCATTTTTGTATATTTAGGATTATGCATGGATTTCTAATCGATTTTTGTTTTGGCTTGGAGTACTCGGTGAGTTTTATGCTTTAGCATCCTTGCATGCGTGTGAGTGACTGCCATAAATAGCATGCTTACCATGAGGCTAACTGCTTATGTGATATAACTGCCTTGAATGCCTATGGGTGAAGGTTGGGTCATTTGGATTGGGACAAATCATCAACTGTGAGTTTTAAGCCTACTAAATAGTGGCAAAACCATCTTTTCTAAGCCCACCTAAGGGTGGCAAAACCTACATTTTAAGCCTACTTGCGGGTAGCACCATCAAACCATTTTCAGACAAACAAACATGAAATGTTTTGTTCCAATTCAGGCGACCCAGTCTATACTTGTATGCTACGCGCATCACATGGTAAATCTAGGCTAATAACCGGAATAAGAACGCACAATGTTTTCAAAATTAGATATCATGGTTAGTAGAGGCCGGTCTTTGACCGGGCGAGCGGGGGTGCTCACGAAGTGACCTTCCCCAATCGTACCCAAGTTCCCGAGCCGAGGCAACTTTGGTGATGACGGACACGTGGCCTTAGGCAAACAAGTCAAGGTTTCCTAAATTTCCCAAAAATAAAATATTTAGGTGGCGACTCTGTATCTGGCAAAGTAGTCTATGTTTGGCACTTCTTTCAAAAATCTGTTTTCTCAAAACGATTTGCCGGATTTGGACTCTTTGGTTCAGATTAAGAACCGTAACACAAATCGAGTCCGAACTGTAGCGAGGCCCCCCCGCGGGCTTGTTACAGTTTCTGGCGACTCTGCTGGGGACTTAGAGAAGTTGACTCGAACTCATGATATCTGGTTTTGACTGCACTTGTGTGTTTCTTTGCATTGCATTTGCATTGGTGCGCCTAGGACACCGTGTTTGCCATCTGCTATTCCTGAACGGTTTGCCGGAGGCTTGTCTTGTCAAGGCATGACCATAAGGCTGATCGGTTATGGGCTCTGCCAGTATGGAGACACAAACCCCGATTTTACCGGGGCACCCTCTTTGACCATTCGACCTAGTGCATATCGAAATCCGTAGTGACTATTCCAAACTAGGACAGGTTGCTTACCCGATAGGTTGTTTGAAACCGCTGCGTGCGTAGTGAAACCCTAGTTCCTGACAAAATAGGACAGGGAAACCCTACCCCAACATAGGGGTGTTTTGGTTCTCACTTGTCTTCTATGTGCTTTTAGAGTGCGTCTCTATAGGAATGCATGTATCAGTCTACAAGTTTGGGCATCAGGCCTGCGGGCACCAGTTTAGTAGTTTGGGCATCAGGCCTGCGGGCACCAGTTCAGTACTTTGGGATTCAGTTCACCTGAGGGTACCAGTTTACGGGCAGAATTTTGGGCAGAATTCTGTAGGAGGCACAGTCATTCAGCTCTGCTTATATGGGTTATCATGAAATCGGGCTGAGATGCTGCATGTTTTCTCTTTTGCTAGGTAGTCTGGGAACCATAGCTTCAGAAGGCTCCGATATGCCCCGAGGTTTATCAAACTTGTGCTGATAGACTTTGTTAGGTCAGAGATTCAGTTCAAGGGTAAATCAGTGTTCCTTCATCAGAAACAGGGTAAAAGGGCTAGTCAGGCACAGATCACCAGTTTAGCAGTTACCAGATCAGTGGTCCTTAACAGTCGGACTAAGGTCTCAATTGTTGCCATAGAGATAGATCTACCGGTCAGTCAGATGGATCAGCAGAATACATCAGGGATAGAGGCAATGATGCGTCAAATGCAGGAAACTATGAAACTCATGCAGCAAGACGCTGTCCGCTAAGCGGAATTTTCCAAACAGCAGGCTGTAATCATGGCTCAGCAGGCTGAGCTCATCACCAGGCTGCAACAGCAAAGCGGCGCGTCTGCTTCACAACAAGTTCCTCTCCCAGCAGGAGCTCCAGCACCTGGGGAGATGCCAAATGTCCAGGAAGGTACGGACATTCCAGTAGGGCCTGCTCCGCCCCCAATTTTACCCCAGCTATCCAAAGCACCTACCAATCTGCCAGACTCTCCCTTCGAGTTCGAGGTCGACCCTACAGCGTTGAAATTGAGCAAACTTGAGAAGATGTTTAAGAAGCCTCAGGGAGTCAACTCCATCCCGGACATTGGAGATGGATATACTGATTCGGTGGTGACATTGCCGGACAGGTTCAAGATGCCTCACATCGACCGTTTTGACGGGTCAGGAGATCCCATGGTCCACCTGAGTTTGTTTTCAGATGTTCTGCGCCCGATGGGCTTGACAAGATTACAGAAGCTCTCCCTTTTTGGCAGGACCCTGTCGGGTATTGCAGCCATCTGGTATGCCAAATTGGAGGATTCAGTGAAATGAAGCTGGGAAGAGATGGCCGAGGCCTTCGTCGCACAATATTCATACAATACCCAGATTGAGATCACAACCCGTGATCTCGAGACGACCAGGCAAGAGCCGAAAGAGGGCTTCTCTGACTTTGTAACCCGCTGGAGGGCCAAGGCCTCAATGATGACCACTAGGCCCACTGACAAAGATCAGATTCGGATGATTGTGTGCAATCTCCAGCCCAAGCTTATGCAGAAGATAATTGTTCTTCCCTTCCCTACCTTTTCAGATCTGCATGAGATGGGGGTTCAAATCGAGGATGCCATCAGACAAGAGATCTTTGCAGAAGATAATGAGCCTTTGAAGAGGAATGTTGCTCGCAGTTCCAATGCTACTACTGATGGTAGCACAACTGTGAAATGCTCAGAAGTAGATACTATCACCACTTCCCTCAATGGCCAAAAACCAACCACCTCAACTCGGCCCCAAGCCCGAAAATTCCATCCTCTTTACATGAGTCTCTCCCAAGCTTTGAAAAAGCTGCAAGAAGAAGGACACCTAGAACTCCTAGAACCCCAACCCCTTCCAAATCCTTTTCCACCAAGATATGACCCAACTAAATACTGTGCCTATCATCAACAACACGGCCATGATACGAACTGTTGCATCCGCTTCCGTCATAAGATTCAGGATCTTATTGACGAAGAGACCCTAGCTCCACCTAAAGGATCTCAGGTTAGTACTGATTCGTCACCTCCCCATCTCAACCTCATCCATACACTACCGTCTACCTACGACCCCAGCATATACATCACCCCAGCCCATCTACCCAAGCCTGAGGTGTTCATTCCAGAAAGCATGGACTTATGCATGATGGATGCACCTGGACCACAATCATCTCAAACTCGTGAGTCCACTACTTCTGAGCTGAAGAGAATGATCGAAGATCTTCAGAGAACTGTGACAAATTTGGCCTCCGGGACATTGGCTCCATCATCAACCACATCACATACCAGGGAGTTCATGTCAAAAGGCTCCCCAGTCTTGGAACGGGCTACATTTGAGGAATGCCAATCCCTTGGCAAAGTGGAGGCGAGTGGAAAGAACAAGATAGGGGCGGACATGGATCCCCATGAACATCTTTTGTTGGCTGTTGAGGCTTTGAAAGCTGAGGGACTAAACAAAGAACAAGTGCTCGCAGTTGTTGCAAAAACTGTGGATGACATTTTCGCCACTCAAGTTGGGGGCAGTTTGAATCAAGGGGCAAGCCGGGAGAAGGGTCGTTGTATCAGAAACGTTCCCTTCAGCTATAATCCTGCACTCAGAAGAGATCAACAAACCAGGCCAGCACCTGCCAATCCCTTTGCTGGTGCACCCAGTAAAAATCCACAAGCCTTGAAGTACCAACCCTGAGGTCGGAGGATCTTCCATGCCCTCTATATGCCTTTGTCCAAAGCTCTCTAAATCCTTGTTGGACAAGGCCATCTCAAACCCCTTGAGCCTCGGCCTCTCCCGAACCCTCTTCCGGCTACGCATGATGCTACCCAGTACTGCGCGTACCATCAGCAAACCGGCCATACTACCGATGACTGCTTCCGTCTTCGCCATGAAGTACAGGATCTATTTGACAATAGGGTCATCCTCCCGCCGAGCTCAGCAAAGTCTATCGGCACTGGATTGGTGAACTTGGGGGATAATGTGATGTGATCAGGGGATGAACCACCTGCGGGCAGCGCTTGATTAACTCCAGACGTGGGAATGACATGTACTGTTCTGAGCAATATGCAAATACCAGTTTTGCTACATTCTGACTTGGGTATTGAGTCAGTCTTATTGTTTTGTTTTGAGTCCGTCATTTTGTTTTGAGTCAGTCTTTTCATACTGAGTCAGTAGGGTCTGTTTTGTTGTATCGAGTCAGTCCTGTTTTACAAAGGTCGGGTGATTCCGGGGGGTGTTACCTCGGGCGTCACCATTTTGTTTCGCGTTTGTCTTTTCGTTTTGTCTTGAGTCTGTTTTTATCGTGGAGCCAATTACACCATCAGATTCTGAATGAAACAGCAGTGGTTTTTCATGCTTTTGTGCTTGCTTCTGCCTTGTGCTAGTTATGCCAGAGAGTTTGAACGAAACGACAATACTTTTTTCCTACTTTTCTGTGCCTCGAACTCATTGCATTGACCTAAGTTTTTCAAAACCTTTTGAACACTGCGGTGAAAACGAAGAGGAAGGAATTCCTCGGGTTTTGCAAAAATTTGATCAACTGAGAGAAAGAGAGGCGTGCTAAACCCTTAATGAATGAAATCATGCTTGTTAATGTGAGTACTGGGAAGGATCCTGGCTTGATCTAGATTGGTTCTACACTGTCTTTAGCGCGAGCGACTGGTCGTTTCCTTAAAAGATTTCAAAAAATGTTTTTGTGCAATCCTGCGAAGACCTGTGTGGAATCGCTCTTGAGATTGTGCAACCTAGGATCGCTCTCAGCGTCGAGACTCGACCCCTTGCTTTCAAACCTTGGACCTTAATTCAGAGTGTTCAACGGTCAACCGCAATGTGAGGCCTATGTGGCCAGATTCGAAGCAGCCCGCGACCTAGGGGCAGAAAAATGTCAGATGTGCTCGAAGAGCCGAAGATGGATCATCCTGCAAATCAATGAAGACTGGTAAGAATGCCAAATCCCAGAGGGAGGAAGAAGAAAGTATTGCTGAAGAAAAAACTGAGTTCTGATCCACAACACCAGGGGCAAATTCAGCCCCCATTGGATGGACTCCTACATCATCAGCAAACAGCAGCCATTCTCTTGGATTCAGATGACTTCAGGATCTCAAAACCATTTGACATGGACAAAGTTACACTTTTACCCTTGAGAGGCTCGCTGGGCCGAAAACCCGGAAGGGCGACCCAGGCAAAAGTTAGAGTAAGAAAAAATAAATAAATAAAAAAAATGCAAAGAATGAAAAAAAAAAGAGAAGAAAAAAAAAAGGAAAAAATGAAGAAAATGCAAAGAAAAGAAAGAAAAAAAAGAAGAGAATCAGAAAAACAAAGCTCGCAAGGTTGAAAACCCGCAACAGGCGCCTTGGCAAAAGTTAGAGCATAAAAATGAGAGGTTAAATACCCGAGTGTACCTTAACCCCGAACTACGTAAGGCTTGATTCCCATCTTTGGGATACGTAGGCAACTTCATTCTGAAGTCCAGCCGTAAAACACTTCAATTTGATTGTGTCCATGCGATGGTTCTGGTCATCTTTGTCTTCTCTGTATCTGAGGATTTGGTTGTGTTTGTCACTCTGAGGACTGACTACAATGCGCTGCGGTGCCATTCAAACAAGGGGCAACTTTCCGTTGCCATTCAATGCGCCGCGGTGTCGTTCAAACAAGGGGCAACTTTCCGTTGCCATGCAGCTCTCTTCAAGCAAGGGGAAATTTTTCTTCGGATTTGAGGTTGTGCATCTCGAGAGTGGGTTCTATGCTCGTTGAGCAGTGGCCGATTGCAAAAAACAATTTTTGAGAATTTTTACTAAGGATTGACTGATTTTCTCTCAAAAACTATTCCATTTTTTTCCAAAACTGGACCCTTTTCCTAGAGCCAAAAAAGGAAAATTTTCAGTGCTCATAACCTAACTTGCATGATTTTGAATCAGAAAATCGAACAAGCACGTTAATCTAACTCTCATTTTGGTTAAAATTGTTTTAGTAGAAAAATCAAAACAAAAATGGTCAAAATAATGAACTAGGGGCACAGTTGAGTCAGGTGTTCTGTCTTTTCCCCTTTGTCAAAATACTTGCTAGAAAGGGCACTCTACTTGCCGGAAAGGGCACCGTTTTCGCTAGAAAAGGGCACAACAAAGGGCTGAAAGCTCTCTCACCCTCCAAGCAACGAGGTATCAAGCAAAGTGCAAAGCACGAACTGGAATGGGTCAAGATATTCCACTCTCTCATCTGGACAGATCTGATCACGTCCAAACTCCCCAGCAGAGCATCGTCAACCGATGTTAGCTGCAGATTTGCTACACACCCAGTTGTAGCGCAACCCTTCTATGGGAGGAATTCACTAGCTGTGAACGGAAGAAAGAGAATTTAGCAGCATGCTAGGGGCAAGAGCCCGCAACTTCCTGTTTATCCATCAACCACCTAGGGGAGGGATTGAAAAATGAGAGATTGAAGAATAGAGAGATGTGCGATGAGAGAAAAAGTGAGAAAAGGGCTTTTTCAGAAAATAAGAGATTGAGTGCCAGAGTGATGTGAGAATCACAAATGAGAAAAGGTAGGAAACACTAGCCGGTGAAACAGGCTCCCTGTGCACGTCTGAGTGTCGTGTCTTTTTTTGTTTTATCTCAATTCTTGTTTTGAGTCGTTTCGAGTGTTACTCGATGTGTCTAGGTTGTGTGCCTTTTATTTCCTTGTTGAGTCGTTTTGCTGTGTTCAGTCGTAAGCTCAATACCCCGATCAAGAACTCATCTCTCAATTTCAAAAATAAAATCATTTTGCGCTTAGAGTGCCGTGCCATTCCCTACATTTGCGCAAAACAAGATTCGTTCTTTCGTAAAACCGCAAGGTTCAACCCAGGCCACGTGAGAATAGTAAAGCAAGGACCTATCTGAAGCTATATAGGTTCCAGACTGCAAAGCAAAAGAAAAGAGCGAAAATCGAAGCATCTGAGTGTGCTTCAACTTCAAAAAACTCCGTGATTGTATTCCAGATGTACCTTTTCAAGCCTTGTCAATGCTCTGAAGTATGAGTGTGCCTCTACCTCAAGCGCAAGATCAAGCCTGCTTCAAAGTTATGTACCCTTCCACCTGCATTGTTATGCACTTTTCCACTCGTATTGTCATGCACACCTTACTTGCATTTATTTGCATCTTGTGTTATCTTCTACCATTTATCCTTTTACGCTGAGTAGCGTTTGGGATCGTTGTCCTCTGGGACTTTCTTAGGTTGCGTTGTGTGCGCACTTGAGCGGTTGTTTTTGGACCTCTTCTCACGATTTCAGCGTGGTTAGAGTGTTCTTTTCCTCACACGATTTAAGCGTGTTTGGAATTTATCCCAGTTTGCATTGAAGACGCGCTGGGCGGGTTGTTTTAGGACCTCTCCTCATGATTTCAACATGGTTTGAGTGTCCCGTTCCTCACACGATTTCAGCGTGTTTGGATCTTATCTCAGGTTGCGTTGTGCACGCACTTGAGCGGTTGTTTTCGGACCTCTTCTCACGATTTCAGCGTGGTTAGAGTGTTCTTTTCCTCACACGATTTCAACGTGTTTGGAATTTATCCCAGTTTGCGTTGAAGACGCGCTGGGCGGGTTGTTTTAGGACCTCTCCTTACGATTTCAACATGGTTTGAGTGTCCCGTTCCTCACACGATTTCAGCGTGTTTGGATCTTATCTCAGGTTGCGTTGTGCACGCACTTGAGCGGCTGTTTTCGGACCTCTTCACACGATTTCAGCGTGGTTAGAGTGTTCTTTTTCTCACACGATTTCAGCGTTTTTGGAATTTATCTTAGGTTGCGTTGTGTGCGCACTTGAGCGGTTGTTTTTGGACCTCTTCTCACGATTTCAGCGTGGTTTGAGTGTTCTTTTCCTCACACGATTTTTGCGTGTTTGGAATTTATCCCAGGTTGCATTGTAAATGCACTTGAACGGTTGTTTTTACCTCTTCTCATGATTTCGGCGTGATTCGAGTGTCCCGTTCCTCACATAATTTCAGCGTGTTTGGATCTTATCTCAGGTTGCGTTGTGCACGCACTTGAGCGGTTGTTTTCGGACCTCTTTTCACAATTTTAGCGTGATTTGAGTGTTCTTTTCCTCACACGATTTCAGCGTGTTTGGAATTTATCCCAGGTTGCGTTGTAGACGCACTGGGCGGATTGTTTTGACCTCTTCTCACGATTTCAACGTGGTTTGAGTGTTCCGTTCCTCACACGATTTCAGCGTGTTTGGATCTTATCTTAGGTTGCGTTGTGCGCACACTTGAGCGGTTGTTTTGACCTATTCTCACGATTTCAGCGTGGTTTGAGTGTCCCGTTCCTCACATAATTTCAGCGTGTTTGGATCTTATCTCAGGTTGCGTTGTGCGCGCACTTGAGCGGTTGTTTTCAGACCTCTTCTCACGATTTCAGCGTGGTTTGAGTGTCCCGTTCCTCACACGATTTCAGCGTGTTTGGATCTTATCTCAGGTTGCGTTGTGCGCGCACTTGAGCGGTTATTTTCAGACCTCTTCTCACGATTTCAACGTGGTTAGAGTGTTCTTTTCCTTACACGATTTCAGTGTGTTTGGAATTTATCCCAGGTTGTGTTGTAGACGCGCTGGGTGGGCTTGTTTTGACCTCTTCTCACGATTTCAGCGTGGTTAGAGTGTTCTTTTCCTCAAACGATTTTAGCGTGTTTGGAATTTATCCCAGGTTGCGTTGTAGACGCGCTGAGCGGGTTGTTTTTGTTTACCTCTTCTCACGATTTTAGCGTGATTGGAGCCTCCCCTTCCGCACACGATTTCAGCGTGTTTGGAATTTATCTTAGGTTGCGTGGAATGCGCTTCTGATTGATTTTCTTTGTTCTTCCTCCACTCACGAGTCCAGTGTAGTTGGCGTATGTCACCATTTTGCATCTATTGTACTCTCTGTTGCATCGTATCTATTATTTATTGCATCAAATCTATTACATCCATTGCATCATATCTGTTTTATTGTCTGGTCTAGGAGACCTTAAATCCTCTAAAGGTGCAATTCCTTTGGCGTTTGTCGTGCCCGAACGACTTTCGGTGGTCTGGTATAGCCACCTGCCTGTGTTAGCGGTGAGTTCCTAGGAGACCAACTGAGACGGTGGAAACTAGAGTTCGAATGGCTCATGCCTAGAACGCAAAGGTTCGGGATTTCTGAGACTAAAGTCTGGTTTAAATACCTAGGGGTATATCCTCGGCTTAAAATCTGTATGGTAGCCCCATAGATTGAGATAGCATATGTGTGCGCTTCAATTCTGGATACTAAATCAACTTAGTCTGTCACCTTATTGGAGAATAGGGAAAGCTGCAACCATATTCAGGGAGAAAAATAACACCTGTGGTTCGACCAAGAAGAAGCGAGAGATCTCCAGCACCATGAGGCACGATATTGTATGTACGGTTTATTTGAGGCTGGTGCGACCAGACGAACCGCGCAAGTATTGTATCTTCTCCGTGTGAGACGTGGCGAGAATTGAATAATTCTCCGCATTCTTAACTGCATGAAATGTAATTGTTGCTTCGCATTCTTGCTTAAAACTGTTGCATCTATTGTGAATATGTGCTTCATTACAGCTTGCTGCATTTGCATGATCATTGAGTTACCTTCGGCGTCTTGCATTGCCGATTGCATTTTGCCCCTCCCCTGCCTGCGGGCGCGCCTGCAGGCACATCTCTGTTTATCTCGCCTGTTTGTCTAAGTCTTCGGCCTTGTCAAAAATGGGTCGTCTCTGGGCTTTGACATTCACTCCTGTCACTTATGACTTTCGAGTTCTGTCAAAGAGGGGCAACTGTAGACACCCCATTTTTGACCGACCTTAAGACTCAGACGTCACCGATTGAGCGCTCGGTGATATTGCATATTGTGCTCGTGCGGAAGTTTCAGAGTCTCGGCTGCGAGCCTTGCCTGCGGACTTCTGGGCTCTTTCGTGTCTTGCCTCGGTTGGCGAACCAGACTCCATTTTCTCTGTTTTCTCTTTCCGAAGAGAGGGAGAGGTCTTGTAGATCATCTCTTAGTGGCCGTAGGCTACGTTTCGTGGTCGTAGGCCATTTTTCCCGTTTGGAGCCCGGTTTCCGATTTTTTGGAGCCGACATTCGGGACCGCTTAACCACCTCCGTTTACTCCGGTTTTTGGCACATACCTTGCTTTTAAGTTTTTTTTTTCCCTTTTTGGGTTACAAACAAATCTTAACCTGTATGTGTTGGTGAATTTTCAAAAATAAAATCGATTTGTTTTTTGGGTAGTTTCAAAACATTTATTTTCTTTTAGAAAACCCTTTTAAGCCGTGTAGCTTGCTCCACACTGAAAAATAGGAGAATAAAATATTGAGTTAAAACATCGACGTGAAATTTTTGCTTCTGTAAAGAATAATGAGAAGGGTACTGCTATGTAGGCTTTACACACACGACGACAAATGCTTACACCATTTGCACACCCGTACACTTCCAAGGTCTATTAAAGGGAAAATTATTTTTTTGCTCTTGGGACATGTTGATATAGTGTTTTAATTTGATTTTTATTGATTGAAACAATAGGACTTACCATTATTTTGTCTCTTTTATAAGACAATTAGACACTTGTCTAGGCCCGGTCATGAGATTTCCAAGGTTCAAAGCCGATATCAACTAATAAATATCATTAGATCATTTGGAACCTTCACATATTTTTTTTTTCATTCAATGAATTTTTTTTTTTGAAGGTAAAGGACAAAAAATTTGTGTCAAAATCAAAAAAAATACTTAGCATTACATTACAATAATTAATAAGTATCACTTGATCCTCGCTCTTCTTGCATTTTTAGAAGCAAATAAATCAATCATACTTGCATTATCTAGTTTTTTTGCCAAACTATTTTCAATGGATAACAATGCTAATCCATTCAATCTTTCTTGTGACGTGGTTGATTGAAGATAATTTTTGATCATTTTCAACTTTGAAAAGCTTCTTTCCCCCGATGCAACTATAATCAGAATAGTCAAAAGTATCCTATAAGCAACCTATGAATTTGGGAAATAATTTGCCATCAACTTGTAGATGATTGAGCATCGGTTTATTAATTTCTTTTGGCAATCTCTCTTTCAAGACTTTTAGCTCTATCAATAAATCTCTTCCATCAATATCAAAAATCTCACCATGTTTTAAAAATTCTTCAAGGTTCACACACCCCGCCTTTAACGATTCATCGCTGCACTTTTTCAAGTAAAAAAAAAAGTCAAAGTTTGCCTCATGTACTTTGAATTGTTCGAACCTATTTTTGAGTGAACAAAGGACTTGATCAACAAAATAAAAGAAGTAACCAACTGTTAGTTAGTTTGGGCCTTTTAAAATTTTAATGGATCAATTTATTTTAAGTTAGTTTGGGTCTTTTTTAATTTTTGTAGACTTAAAACATACATAATATATTACACTAAATTATAATAGGAAGGCTCCTTTTTTGGGTCTATTTTGAAGAGCCCGAAACCATTACCTGGTAGGCCTATGTCTAAGACCGGCCCTACACTTATCCTTTAATAAATAATGTGAAGTAATATTTCAAAATTACCAAATAACTTCTCTTATTAAACACCCAATAAAAGAACTAATAATAAGTGGGAGAACCCAATAAATGACCAAGAAAAAGAGATGATAAACCCAAGAAGTAACCAAGAGAGAGACGAGAGACACTAATATTAAAAAGAGAAAAAAAGAAAAAAGATCACATCTTAAAAAAAAATTATAAATCAGAGAGAAATTTTATAAATATTAAAATTAAAATTATAAATTTTTTCAAGAATATATATATATGTATTTTTTGACTTTTACTAGGGTGTAATTACCCCTAAAAAAAGGGATTGATAATTTGGCAAGTGTTTGGGTATGGTAGACTCATTTTAATATATTTGAATTAAATTTGTATTACAAAAAATAAAATTTTTATATATATTTAAAAAGTATAAAATTTGTACAAAATTTTTTAAGAAAATCCATTAAATACAACAAAATAAGATCATGCATTGAATTTTTATATATTTGTATTTTTTTGTATTTGGTGAATTTAAAAAAAATACAAAATATTATACTTCTTAAGTATATCTAGATTATGTGTATCTAAAAAATACTTAAAATATTAAAAAATTCAATAAAAAAAAAAAAAAAAAACTCAATTTTTTGTGTGAGTTAAATTAAAGAAGATGATTGTTATTTTCCTTGAAATGACATGAACAAAATATCTGTAATATTTTATTATTTTATATGTATAAAGGCTAAGAGACAAATATGTCATTTTTGACAGGAGTAAGTATAATTTTTCAAATATGAAGGAGGAATTTATATTAAACGAGAACCTCAAGGGGGGTTAGTGTACTTTACCCAAAAATATTAGAGAGAGAAATACATATATATATATATATGTCTATATATATAATTGGTGTCACATCTCCTAATTTTACTGCCCTCAATTCCATCTCTAATGATGTGACTCATCCACATGTGAAGCGATTCCATACTCTCTCCTTCTCTTGCTCTCACACACACACACACACACATTTTAAACCTCCCTAATTCCACATAATTGTGACAGAATTGAGGAGCAAAATTAGGGATAAATCATTAGGTCCTATAAACAGTAGAAGAAAAGTAAGATTTAACGGCATTTAAAAATACGCCTTTGTTTTTAATAATGGTGTTTTCTTAAATGTCGCATTCTTGTTGACTAACACGGCACCGTTTTAATTTCGGAAGTCGTTTGAAAAACGCCTTCAAATGTTTTTCCCTTATTGATTTATTTTTTTTTATGAATACTTAAATAGCCTATTCTCTCTCTAAACCCTTGATTTCACTCTCTCTCGCTTCAAACCCCTTTGGTTATTAATCAATTAATCTGCAACCCTTTTCTTCAAGTATTCGATTCAAAATAGTGGGATGACTACTAGTATTCGATCCACCCCTTCGTTTATTCGATTCAAGTATTCGTAGATCGTCGATTCGTAGATCATAATGTGTCATCTCTAGTTTGTGTTCGTGTTTGAGTTTGAGTTCACAAGTCTTTCTTTATGGTAAGTGTTGATTAGTCTCATCTCTATCTTCTCACATTCGAGTTCGATTGAAGATGATACTTACTGATAGAATCATTCGATTCAAGTATTGTGCATACCGAATGCCACACTAGATGATCGTGGATGAGAGCTCCACGCTTGATTGAACTATCTAGGAATTGAGACCCTACAACAAAGAGCACCGTTAGAGCTGCCCGGCCAGGGGTGGCTGAATAACCCCTTTGTTGTGGGAGTGAGAGATCGGAGAAGATGAAGGATCCTTTTTCAGTGCTTAGAGTCGTGTTTTTGGTAAGTATAGTTCAGTTTAGATCAGTTATCTCCAATGTAAAGTCAGTGTAGTTTATATAGAACCCCTTGCTTGTTGCCCAAGATGGTTTCACGGAGCTTTGGTGCTGTCATGTTTTCTTTTAGCATTGCCCCCGATGAGAGACCATTTAGTAGTTGAATAGGAGTGTATATACTTATTGTAACCATGCTTGTAATAGATCACATTCACTCTATCAACTATTTCCGTGATTCTAAGGAAAGGGGACCAGCTGAGGTGGTATCCTCCATGTGCATACATTCACAGCTTCCACGTTTCTCTAACAGGTCCCTTTAGCTCGGTCCCTTCATGCCTCAGCTTGGCCTTCTGTGAGATTGCTCGTAGAGATGGGCCGGCCTAGTATGATATCTTTGTGTGGGCTCGGCCCTTTTTGGGTTCAGTCCAAGGGTCAGGTCCTACGGCTCGGCCCAGCCCAGCATCATTACTGGACTGACCTTTCCACTATAGGCTGGGCCCAAGTGCTTGAGGATTTGGGTGGATTGTTAACAATGTAGTTGGGCTAATTTGACTAGCCCACTTGCTTGTCCTGCTTCTCAGGTCTTGAGTCTAATGGATTGGGCCAGCCCAAGGCTTGGATCCGACCTATTTATTATTTATCCCCTTCATTTGCCCCCTAGCTAGCGTTAAGGTTCCCCTTGGGAAGAGCTATTGCTCTGTACTCCAAGCTTTGCATCGCTTCGGATCCGCCCCAGTTCGGCCTTGGTGACTATTCAATCCTGACACACGCCTCCTATATATGTCCTTTCATGGTGACACGTGGCGGCGTGGTACTAGTGCACAAAGATAGTGTGCCGATTCCATACTGATGGTCATGATTTATGTACCTTCACGCCAGCTGGTATAATAAATGCTCTGGAGTTATCAATCTAGACCCCTTCATCTGTTTTCAAACTTTTAGAGAGTCCAAAACCCTTTCCGTTCCTCTGAGTTGGTCTCGTCAGTGCTCTGTCCAGACGTTCCGCTAACAAAGGTTGATGCCAAGCGCATGGGCACTAGGAGTACTGTTGTTTTCCCAATCGCAGCCATTGTTGAAGGAGGGGTCCGGTTTCCCATTGATCCTTTGGTGCATAGATTCTTGTACCAAGTTCAGCTTATCCCTATGCATGTGTCTGTTAATCTGTTTCGAGTAATCTACGGCGTCTTCGCTTTTAACAGGCGGTTGGATTTAAATCTAGACATCTGGGACATTTTGGGTTGCTATACCCTTTCCCACAACAAGGATCACAACACTTATTATCTCTATGTTCGTTCGTTCGTTCGATTGCCATCTTGTAACTGGCTTACCTGATTCGGACAAACATAATGACGATTTTCTGCAAGTCGGTGGTAATTGGGAGTTTCCTACTAGGACTGAGTTCCAATCTGAACGGATGCCCAGAAGGATGGCTACCCAGGTTTGAGTCCTTCCTTCTATTATTTTTGTATTTTTTGCCTTGTTTTGAATGTTGTTCTTTTTTTCTACAGAGGCTTCCCGTTTTTAGCGCATGCCGAACTAAGAGAATTTCGAGGCCATTAAAGCTGTTTTGAGGTACAATAAGAGGTCCGCGCCCAGCTGTTGGATTACCAGGCGATTTATCATTCCACCATCCCGAAGAAAGCAAGGCTTGCTGCGTCTCTTCTAGATTCTGACACTTAGACTGTTACGTCCCTTACCCCTCTAGTTATGAATCACCACCGAAGCCAAGGTTTGCTGTTTGAGAGGACGCCTTTCTCTACCCCCAGTTTCGTAGGGGGTGGGTCTATGTCAAAAAGGAGAGTGCTGGTAGATTTGAAAGCGGAGGCTTTTGGCTCTTCTGACGCTTTAGGGACTCCTTCGGTGAAGGCCAAAACGAAGAGCCTCATGGGTATGAAGTTAGAGATAGGAGCCTCTGGCCCTTATGTTGCTACTGTCGAACCCTCTGCTTCAGTTGCTATAAGGGCGAAGAAGAGGAGGAGGCAGACCGGCAAGGTGGTAGTTGGAGAGGCTTCTGAAGATCCTGTTGAGGATGAGTCGTTTGAGAAGTGGGAGCCGCTAATGTTGTATCAAGGCAGGCCCATTTCTACTTCAGATTCAGTTATTGCTTCCAAAGACTTTGCTTTTGACCTGACCAAGACTTTGTTAATGCTAGTGGACATGGTTGATCATAACGGGCCCCGCGATATTCTAATTCTGAAGGGGACCCTTCAAATGATGACTGCTGTAAGTGTTTGTTTTTTTTTTGGATTTGTTTGGTATTATGCTACTATTTTCTTTCTTTAATACCTTGCTATCTGTTGTAGTGTATTCAAATGATGCACCTGTTAATCACCAGAGCAGAGGAATTAGAGAAGGCCGTACTGAAGGCCGCTATGCATGCTGAGAGACTGACAGTGAGCTTGGAAGTCGAGAAAGAAGGACGCAGGACTGCTGAGAGGGAGGTGTTCCGTCTAAGCAAGGTTGTTACCTCGGTTGAAAAGTCTAAGGAAGCTACCATTAGGGTACAGGCCTAACTTGAAGGGAATGTGGTAGAGTTGGAGGCTGTTATTGCGGTGATGGCCGCTGAACGTTCTGCATTGGAGGCTAAGTATTGGCAGCAAGGTTGGGATGAAGCTGGGGCTGCTTACAAAGAAGAGGTGCTGGTATTGCGAGACAAGCTCTTTTTGAAGGGTTGGTTAAGTGCTCTGGCCGTTGCTTAGGTTCCTGAAGGGTCTCCCTTGTTTCAGGATGTTCCTGTTCCCTCAAGGTCCTTGGGTCTGAAGACTGCTGCTACCCTTGCAATTCTTCCAGCTAAGACTTTCCCAGGAACTGATTCTGTAACCAAGACTTAAGAGAGCGACGTTGCTAATAAGACAGTGAACGTTGAGGGGGGTGGAACCTTGGAAACTGAAGTTGTGGGAGATATGGTTAAGGATGCTTCTACTTCTCAAGAAGTTGGAGCTGCATCTACTTTTCCTCCCCAAGATGGCCTGGATAAGATTGCGGATGCTACTCTTGAAGTTCCTCTTGTTGATGAAAGTTTGAAGTTGTCTTTGGAATGATTTGAAGTTTTTTCTTTTTCTTTCTCTCTATTTTGTTTTAATTTTTCTGCTGTACTGGAGCTCGGTCTTCCTAACGGGTTGTCTCCTTATATTTGCCAAGACAATTTTCTTTTTCTTTTTTGGTTGCTGTTTATGAGGCCAGCTATGTCTTTGTTGGATGATGAAATTTTCCTTTTGATCTTGCAATCTGATGTTTTCTTGTTTCTATGTCTGAATGTTGTCTGTACTGTTTGCCCTCGGCCGAGCACTGTTGGGACCTCTAGGCCGAATAGATGCTCGGTCTGGTTAATGAATATGTTGTACAACTATGCCTGGTTTTGTAATGAAAGGAGAAGGTCTTACTTAGGTCCATGTTGGTTCTGAAAAACAATTGTTTGCCCCCACCTGGAGCTAAGTAAGATTGGTACTAAAGATTGTGCTCTTTAGGCATAGCTGCTTAAGTCTGTTGCAACTTTGGTAGTAGGAGTGTATTTGAATGAGAAAAAGGTATAAAGGGGTGTCTTACTTAGGTCCAGGTTAGTTAAAAACAATTGTTTGCCCCCACTTGGAGTTGAGTAAGACTAGTGTTGGAAGTTTTCTTCTGATAGAATTTAGCCGAGTTTGTTCTAACTCTGTTTGTATGTAGTAGTACTGAGGTGTTGACGTGACGATACTTAAGAAATTCTGTAGATTCAGAGATGTTTATTTAAAATATGTTAGTGCAGTTTCCACCAAGCAATTCCACTTGGCTAAGGTCCAATTTAGTTGCCAAATATAATTCCACCAAGCAATTGCACTTGGCATGTTTGAGTGCTAACTAAAATTAAATCTCATTCAGTCATTCTGAAACTAAGTTTGTTTGGGTTAGACCAAAGCTAAGTTTGTTTGATAAACATCAAAGCCAATTCCATTTGGTAAACACGAAAGCTAAATCCATTTGATAAACATCAAAGCTAATTTCGTTTGATAAACATCAAAGCTAGTTTCGTTTGATAAATATCAAAACTAATTCCGTTTGGTAAATACCAAAGTTAAATCCGTTTGGTAAACACCAAAGCTAAGTCCGTTTGGTGAATACCAAAGCTGATTCCGAAAATCTCTTGCAATGAAGCTGGTCAGATATTAAGCACAAAAATAAATAAATAAATAAATTAAGAGAAGTGGGGAGGCATTTGCATTGATCAAACAATAAGTGTCTTTACACTCTAACAGAGAAGTTATGAGATAATTCTATTGATAGTTTTTCTTGAGATTTACTACATTCCAAGGCCGAGGTATGGCTCTGCCTTTGAGATCCTCTAGGTAGTAAGCTCTATTTCCAGTAATGACTGTTACCTTGTATGGATCTTCCCAGTTAGGTCCTAGTTTTCCTTCGCCAATCACCCTTTTGTGATCCATAACTTTCCTCAAAACCAGTTCTCCAGGTGTGAATTGCCTTGTGAAAACTCTTTGGTTGAAACTCTTGATAAGCTGCTGCCGATATGCTACAAGTCTAATCAGTGCTGCTTCCCTTCGGCCTTCTATGCTTGTGCAATAGCTTCCTCATTACTTGTGCTTTCAAACAGCTCAGATCGAAGGGTTGAGAGACCAACTTCAAGTGGGATAATAGCCTCCATCCCATAAGTTAGGGAGTAAGGTGTTTCCCCCGTTGAGCGTTGTGCCGTGGTTCGGTAAGCCCATAACACGTGGGGTAATTTTTCAACCCACTTTCCTTTTGTATGTTCAAGCCGCTTCTTTACTCAGTTGATGATGGTTTTGTTCGACACTTCTGCTTGCCTATTACTTTGTGGGTAACTCGGAGAAGAGTTCCGATATTCAATCCTGAGGTTGGCACAAAATTTTCTGAAGATCTTTCTGTCAAACTGTGTTCTATTGTCTGTAATCAGTACCCGCGAGATGCCGAAACGGACCACGACGTTCCTCATGACAAACCGCTTTGTGTCTGCTTCTTTGATACTTGCCAGTGCTTCAAATTCAACCCACTTAGTGAAATAGTCGGTTGCAACGATGAAGAATCGTCTGTTCCCAGTGCCTTTTGCCAAAGGTCCAATAATATCTAAACCCCATTGGGCAAAGGGCCACGGGCTGGTGAGTGGAGTGAGAGTTTTGGCTGGCTGATGAATTAGTGTAGCAAACCTCTGACATTTATCACACTTCTGAATGTACTGCTGTGTATCTTGTTGCATCCGTGGCCACCAGCACCCATAGGTGAGGGCTTGGTGCGCCAGTGACCTTCTACCAACGTGGCTCCATAAATCCCATCATGAATTTTGTAAAGAACATTTTCGACTAGATTTGGATGAACACAGAAAAGATAAGGACTGAGATAAGAGCGTCTGTATAGCTTCCCAAATGGTGAGACCCAGAACCGAACTGATCTATGTCGGATTTTGTTGGCTTCCTTCTTATCTTTGGGGAGAGCGCCAGATTTCAAAAAAACAAGTATTGGATCCATCCAGTTTGGTGCTAGGTTACTGGAGAGGACTGGAGATGCAATGCTTGGTTCTAGCACGAACTCATCCCAAACTTTTCTAGCATTTTTGGCATCTATTGACGAGCCGAGGTAGGCCAGAGCATCAGCATGGTTGTTTCTGTCCCGATTGATTCGTTCCACTCATATGGATCAGAATTTTTTGAGTAGATCCTTAGCCTTGTCTGCATACATGGCCATTCTTTCGTCTCGTGTTTCGTAGACCGTAGTAAGCTGGTTTACAACCAACTGAAAATCGCTGAAAACTAGAAATTGCTCTAAACTGAAGTGTTTGGCACTGCGTAAACCAACTAACAGTGCTTCGTATTTTGCCTCATTGTTAGAAGCTTTCCAACCAAGCCTAAGAGCTTACTCCCAGATAAATCATTCTGGTGATATAAGTACTACCCTTGCTCCCGAGCCTCGGTTATTAGATGATCCGTTGACATAGAGTTGCCAGATGTTACCAATAAAGAGTTTCCATGCTTCTTAAACGCATTGTTTTCCTAGTTCGGTGGTGTGTGGCATCTGTACCGAGCTAGAGTTTTTGAGCTCGGTGTTCTAGGTGGGAGCGAATTCGGCGACAAAATCCGCCAAGACCTGGGCCTTGATTGTTGTTTTGGGTTGATATCAAACGTCAAATTCATCAAGTTCAACCGCCCATTTTGTTGTTCGGTCGGAGAAATCAGCCGAGCTTCCTTGAGGTGATGAGCAGTGCGTAAGCTTGCTTTTCCAAGAGTAGGTACCATGTCTCAGCATCTAGTAGAGTCTTACTAAGGTAGTATACTAGCCTTTGTTCCTTGTTAACCTCACGAATCAATACCGCACTTACGGTGTGATCTGAGACTGCCAGATATAGGTATAGTTCCTCCCCAAGTTCTGGAGTGGAGAAGAGAGGTGGTGTACTGAGGTATTTTTTGAGACCTTGCAATGCTTCGGTACATTCAGGACCCCATTCAAATATAGCCTTTTTTCTTAGTAGCTGGAAGAAAGGCTTTATCCGATCTGAGAACTTGCTAACGAACCAATTCAGGGCGGCTGCCATTCCAGCCAGTTTCTATAGCTCTTTAGCCTTTGTTGGTACTTCAAGCTGTTGTATTGCTTTGATTTGATCTGGATTTGCCTTGACTCCTCTATGAGTCACCATGTACCCCAAGAACTTCCTTGTTCCTACTCCGAAAGCACATTTTGAGGCATTAAGGCAAAGCTAAAGGCTTTTCAAGATACCAAAAACTTCTCTTAGGTCTGTGAGGTGGTTTGTAATGAGCTTGCTTTTCACTACCATATCATCTATGTAAGCTTCCATGGTTCTTCTAAGCTGGTCCTTGAACATTTGAGTGATCATTCGCTGGTAGGTTGCCCTGGCATTCTTGAGGCTAAATGGCATTACTTTGTAGTAATAGGTGCCTCTTGGAGTAATGAATGCTATATTTTCTTGATCTGGGCCGAATAGTGGTATCTGGTGATAGCCGCTATAAGCATCCAGAAAGCTCATATGCTCATGTCTCGCTGTTAAGTTTACCAGTTGATCAATGCAAGGCAGAGGAAAATTTTCCTTGGGACAAGCTCTATTTAGGCAGGTGAAGTCAACGCAAACTCTTCATTTTCCATTCTTCTTCTTGACTACAACTGTATTGGACAGCCATTGTGGGTACTAAACTTCTCTAATTGCCCCCGATGCTAGGAGTTTGTCAACCTTGGCAATTACTGCTTTAGTGTGCTCAACTGAGGATCTTCAAATTTTTTGCACAATGGGTCGAGCGGAAGGGTTGATGTTAAGTTTATGGCAAGCAAAATCTGGACTCAACCCTAGAGTATCATATGCTGACCATGCGAATACTTTCATATTTTTCCTCAGCAAATCCAGCAGTTAAAGTTTCTCATCAGCACCTAGCGAGGTACCGATAAGGAAGTACTTGTTTGGGTTATCCTCATTTACTAGGACTTTCTCTAAATCCTTTACTATCTTTTCCGTTGGGGCTCCTCCTACATCCTCCAAGACTGGCTGTTCGGTTACTTCAACTGTCTGTACCCAATTGCAAAGTTGTTTAGCCTTCATAGTTGCCATAAAACAATGTTTTAACGCAACTTGATCCCTTGAAATCTGCTCTACTCCATGTTTCGTTGGGAAGCGGATGAGCTGGTGGTAGGTTGAAGGGACCACTTCCATTTGGTGAATCCAAGGATGACCGAGTATGGCATTGTAAGGAGAAGGTGTATTAATAACTAGAAATTCTATCTGCAGGGTCTTTGTCCCTGTCATAATTGGCAACACTATCTTGCCAAGTGGCCATTCTAGCTGTGAATTAAAGCCAACCAAGGGAGCTGCCACTAGGGTGAGGTGCTGCTCAGAGAGACCGAGCTTCCTGAACAAGTCGTAATACAATATATTTGCTGTATTGCCTTGATCTACCAGGACTCGTTTTACTTCAAATCGTTTCCCAATTCCCACAATTATAATTAGTGCATTAGTATATGGGTGCTGAATGCCTTCTAAATCCTTTCTAGTAAATGAAACAGTACATAAGGGGGGCTTGGGTACTGTGCGTACCTTTTTTGCCCGAGCCCTACTGACATGACCTGCTGAATCTGCACAGCTTTGTAAATTTCTTCTTTAAGTGCCTCTTCACGCTCGTGGCTAGTTGTTCCATGGATTACATTTATCACCAACCGAGGAGGATGCTCAATGTTTGGTTCTGGTAGTGGGTTCCCTTGTTCGGCCACCACTTTATCCTGATCAATGTAGTCTCAGAGGTGTCCAGCAGCGACCAAGTCTTCTAGGTGTTGCTTTAATGCTCTGCAATTCTGAGTCATATGCCTTATGTCTTGGTGATAAGTGCACCTGAGTTTCTGATTGCGCCGAGCTGGATCTTCCAACATTTTTGGCGGCCAAATAAAGAATGGCTCTCTCTTGATATTTTCCAAAATACAATAGATTGGTTCCTTGAATATGGTCACAACTACTTCGTGGGATTTGGACTTGTCTACTTCATTTATTGTGAGTCCTCGGTGTTTTCCTCGGTCTACTCTTTTTTTGTGCCGAGCAGTTTGTTTAGTTGATGCTACCTTGATGGGGATCTGATCGTCTTCAAGGCAAGCGTACTACTGAATCCTGGTACGCAAATCTTTCAGTGATGTGGCCGGGTGCTTGGTAAGTGACTATCTCAGCTTACTTTCCGGGCGCAGACCGTGTTTAAAAGACATCACGGCCATCTGTTCACTGCAAACGTTTTCCTCCAGGTCATTGTGCTCCTCCCAATACCTCATGGCATAATTGCGCAACATTTCTTCCAATTCTTTTCGGAGACCGAACAGTGTGTCTAGCTTTTTTGGGATCTTAGTGTTGGAGACAAACCTGACCAAGAACTCTTCGGAGAGCTACTTCCAGTCGTAAATCGATCCAGCGAAAAGACGATCGAACCATCGAAGTTCGAATTCTCCCAAGCTGGATGGAAAGACTTTGCACATCAATGCCTCGTCTCGGCTCCATAGGGACATCATCTACCGATAATGGCTAATGTGCGTCAATAGGTTTGACTTCACATCGTATAACGTGAACTTTGGTGGAGTGAATTTCTTAGGAGGTCTCATGGCCTCGATTTTCGGGGAGAATGGGGAGGAGACGAATCGATCCAATGCTCGGTGTTCTCTCTGGTGGATAGTATGGTCAAGGTGATGTCATCATTGCTTATTTTTCTTGTTGCCAATTAGCCAAGTACGAAGATCTTGAGGAGGGTACTCTGTCTGCTGGCTAGCTGTTTTCTGCCTCTTAGCCCTTCTCTGGCGTGAGCCACGGGTATGGCTGCTCGCCGTCTCACTTTGTACTGGGATTGGCTGGCTTTGCTGCCCAGACTCATTTCTGGGGACCTTCTTCACTAGTGGTTCTTGGGATGGGCTTCTCTGTCACAGGCGAGAAGGCTCTGCGTTAGTCTTCTTCTCCGTCAGGTCACCCATCACCCTTTTGAGTTGTGCTTTCAGTTCCTGTATCTCCATTCCCATGGAGTCTATGATTCAATCCCTGTAATGCTTCTCTAGAAAAAAGTGATGAGAAGAACCTCCAGCGAAGGGCAATCGATGCTCAACAGATTTGGGAGTCTGGTTGTTGTTTCCGGTTTGTTCTTCTAAGACTGTTGGGAATGCCAAGCCTTTATCCTTTGTCTTCTCCGTTTGTGGAGTCAGTACGAAAGGTGGGATGTCTTTAATCCCCATCGCCGGAATCAAGCGTAGAACTTGGAGACAAAGCCATCCACGCTCACCGCATCAATTGTGCATACTAAATACCGCACTAGATAATTGTGGATCGGAGCTCCGCACTTGATTGGACTATCCAGGAATTGAGACCCTGCAACAATGAGCACCGTTAGAGCTGCCCGGCCGAGGGTGGCCAGATAACCCCTTCGGTGTGGGAGTGAGAGATCAGAGAAGATAAAGGATCCTCTCTTAGTGCTGAGAGTTGTGTTTTGGGTGAGTATAGTTCAGCTTAGATCAGTTACCTCCAATGTGAAGTTAGTGTACTTTATATAGAACCCCTTACTTGTTGCCCAAGATAGTTTCACAGAGCTTTGGTTCTGCTATGTTTCCTTTTAGCATTGCCTCCGGTGGGGGACCATTTAGTAGCTGACTAGGAGTGTATATACTCATTGTAAACATGCTTGTAACATATCAGATTTCTTCTATCAACTGTTTCCGTGATTCTAGAGGGAGGGGACCAGCTGAGGTGGTATCCTCCATGTGCATGCATTCACAGCTTCCATGTTTCTCTAACAGGTCCCTTTATCCAGGTCCCTTCATGGCTCAGCTCAACCTTCTGTGAGATTGCTCGTAGAGATGGACCGGTCTAGTATGATATCTTTGTGTGGGCTCGGCCCCTTTTGGGTTCGGTCCAAGGGTCAAGTCCTGCGGCTCGGCCCAGCCCAGCCCAGCCCAGCATCATGGCTGGACTGACCTTTCCACTACAGGTTGGGCCCAAGTGCTTGAGGACTTGGGTGGATTGTTGACGATGTAGTTGGGCTAATCTGACTGGCCTACTTGCTTGTCCTGCTTCTCAAGTCTTTAGTCTAATGGATTGGGCCGGTCCAAGGCTTGGATCCGACCCTTTTATTATTTATCCCCTTCAGGTATGCTAGGTTTTATCTATTTTATCATTCTTAGATGAAATTGATTGAAGATCTATTGATCTATTGAAGAAGGTCATAATGTGCATTGTAGATGTTAAAATTGAACACAAAATAAATATATACATACATTGACAAAAATATAAATGTATACATACAATATATATATATATGAATAGATTGACAAAAATTTTAGAATAGATCTCAAGAAGAAATTATGTAACCTTTCTTATGTTCATATGGATTATATGTTCAATTATGTATCAAATGAGTACGGCCAAGTCCAAAAACAAGCTCTGTTTGCTTAAAACAACGGATT
Source organism: Camellia oleifera (assembly GCA_022316695.1). Classification (NCBI taxonomy): domain Eukaryota; kingdom Viridiplantae; phylum Streptophyta; class Magnoliopsida; order Ericales; family Theaceae; genus Camellia; species Camellia oleifera. Next base: position 71,168,837 of record CM039311.1, on the reverse strand, counting down.
GGAATTCACTGAAGTAATGGTTTCACTTAATAGTTTATTAAATTTGATTATTTCAGCTGTTTGATTTTTTATTAGAGTGCTTGTCCAAGCTCTCTCCAACTAATAGATTTGTTTGGTGATGAGAAATTTGTAACAATTTGTAATGCTGCATCATAGCCCTTTTAAGACTTCAATCATGAAGAAAAATAAAAGATATTTTGAACTATTTGAGTGAGTTTCTTTTATCTTTTATGCATAATAAGCTGTTGGAAACTTCAAACTTTATCATCCTAATAATATGAAGGTGTAGACACCCTATTAAATATGCATACCCTGTATATAAACAAGTTTTCTTGCTGGTGGATAGGTTTGGCTTAACATCCTGCAATTTCCCTTTGTTGGATGTGAATGTGCATTAATTATTTATTCTTTGGTTTATATTATGTGCTCGTAGTTGAGTCCATTCATGTTTGATTGTCATTGCCTTTTTAGCGTACATGTAATATGTATAAAAATGCCCCATCATAAATAATAGTATGAATATATAAAGTAGAAAATAAGAGATATGTGGAGTCTACACATTCTTTTTACAGAAGAATCAAGTTTCTCAGAAGAGTTCATATCATGTTTAACTGTGGTAGTTTGTGAACAATTATATGAATAACAGGGGAAATATGGTTTTTGGAGACATTTTTTGTGGAAGAAATAGTTTCTAAGAAGAGCTTAGTAATAGTTCATATCATGGTTAATCGGCAATTTATGTTACAGGCTACAGATGTAGTTTTTAGTGCAGAACTTTGGACAGTGCCATGGACAGCAAAGACCATTTTGCAGGTAAATTATTGTGTCTTACATCCATCATAATTAAGTTAGTAATTGCAACCTAAGAAGTGTCCGTGCTTAGAAGTGTTGGTGGTGCCTAGATCTGATAGCCAATCATATAGTTGTTATTAAACATTGACATGTGTCCAACACGGACATACCACCCTAGAAGTTTCCGGGCGTTTTAGATTGTAACCAGAAAATATCCAAACTGCTCATTGTCAAAAATATCCAACTAAGGCAGAGATGTGACAATTCTAAGTTGTCATTAACAATGCATGCTGTTGTAGCTCATTCTAGAGTATGTTCTCATCTTAACTGTGCATAGCAAGCAAAAAAATCCTAACGGTCAAGTTTGTTGGATATGTTTTAAATAATGTCAAATTGAACTATTTACATTACTATTGAAGGAAGGAAGAACTAAAAAACGGGGGTTTAATTAAACTAATCTCCCTTAAGGTTGGATAAAATATAGTTAACTCTAAACTTTTGACATAATTACAGTATAATTATCCTTTTTCTATGTTCTTTGGACCGGAATGTCTACAAGTTTATTGTCTTGAAATTTGTATATACATGCATATTTTTGGCAGCATATTTTCTTGTACTTGCATGCATCAGTCGAAATGAAGTAGGTTGGTCACTCTGTTTGGTGTAGTTTACTATGACCTCTCTTTTTATTTTATATTTTTTAAATTTGACTTTTTGTGCTTGCTTTCATTTTAAGGCATAATATAGTTTCGCCTTTATTAATTTATTTAAGAGAATAATGTATTTTTTAAATCTATCATAATCTACCAAGAGTATTGTAAAAACTTTTGGCCGACCCCTCCTGTAAATTTATTTCTTTTTTAACTTTAAAGTACACAAGTGAGAGGAGAGAAATACTATTAAAGAGATGAAATAAACTAAACAAGCGAGAAGAGAGAGAAAGATCCAATACGTAAGTGAGAGAGATGAAAGAAAGTCGTCAAGTCCAAGGAAAGAGACATAGATGAAAATGAGAAAAATAAATTTATAAATAAATTGTACTATTAAAAATTGGAGAATTCTATCATACCAAGTTCCTATATATATACATACCAAGAAGTTCCTATAAGTAGAGGCTACAACAGCTCCGATGGCCAACGGATTGAACAGCACACCATTGGCTGAGATCTCGGTATCCTTTCCACTGCTGTCATCCGGTACTTCTTCTGAGGATGCAGGAACTGTTGTGCCTTCCAACAACGCAACATCTGACCCCAATTCTGAAGCAAACATAAACATAAGAGCTCTGATAGGCTCCATGGTGGCACAAGCCACTTCAGCAGCATCAGCATCAATTAATATGGGTCCATTTGGAGATACTGTGAGGGAAGTTATAGTGAATTACGTTGTCAAACCATCTGTGAGCAGCTTGGTATCTGAAATAATCGAACACTTGTTTGTGCGACGCCAGAATTTCAATCGCAGAGTTGCCATTATGCTCTTCTTCTTTATGTTGCTCCTGCTTCTTCAACGTAAGACCATACATTAATCCCTTTTCTTTTTTTTATTTATTTATATATATTCAAGATAATTAATATTCTGACTTTGATGCTATTTCAGGATTCTTATGAGCACCTTGAATGACTCTATTGGCTGTAATGTTGGGTATTTGAAATGGTGTCATTCTGTTGGATGTAATTGTATTTGGTGATGTGAAATTATGCAGTGGTATTGAAGCAAATACACCTATAGTATTTTAATTTAATTTTTATTAATTTAAATGATAAGATCTATCACTTTATGTTAACTTTTTAGACAATTAAACAAATGTGAATATGAATAGTGTAGAACAGCATTATAAAACCATCAAATAACTTATCATATTGATTAGTGGTTATTTGATACTACTCATCTTATATGACATTTATTATGTCATTTCTTAAAAGATAGCATTAAATTGAAGAATCTCACTGTTAAAAAAAAATAAAAATAAAAAATACTTGAAAATCTTTAAAATATAATCCTTAAATTCATGCTAATGATGTGATAAGAATTTATATTTTAAATAAAAAATAAATTTTATACAGCATATATACTTTGCTCTTGTAACACTAGATAATAATTTTCCCTATCTGGAATGTTCAAATTTTGGGTATTTTGTATTTTGAAATTACTAGTGGTAAGCTCGTCCTATGTACGGGATGCAAAAAAATTAATAACACATTTTTATATAAAATAATATAGATAGTTAGATTTTTATATGTAAATTATTAAACAAAAAAGATTGAAACATACAATTTAAGTTTCATAATTTTACAACAATTTATAAGTTTCATAATTTTTATATGTATTAATTTTTAATTTGTTACAAATTCAATCATATAATTTTCAACTCTTTTGCTAGAGTTGCAAATTAAGGCGAGCTTAACCCAAACAATTTGAGTCAAGCATGAGAGTTTTCAAAAATTGGACAACATAATTTTTAATTCGATAAGAATCTACGTAGAAATTTAAAAAGTCAAAATAAATTTGAGTGGAACTAAGCAGAGATATCAAATAACCTAAGAAAATGAAACAAAATAGTATATATAAATATATAAAATTATTTGCTAATTTATTTTTTAAATAAAAAAAAAATTGATATTAATGAACAAACACAAAAGTAATATACTTAAGTTTTTCTAATAGTTTTTTTTTTTTTTTAAATGTGTAAAAAATAAACCTTTTAAAAAGGGATCGAATAAGTTGATATTAAAAAAAAAATTAATTTTTATAACAGCATAAAATAATTTAAATATGATTTTTTCGAAATTATTTTTAATTTAAAAATTACAATAAAATATTTAATAAAAATAATTTTTTTACAAATAAAAGTATCTAAATAAATTTTTAAAAAAAGGTAAGAAGAAAATTTAGAATGGTATTCTCATTTGATTTGAAAAAATTCAAGATGAATAATAAATTATCACTTATAACTCTCATTTTTTTAATTAAAAAAAAAAGTTTCACAAACCATCACTTTTAATAAAAAAATTAACGTTTCTTTTTTTTTATTTTTTTATAACAAAAGTCATTTTTTAGCAATTTGAGTCAAAAATATTTTTATTTTTTATTTTAATTTGTTTAATTGACAATTGAGATTTAAAAAAAATAAAAAAAAAGAAAAAGAAAAAACAAGATCCACCATGTTTTGCAAGTCCTAAAAAGGCCATTTATTTTCTTAATATTTTTGTCTTTTGTTAAAAAAATTAAAAAATTTGTATTAAATAAATTTACTATTCAAGTCATTGTAATTAAAAAGGATACAAAGAATCTTATAAAATTTAAAACCAAAAAAGAAAAAATAAATAAAAATAATTTTTTTTAATAGCGAATAATAATTTGAATACATGTATTTAAGACAAATTATATTTAGACCAATAATATTATGACACATCATTATGGCACATGTGAATATTGATCTCAATCTAATTGTAGTAATATAATTTTAAAAAGAATTTAAATTTAAAATTTTATTTTATAATTTAATAAATGATACATAATTTAATGAATAAATATTGATCTCATTTCAATTATAGTAAAATAACTTAAGGAAGAATCCAAATTTAAAATTTTATTTTGAGAATATAAAATTAATTTATGGATCAATCATATTATGACACAAATTAACAAAAATAAACAAAATCAAAAAAATGAGTAAAAAAAATTGTAACTTTCAACCTTAATAAGATGACAATTGTAATGGCCCCAAAATGTAACAACAGAATAACTCATAATATACACCATATATGAGAAAAACTAATAAGATATCAGCCTTTCATTAATTCCCTAGTAAACATTACAAAATGTACCACATGTGTTATTTAATCATAAACTTTAAATTCTGAATCTATAGCATGTGACACGTGGCAATATACAGAAAATGATAGGAAATTCAGATAAGTTCATGTCTTAATGGTTACATATTTCCAAGATGATACTTGGTTATAACAAAAGTGGGTCAACTCCAAAACAAATAAAAAGTTCGAGGCTTGTACAAACGACATTTATAATAAAAAAAAAAAAAACAAATAAGTCTTCAACTCTAAGATCCTCCCAACCTAAGTCTTTGGTGGAGGCATACCATCAACACTTGAAAGTTGGTTTCTACATAGGGTGAGCTAAAACCAAGTAAAGAATGCCTTAACACATTGTATGATGCTTAACAAAGTCATATAGTGAATGCATATGCATGTCATTTACCAAGACGTTACACTTTTCTCTTTCAAAACAATACAATTCTATGATTATAAATCAATTTATAAAATAATACTTTTTAAATCAGAAAACAGGATAGTGGATACACAACACTAAGAATCTTTACATACGTGTTTACCAGTAGACTATACAAGCACTACCGAAGCCATTTTACCAGTACCAACTGGAATAATAGGCACCTAACCGCACGGATTTCTAGACTTTCACCAAAGACACACAAGCTAACATAGATAATACCACAACTACAACCACACCCCCTTACTAGATTCACCAAGGTATTTATTTATTTTTCTCAAAACGATACATTTTCAATGTATAAATATGAAACAATGTTCAATACAAGATGTATGAGTAATTTGGTTTCAATTAACTTAATCCTCATGCAATTTCTATAACAATTAAAGCTATCCTCTACCGATAGCCCAAAACATATATCTTTATACAAAGGAAAAATCTCCAAGCAACAGATATGATTTCAAAAATCTTAATAAAGAAGTAATAATATATATTCAACTCCACTCTCTTCATCAACAGGTACATTCATATTATTATTTCAAAAGCTCAACATCTTTCCTCTTTTTCCTTAGTTCAAAACCAATAATTTCCAAGATTTCCAACAAAACATCTATTCCTTTTAAAACACATTTAAATGAGAGATTTTCAAGATTTCCACCTAACTTATCAATATAACCATCTCCACAATATTTTCCATAAACCCATTTGAAAACCTCTCTTTTATACTCCCAAAACCAAACCTAAATCAAACCTTAAATCAAACCCACAATTTCTAAATCACTATACTTTTCAAGGAACACATAATGAGGCTAATAATCATACAAAGAAGTTGAAAAAATCCCTACATCAATATTAGAAAAAGAGAAGAACAAGACCCAAAGTTTGATAGAGCCGAAAACGAATTTTTTTCCAATTAGAATGTTCACCTCTATGAACTCTACATTTTTTCTTGAAGCACTATGGCAGCGAGACTAATTGGATTGAGTGTATAGGGGTATTTTGTGACAACCCTCACCTCTGATTAGTGTTAATTCATGATTAAGCATGATAAGTAGCTGATTAAGATGAAATCCCAACTTGATTACATGAGTGTGTTGCTTAATTGCATTTCTATCTATTTGTTACTAAATGATCTGTTCATGTTTTAATCTCGAATTGCAAATTGAAAGCCTTATCGGCGACCGAATCGACAATTGATTAGTGCTATATGCTAATTAGGATTTATATGATTTTATAGTAGGTTTAATTAAAATTCAGTTTGGAATGATTAAATTAGAATAAATGATGTTAAATTACATTAGCTTGAGTTATTACATTTTTGCCATTGAGTGGCCCACCTTCACAAACATTGTTTGGGGCTTAATTTGCACATTTGACACACCATTCTTCATCCATCTTCTTGAGCAAACCGTGAGTGAGAGAGAGAGAGTAGGAGAAAATTGAATTCATCTAGAGATTGGCTTGAAAAATTAGAGGAATTGAAGGAGAATTGCATATTTGAGCTACCACATTTGGAATTCAAGACTTAAGGTAGGAAATTCATTCCCTTGATTATGAATTTAAGTTGTTTCTTGCATGGTTCATGGAAAAATTGGTGATTAGAGTCAAGAATTAGCTTAAAATGTTAATTTGAGAGTCCATTCATACACGCATGTCCATATTTGGAGTTTTGAAATTGTTTTGCATGAAATTCTTCCATGCATGTCTAGATTATAATTGTAATCTAAGAATTCATCATGTTTTTGGAAATAATGGCATCATTTGATCATGGTGTTAGAAGCTTTGAATTCAAATAAACATATGCATGGCATAGTTACATCATGTTCTTGAATTTTGGGGTGAATTGTGTTCAATTGACATACTTTTGGGCTTTGATTTTATAAAATGATCTTCAAAACATGTTATATTATGGTTTCTAAGTGTTTTCCAGAAAATTGGCCTCAAAGGCATGAGTTTTGGCATGTTTGGTGTCTTGGTTTGAGCTTTGGGAGCAAATCTGGAAAACCAGATTTTGGGCTTCCCAACGTTCGAGCACCTTTGTTTCAGAGGCTCTGCTCGAGTGCGGAATGCTGGACCGTCAATGCGTAAATTGCAAGCTCGTAGGTTTTATGCCGTGTGCAGACACATGCTCAAGGTGACGAGACACCCCCCACCCCCATACCGCTCGAGCGAGGAATTGTGTCTCAGCTCAATCGAGCATCAAACGGATTTCAGCAACCTGTACTTTTCATGTTTTTGCAACCGCTCGAGCGAAGAAGTCTACGCTCAAGCGACCTCTCTATTTCGTAAGCTCGCTCAGCGGGGAAAGCCATGCTCGAGTGAGACCTCTATTTTTTAGCATGTTTGAAAAATG
>CM039311.1:70962716-71160941 GCA_022316695.1 Camellia oleifera | reverse complement strand
TTGATAAGTTGACTAAGTCTACCCATTTCATTCCGATGTGCACCAGCGACTCGGTTGAACGCTTGGCAGAATTGTACATTAGAGATATAGTTCGACTTCATGGAGTCCTTATGACTATTGTGTCGGATAGGGATCCTCGTTTTACTGCCCGGTTATGGCAAAGCCTTCAAGGGGCGTTGGGAACTAAGTTGACTCTTAGCACCGCTTATCATCCTCAAACCGATGGACAGTCGAAACGTACCATTCAGATTTTGGAGGACATGCTTAGAGCTTGTGTCCTTGATTTTAAGAGGCCTTGGGAAAGACACTTACCATTGATTGAGTTTGCTTACAACAATAGTTACTAAGCTAGTATTGGGATGGCACCATTTGAGGCCTTATATGGCCGACCTTGTAGATCATATGGTGACCATGTGTTTCTAAAAATCTCACCAAGGCGGGGTTTGATGAGATTTGGTAAGAGTGGTAAATTATTTCCAAGGTGCATTGGGCCTTTTGAGATCTTAGAGCGAATTGGGGAAGTGGCATACCGGTTAGCTTTACCGCCACAATTTTTGGGAGTTCACAACGTATTTCATGTATCTATGCTTAGGAAGTATAAACCCGACCCTTCTCATGTTCTTGATTGGGTTGACTTGGAAGTAGATGAAGATGCCTCTTACAAAGAACGACCGGTTCAAATATTAGATACCCGAGAGCAAGTGCTACGGGGCAAAATCATACCGTTGGTAAAGGTGTTGTAGAGACACCATGGGGTTGAGGAAGCAACGTGGGAATAGGAGGCGGAAGTCCGCTCCAAATATCCAAATTTTTTTGAAAATGTTTAAGTTACTTTTCGTTGTAATACCCCTATGTGGTTGAGAGAAACGTGTTGAAATTGTTAAATACATGTTGTTATGCATGTTGTTATTTTAAGCATGAAGTTGTTTTGGATTATTATTACTTTTTGGAAGACTTTATGTTTATGAGTATTTGGAAGGTGGTTATTAATGAGGAAACCATGATGTGATGGTGAAAATTGGTTGAGAACTAATGTTGTAAATTGTAAATGAAATAGCGTGGCTTTGATCGCTAGAAACCCTTTTGTTTGGGTAGTTTGATTTGAAATTTCGAGGATGAAATTCTTTAAGAGGAAAGGTTGTAGCGATCCTGGTTTCGATCTTTCTTTCATGTTTTGCCACTTTGATTGGGCCGGTCGGGGGTCCAGGGGGCAGCGCCCTGGAGGGGGTCGAGCTGCCCGGTCAGCTCACAGTGGTCTAGGGGCAGCGCCCCTTGGCGGGGTTGAGGGGCAGCGCCCCTCAAAACAAAAATCCAAAACGCATTTGAAATTGCTTGTCCGCTCGGTCGGTCTAGAGTGCGGGAGAGGGCCGCACGTGCGGGGAATGAGGTCGCACGTGCGGAAAACAGGGCAAGGGGCTGAAGCACACTGCTAAAAAGGCAAGTGCAGCTGGAGGTGCGGGAAGTTAGGTAGATCCAGAATTTTTTCTTTTTTTCTCTCTTTGAGCTAATTGAATGTCACTTTTTGTATATCTCTCTCTCTCTAAAAACATTTCCTCTCCCTTCTCTCTACATTTCCTACCAAAACCTCACAAAATCTTTGATTTCTCCAAATCCATTGGGATTTAGATCTAAGTCCCTCATCAAAGTTAGTTATCTAGGCGAGGGCTACGTTGTGTGCGGTGGAGATCGAGTTTAGGCATCGTAGATTTTGGGGTTTCAACTCGTTTCTTCTTCAAACTTGAGGTAGGGATTTTCTACACTTTAATATGGCTTTTAGCTTAGTTATTTGCTATTGTGTATAGATGATGAGATTTGGTTGTGGTTTGGACAAATCTAAAATTTGGGTTTGAAATAAAAAAAGGGGTTTTTGATGAATATGAGGTAAATGGGTATGAGGCTTGAATATAAGATCATGTTGTGCTAAAATAGTTGATTTTGGCGTTTAGGTTGATATTTGGAAAGAGGGAGATTTTACCCTAATTTTGATTAAATTATTATTTTGTATAAATAATTAGGATTAACATTGAAAATGTGAAATTGGAAGGTTGTGGTTATAAATGGAGATATTGGATATGTAATATCTCACCTATGAAAGTTTTGAATAAACTATTTATTTTGAGATTGAACATCTCTTAGAAATAATTATATTAAGCTATCGGTGGAGGATAGCTATGGTTGTTGTAGAAATTGCATAAGGATTAGGCGATTTAATGCTAATTCATTGTTGGTGTCATTAAATATGTGTAACAACCCTCGCCACTGTTTACTGATAACCCGATTAATTATTGCTAAATTAAGACTGATCATGATTAGTAATCGAATTGGTTGAAACACTGAACTGATTGATTAAATATACTAGTTTAAATACATATCTATCTGTTTGACTGTTAAATTATCTATTCATGTTTTATGCTTTAAACTGCAAATTGAAGGCTTTATCGGCGGCTGAATATGAAATTGATTGATAGTTTATGATCATTAGAATTTATGTGAATTTATGGTGTATTTATCTGAAATGTGATTTGGTATGATTTAATTAGATTAAAATAAGCTTAATTCCATAAGTTACATTATCTACAACTTTGCCATTGTAAGTGGGCCACTACATTAGACCATATTGAGCCTTATTGCACTCATTCATACACATTCATCAACTCACTTCTTAGCACAACCGACCAAGAGAGAGTGAGAGAATTGAATTCAAATTGATGGCTTGCTTGAAATTGAAAGAATTGAAGAAAGGATTGCAAACTTGAGCTTATATTCTTATAATTGAAGACTTAAGGTAGAGTAATTACCTTCTTGACTGTGTAATTGAAGTACTTCTTGCATGTTTTAGAGAATTGTTGAAGATTAGAGCCAAGATATGACTTATAATGTTGAATTGAAGCTCATATCATGCATGCATGTTTATGTCCTTGCATTTGGAAGTTGTTGTTCATGGAATTACTCATGCATGTCCATATTTTTACAATAGACCATGAATTCATCATGTTTTTGGAACAATTGGCTCATTGGAGCAATTCTTTGAAGCTTGAAAGTTGTTTAAAGTCTTGCATGTCCAATTGAAGTTATGTTCTTGAGTTTTGGGTTTGAAATTGAGTTGAATTGATCTTCCTTTGGGGCTTTGGTTTTACAATTGAGCTTTAAATCATGTAATATTATGGATTTTGAAGTGTTTTCTAGAAAGTTAGCCCAAAAGGATCGAATTTGACACATTTGGATTTGATTTTGAGCCTGAGGTTCAAATCTGGGAATTCCAGATTTTGAACTCACGCTCGAGCGGGGTGACTAGTGCTCGAGTGTGGAATTCGTGCTCCCAGCACTTTGCACTGTTTTGAAGTCCACTCGAGCGGGGTATTGGACGCTCGAGCGGGACCTTGTTTCTCACGATCGAGCGGCTATTGAGCGCCCATCGAGCATGATTTTCACACATCCAGTACTTTTGGCATGTTTTACAGTCCGCTCGAGCGGAGTAACTCGCGTTCGAGCGGAGTATTTTGTTTGCCTTTACGCTCGAGCCAGAAAACCTGCGCTCGAGCGGATACCCTGTTTTCTGAAAATTCTGAAAAATGTTTTAAAGTGCATCTTTGCATCCTCATCCCAACCTAGGCATTCTTAGGCCTAGTTTAAGACATCTTAATGAGGATATAGATGTAGAACCACACCGAGGCAAATTAGAGATTAAGTTATTATTTTCTCAACTGTGTAACTTAGTGTGTGTTCGTTCTGTCACTGTATAGGGTTGGCTTTTGGAGACGCGCTCTAGCTTCTTATAGCCCAAAACTCTGTGAGTAACAATTGTGTAAAGATATGTTCAAATGTGAATGTTTAAACTGTACTGTTTCTGAACTGATACTGTTTATTGATTGAATGTTTGTCCTCTATTCTGAACTGTATTGTGGCATCCATAGCAACTACTGTTTACTGTTACTGCTACTGTTACAGAGATCTCTGTCAGTTCCTATCTTGGAACTTCTGTTTACTGTTTGATGGCCATCATTGACTGTTCGGTCTTTTAAGACCTACTGTTTACTGTACTGCTATGCTAATAGATGTACCACATATGACTGTTATGACCGAATGATTGAAATACCGATTTAATGAACTGTTTTCATTACTGTAAAGACATTCATTCTCAACCTCTTTATGCATTATGTTATTCACTGGGCTTTAGCTCACTGTTTATATATATATAGGTGTTCAGGCACCAGACCGGAGTTAGAAGTGGGTTAGACTCCCCTTTTTGTCAAGCTAACCGCTGTGCCTCACTGCGAGGTTCCGAGCCTGTCAAGCAATGGCTTAGGGGTGTTTTAATTTCCCCCGTTTGTCTCTGTATCTATTTTGTTATCTGTATAGACTGTTACTGCACTGTTTAATAGGGATTAGGTCCTTGTTGTGAATGATTGTAAATATTGTACATACTGTTTTGTCACTGACTGTATATAGGTATGAAAAGTCTCTTGCATACAGACTGTCACATCTCATTGGACATTGTTTAAATTACTATTTCGGCTTCCGTCATGCCCCTGTACTTTGTAATACTGTCTTACTGTTAAGCAGGCCTTCGGTAATCACGGATTACTGGCCGGTTACAGTACTAAACCCATAGGGGCGGGTTTGGGTCGTGACAATATGACCATGTTATAAATACATTGTATATATATGTTTATTGGGAGGAGAAAAGGGATTTACTCCATATATGATTATGTTTATAAATACATTGCATATGTATATTTGTTTGGGAGGAGAAAAGGGATGGACTCCATTTAAATCAAGTTGGCCAAAGTGTCCTACGTGAAAGACCGAAAAATTTATATATAAATGGGTGCCGATTTCTTCGGACGAAATATCCGTAAAATGGCAAGTTTGAAGGGTTTATGTGTGTTTTGCATAGTTGGAAAACCATTGAGTTGTAGTCTCATTTTGGTTGTTGAAAAATAATAAATTTAACTCATGAATTGGGTAGCATATATGAATTGGAAATGAATTGAAGGAAAAATCGAAAGAGGTTAGGTCTTAATGGCATATGAATATGCAGGCCTTGTGGATACTTCCGTATCGGTATTGTTTATGTACGTGGTATTTATACTTTTGCTAAACCTCATAAATTGTGTTAGATTATCTCTACTGGGTTGTTGGCTCACCCTATACGGGAATATCATTTTCAGGTGCAAGTGAGATGTTTCCTCCAAGGAAATAGCATGGATGGACTTTTAGGAAGCAAGAGCTTCTTATTTATGCTTTATGTGTGTATGTTTGTTATTTGTAAAGCCAATGGCTTAAGATGTAATGAGCAAGACTCAATTTGTGTAACTAAACAATGACTTAGAAAGATGTAAGCCTACATGGCATATAACTGGTTGTTAAACTGTGAACTCTGATATATGAAAATATATTGTTTCTCATATTTATTCCGTATATGAGTTATCTTTATTGTATTATTTTGGGGGCGTTACATTCCAGACAGATGCAGATTGTCTTCAACTAAAGATAGTCCAATCATATTATATGAAGATTGCGTATATCACACAAATGAAATAAGGCTATATCAAAGATGCGCTCAAGTGATAATCTGGTTGATCTATTTACTAAAGCACTACCGACTGTAACATTTAAGTTGGTGCATAATATTGAGATGCATCGATATAAAGATCTATTATGCAGCTTTGAAAGGGAGTCATCTATATTAAGAAATTTTGCAGATTGTAGTTTTTTTCCCTTCGTCTAAGGTTTTTTCCCACTGAATTTTCCTTAGCAAGGTTTTAATGAGGCAATCTAAACAAATCATATACAAGAATATTGTATTCTTTTTCCTTCACCAAAGGTGTTTTTTTCCACTGAATTTTTTCTTGGTAAGGTTTTAACAAGGCATATTCTTAGTATATGGTTATCCAGGGAGAGTATTGTAAATGTATGGATAACCATGCCTTCATAGTTAAGTTAGCAGAATATAGAAAGTTATAGAAGTACCAGTACTAATTGACATTAACCAACCAATCATGTACAAGTTGATTGCCTATATAAGCACATCAACGCATAACATGTATGCCATCCAACAGAGAAGGAAAAGAAATGATTGAAAGGATTCTCTTTTGGCCCTTTACTTTATAGTATTTTCGTTTGGTCACTTATTTTCTTTTATTTTATTGTGGCTCTTTCTTCTTTATTTCCTTTAGTTTTATGACAATTATTTTATATTCATCAGTTATATCTAGTCACGCATTGAACTACTCGAGTTCAACTTAACAAATAAATGAATTTTAAAATCAATCAAAGCATTTGATCTAATAATTATATAATATCTTTATAAAGTGAGATTTATGAAAAAAAATTTAATACATTTTATTGTGATAATTTATTTCTCTCTCATTATATACTTTGTTTTTATTAATTTTTCAATTATTATAAGTTGATAAGTTCAAAGCCGGCTCTAATTGACATGGGTTATTTTGATTAAATTAGTTAGTAAAAACAAAAAATGTTATTTTAATCAATAAAATAAAGAGGATTTTTTTTTAAGGTCCCTGGTATTAAGATTTTATAGTATAGAAGACATCTAATATTTTCATATTGTCTAAGATCCCTTAAATAGATCCAGAGAATTTCTCTGGACTACTGAGAGAAATTTTCTCTAGAGAAATTGACTTTCCAAAGAAATTCTCTCCAAATCAAAGAAATTTTCTCCAAACTAGAGAAAATCACCTCATTATGTGTAGAGAATTACTCTGGGTTTAAATCAGAGAAAATTGAAAATTTTCAGAATTCAAACCAGAGAAATTCAGAAAAAATGAAAATTTCTCTGGCTTTATTCCCTGGTTTTGTTCAAAGAAAATTGAAATTTTTCTGACTTTGTTCATAAAGAATTTCTCTGGCTTTTGTGAAGAAAGCCTCTCTCTTAGCTTATCCAACAATTCTACTCTAAAATTTATACTTATCAAAACAATTCAACAATTCACACAATAAACAATAGATAGCGAAATTTTCACTAATATTGCAAAAAAGTACAAATCCAAACTCTAATTTCTTTTGATTTCAATTTGATTTGATTTTCTTTGATTTTAATGGCGATGGAAGACAACGAGAGTTGCGATAGTAGAGCTGTGGATTCGTCGTCATTGTTGTCGAAGACAAATCGACAGGACGGACAGAGACTCGAAGTCTTCAATAAAGTCCTCACTCGAATCCAACACTTTAATCACCAAGACGCCAATCTCCCTAGCGGAGAAGTTGGACGAGAAGAGAGGGGTTGGGGGTGAAGGAGAGGAGAAATGGCCCCAAGAAGAGAGAAAAGAGAGGTCGAGATGGGAGATCGATTAGAAATAGGTGGAGAGAATGAAAAGGTCGCAAACGTTGCCGTGGAGGGTAGGGTGGGTGCGGGGTGGCGCGTTCGAGGAGAAGCCATTTCCGGCAAATGAGAGTGGTAGAGTTACGACTGCGGATGTCGAGGACGGCAACAATTATGTTTGAGAGGATTATGTTCGGGAGGTCGATAACGACGGTAAAGGTGGAGGCGGCGACCATGGAAGAGAGTGAAGTGAGGTTTGGATTTAGAGAGAGAGAGAGAGATGAAATAGGAAAGGTAGAGAGAGAAAGAAATGGAGTTTGATTTGAGAGACTCAAATTTCTTTGTGATACATGGGTGTGGAGTTGAGAGATGTTAGATATCATAAAATAATATTGTGAATCTCTTCCATTACTAAAAATGAGATAGAGACCTTAGACTAATTTTCCTTTTGATAAAATATCACAATCAAATTATAATTTTTTTAATTTTTTTCTCACAACAGCATCACATCAATTATAAAAATAAAAAAAAATATCAAAATTTGTATCGAACATAACTTTTTAAATCAAATTAAAATAATAAAAAAATCTAAAAAATAACTCGCCTCCAAACGAGTACTAATAAATAAATAAACAAAGAGACCGAGCTCGAGCCACCACTAACAGACAAGGCCCACCGCACAGCCCGTTGTCATTTACGTCGCAAAAAGGCAGAAGAGCTGGTGGTGGTGGTGGTGGTGGGGGGTGTTGGTGGGGGTGGGGCAAAACTAGACTGCGACACAACCCCGCCATCAACCGCCTCTCCGCAACCATGTCCGGCGGCTTTTCTCCCACAAACGAGCCCTTATCGCCTACCCCAGATCTCGATATCACCGTAAGTCCTCCCAATTCTCTTCTTCTTTTTCTTCTTCTAATTTCTCTACTCTCTGTTTTAGCTTATCAAAGATTCCATTTTTTTCACCAATTGAGTTGATAATCCGCACGCAAAAAACCCTCTGTTTGTTTCCTGAGAAAATTGACGCATTGCAGGATTTCAGTTTATGCTGTTCAGTCCCTATCCGGAATTAGAAGAAGAAAATAAAAGAGAAAAAATTGGTACTGAGAGTTCAAATGTACTGAAACAAACTAAATTTAACCGACCTAATTGATTTAATATCGACCAAGTCCAGTTGAAAACTCTTAATTTTCAATCTTTAACCTTTATTTGCAGTTCCTGTGGTTTCTCAGCTGGGCTTGATAAAGTATGAGAATACATCTTAATGAGGATCATGGATAATTGGGCTCATATATTCGAATTACGGGACAAATTCTCAAAAATATGTAGGCAGTATGAAGAATTGTAGGATAATGGGGTTGTTTGGTGGAGCTTATCTAAGTTGTTTTAAACTTTTTTTAGTATGGAGTTTTGCCAGAACTATTTAGTGCAGCTTCTGCTTATAGCTTATTAGGCGGAAATAGTTTAAATAAGTTAAAAAAAGTTGGATTTCTAAAAGGTGGGTGAGGGATGCTTTTGGCTTATGCTTTTAATTTATAATAAGTTTCAAGCCCCAATATGTGGAAATGAAATTAGAGAATGCTATGGCTAGTTTATAACATAGAGCATTGAATGTAAGACCTAGTTTGAACCTTTAACTTTGAGTTCAATGATGTCAACAATACATATGATGTGTGACATATAAAATGTTGTTATTGTATTCTATGAAGTTTGGGAAGAGGAAGCATATTAGATTTGAGAATATGCTAAAAGAAAGAAATTTTGTCATATAAAACTCCTCAACAAGACTACGGACACAGAACCAACCACAGAAAACAATCCTAACCATACATGTCAGATGGTGGGGGTCTGGGGTCTATTATAAAATATACAATTGCACTCAAATTGTTCCACCTATATTTTATGTCCATCGACTTACTTATTAATAATTACTCTTTTTGGCGTGTACTTAGCATAAGCGTGGTGGAGGCTTTAGACAAAAACTTTGTGTAATGACTCATCACAAGTTGTAATCATACAGTTTTCACCAATGACAATTGTGGTTTGTTATTTTGGCTACTATATGGGTTCCGACACATGAACTGTGAGGAGTTTCAGTACTCCGCAGGTAACTTCAATCTGGTTAACAACCAAAGTTCACTATGTTATAATGATGTGTGGGAAATTAATTGATAAGGAACAAATTGTAGCAGAAGATTTGTACTATGGATGGATTTGTTTCTATCTTCTGATTATTACTTATATGCATTTGGCACTTGATATATAATTTTGACAAGTAGGATGATTTTACTGAAATTTGCATGATTTATTTTGGCTACAAAATATTTTTTGACAAGTTTATAAATAGATATATATAATTTTGGCAATCTTGGAGTTAACCTGGTATTATTATAAGACAGTAATGCTTGTGCAAGTCTGATTTGGACAAGAGGTCTCCACGCAAACTGTTGTAATCCAGTCAATTAATGTTCAGTTCAGAATGAAAATGTGAACCTTATGTTTGGGATGTCAAGCTTTTTCAAATTAAACTTGAAATGTGACTCAGGTTAAGGATTAGTGTATCAATTGTTGGCTTTGACTAAGCTGAGCTAGTGAATTTATGAGACTCACTCTAGTCAATGTGGATTAAATTACTTGGATCAACTGATTGGCAGTCTTAGTGATGAAGACTCACAAGTTCAAATTGGAAAACAGAATTACTGGAACAGCAGATATGCTGAATGGAAAATGGATGAAGCAGCAAAGTAATGGATATGCTGGATGACTGGATCAGCAGAGAAAATGGCTGATAGGAATTTAGATGAGATATCTGGGTGTGCGCTAGATCAGTCAGATTCACAAGAATGGCACAGAGTTGATATATTCAGGGTTTCAAAGAGTCAGATAAAAGAGCGTTCAAGCAAAAATCAATGAAGTTCAAGAGTTCATACTGTTATTTTTAACTACCAAAAACATTCCTTCACTTCGTTAACATGCCAAGAACGTTTGGTGAAAGTGATGACTATCAACATGTCACTAGTCTAGGAGTATATATGGGAAAGTAGTAATTCTTTTTTGTTAAATCATACATGATTGTCAATGACAAATTACAACCAATTTCAGTTTCATTTACTAGATTCTATAACAAGATAAATATTTCTTCCTTGGAATCCATTGAGGCTTGCTCAGCCAGTCAAGTTCGTGGCTAAAAAAGATTCAAAGACACTCCTCAATGGGAAAAAAGGAAAAGAAAGAAAAAACATTTGGTAAAACACGCACTTGATTGGCATTATATTTTCCATCATATATCTTGGTTTTTTGGTTTGCTACTTTCTTGTTGAGTTGTTAATGATTATTGGTATTCTTTCTGTTCATATTCTATCTGGTGATGTAGTTGATCACTAACAGTGAGTATTGTTGGTTCTTCTACTTCTTCTTCTACACCCCTCCCAATCCCCCCGCCGCAACCCCCCCCCCCCCCCCCCCCCCCCCCCCCCCCCCCAATTCCAGATATAATAAACGAATAAATAACATCGGCAGTTTGTTTCTCATTCCAGATTGAAGAAGGTTCTGAAAACAGTGAGCAACTACTTCAGGAAGAGGGCAGTCAGCATGAAATTGACAGTGAAGAAGTGTTTAGGATTGAAAGCAATGACCCTGGCAGGGGGCCAGTTCTTGGGATTGAAAGAAATGACCTTCAGAACGATGGTGATCAAGTGCTTGAATTTGGAAGCAATGATCAAGTGCTTAGGATAGAAAGCAACCACAATGAAAACAATGGTGGTCAAATGCTCGAGATTGAAAGCAATTATCATGAGAATGGAGGAGACTGATACAACAATTGATCAAAATGGTGGAAAGGGTTATCATCCACCAGTTGTGCGGTTGGAGATTGAGTCATATGATGATGCTTATAATTATTATAACTGCTATGCCAAGGAGCTGGGATTTGCCATCAGGGTCAAATCTTCATGGACAAAACGTAACAGCAAAGAGAAGTGTGGTGCGGTACTCTGTTGTAATTGTGAGGGTTTCAAAACTATAAAAGAGGCAAGCACTCGAAGGAAGGAAACTAGAACTGGTTGTCTAGCAATGATAAGATTGAGGTTGGTGGAATCCAATAGGTGGAAAGTTGATGAAGTTAAGGTTGAACACAACCATTTATTCAATCCTGAAAGGGCTCAAAACTCCAAGTCAAACAAGAAGATGGATGCTGGAGCCAAAAGAAAGTTGGAGCCATCTATTGATGTCGAAGTACGAACAATCAAGTTGTATAGAGCCCCGGTCGTAGCTACTGCAGGTTATGGTAGCTCGAGTGAAAGAGAAGTCAGTAACCATGTTGATGAGTCTGAGCACTTGAAGCTCAAAAAAGGAGATGCACAAGTTATTCACAATTATTTTTGTCGTATGCAGCTAACAAATCCTAACTTTTTCTATGTGATGGATATCAACGATGAAGGCCATTTGAGGCACGTGTTTTGGATTGAACCTAGGTCTAGGGCTGCAGATGGGTATTTTGGTGATGTCGTTGCACTTGACACGACATGCTTGTCAAGCAAATATGAGGTTCCTCTTGTGTCTTTTGTCGGAGTAAATCACCATGGGCAGTCAATTTTGCTTGGTTGTGGTCTGCTTGCAGATGAAACCCTAGAAACATATGTTTGGTTATTGAGGACATGGCTAACATCTATGTTGGGACGTCCTCATCAAACCATCCTCACAGACCAGTGTAAGGCATTGCAAACTGCAATTGCAGAGGTTTTTCCTAGAGCTCACCATCGTCTTTGTTTGTCACTTGTCATGCAAAGCATTCTCGAGAATTCGGGGCGACTACGGGAATCTGAAGAATTCCGGACTGTATTGGGTAGAATTGTTCACAACTCTGTCAAAGTGGATGAATTTGAAATAGCTTGGAAGGATATGATCCAACGTTTTGGAATTAAGGATCACAATTGGCTTCGAACTTTATATGAAGATTGAGAGCGATGGGCTCCAGTTTACTTGAAAGAGACAGTTTTCGCAGGAATGTTTGCTTCTCAACCAGGTGCGTTGACGAACCTATTTTTTGATGGGTATGTCCATAAAGAAACCTCTTTGAATGAATTTTTTGACATGAATGAATTAGTTCTGCAAAAAAAAGTATCAGAAGGAATCTCTAGATGATTTTGAGTCAAAGGAGTCCATCCCCATGTTAAAAACAAGACGCCCATATGAATCACAGCTCTCAAAAGTGCATACAAAAGAATTGTTTTTAAAGTTCCATGAGGAAGTGGATATGATGGCTTCTTGTCTAGGCATAACACAAATTCATGCCAATGGGCCAATCATCACGTACATGGTCAAAGAAAGGAGGAAGATGGCAATCTAAGAGGGATAAAAAATTTCGAAGTTATGTATGATAAAGCGGGATTAGGAGTTCGCTGCATTTGTAGTTGCTTCAACTTCGAAGGTTATCTATGCCGACATGCATTGTGTGTTCTTACTTACAATGGTGTGGAGGAAATCCTAGTACAGTACATTCTGCCACGATGGAGAAAGGATATGGAGCGCTTGTATGTACTTGATCTTGGATCCAATAGCATTGATATAACTAATCCGGTTCAGTGGTATGATCACTTGGGCAAAAAAGCAGTACAAGTTGTTGAGGAAGGGATGAGATCTCAAGATCATTACATGGCTGCTTGGCAACCATTCAAGGAGTCTCTGAATAAGGTTCGTCTAGTGACAGATAAGCATATGTAACCCTAAATAAGTTTCAGGTTTAAAATCTTTGTTCATATGCCTTCAATATGTTCATGTATAGAACAATACTTCTTTTGCTGTATTTTTGTGGAAGTCTTTTTTTTTTTTAATAAATAATTTATACTGATAATAACAAATATTTAATGCGAATCCTCTTGGATGCTTGGCATTGAAATTTATGAAAACAGAGGCCCTGTTTGTCAGGGCTTAATTTCAGCTTTCAGCTTAATTTAAGCTGTTTTGATATGTTTAGGTTAGCTTATGCTTATAGCTTATAGCTTTGTGGAAGCTGAAAACCAGCTTATTCTGTGAGCTGGGCTGGATATGCTTTGAGAATAAGCTGGAAATCAGCTTAAGCTGAAAGTTATAAGCTATAAGCTGTTTGGGCATAAGCTATAAGCAGCTTCCCACAGCTCTACCAAACAGGGCCAGAGTGACTGCTCAGCCCAAGGCATGCAATGACATCAATTTTGGTTCTATTTATTTGTTTATTTTTGTTTAATTTCTTTCCAGCACTCATGGGGGTTTTCTTACAATAATTCTATTGACCGAACCAACTACAGAACATGTTACAGAAAATATAGCTAGAGTAATATGAAAAAAGCAATCTCTTGAGGACTCTCCATCTAACATGTATGGCATACTAAAATATCTTTTTTTAAGTCAATTGTTTTTAACAAAAATAAATAATTAGTTTAGATTGAAAACAAATTAAAATTTTAGAGTTTAAATTAACAAAATTTAGAATTTATAAAAAAATTTGGTTCACACATGATGGAATCTGACAGGTGGTACTTATTATTTATTTTTTTGCAAGGAAAACGAGTATCAACTTAGGATATAGATTTTTTTTGGGGTCAAAAATAGAATGTTAAGTATGTTAGGTTACAACTTAAAGAGGTCGTCACTGATCCATTAACTCAAACTGCACACTTTTCACTGTACCTTAAGACGCGACTACATGTCACTCAGTTACAAGGGACTTGGCTAGGATATAGATTCATTAGGAAATTTTTATCTTAAAATATTCAATGGGGAAAGTTGAGAAGTTGAGAAATACACGAGTAATTCTTACAAGAAACAAAACATTAATTAAATGAAATCCCAAACTAACACTAACACTAACACTAAAATTTCTAATTATTTATTCTAAATTCATGATATATACATTATACATATGCATATCATATATATATATATATATAAACAAAGCAAATCCATCCCAAACTAACACTAAATTTTTAATTATTTATTATAAATCCATGATATATACCCTGTATATAGATATGCATATCAAATATATAAATAGAGCAAATCCTGCTGATGCGTTTCTTTTGTTTTGGCAAGAGATGGAATGAATTTCGAAGTCTTGCATTGAAATAGCTTTGATTTTGTATGCTTTGTATTTTATTACAACGAGAACAGCGATTATGGCTAGAAATTGAGTTTGAAATTGAAAAGGCAGTAGCGACAGTGGTCAAGAAGGGAAGAGGGGGTTGGCAGTGGCGATTGGAAAATAGAGAGGGGCCGATAGCGGTGGTCGGAGAAGGAAGAAGGAACTACAGCAGAGCCTGGGAAGAGAGATGGGTTGGCTGGAGTATGTGGGGAAAGCGTAGGTGTTAAGGTTATGGTCAGGATTTGGGTTGGTTAAGATGGAGATAGTTAGAGGGTGAAGGTAAAAATGTCTTCTTAATTTTCATTTCACTTTAATTTTTTTCTACAAACACAAGCCTACTCTCAATTTTGGCATATGTAGTGCACATTTCGTCAATTTATATGGAAAACATAATCATTGCAGTTTAATCCAAAATCATATGGAAAATTTATATCTATATTTAAGCTATAAGAGGGTATATTGCTCCAAACTTAAACCACAAGAGGATAAATTGAATTTTACCTTTTTACTTTACATCATTGTTTGTACCCTAAATGGCAACAATTGATTGGGCCACGCACAATGGAAGCTACGCTAGGGAGAAAAAAGAAGGGGAAATTATATGCAAGTGGGATAAAGGAAAAAAAAAATGCCCATTCTACTACAGGGTTCTGCTTCTTCTTGGGTGACTCTCTCATTACCTGGCGGAGCAAGAAGCATACTTTTATTGCTCATTCTAGTACTGAGGCTGAGTATCGTGCTCTTATTGACACTACTCAAGAGCTTGTGTGGCTTCGTTGGCTTCTTTCTGATATGGGCGTTTCTCATCCTGCTGCTACTACCCTCTATTGTGACAATCAGAGTGCTATTCAGATTGCACATAATGATGTCTTCCATGATCGTACCAAGCATATTGAGATTAATTGTCACTTCATACGGCAACATGTTATTAGTGGCATTGTTCGCCTTATCTTTGTTACGTTTTCCAATCAGACAGCCGACATCTTCACCAAGACTCATCCTCCAGGATGCTTTTCTGATTTACTTTCCAAGCTCAAGTTGATATCTATACTGCCACCTTGAGCTTGAGGGAGGTGTTAGCTGAATACATATTGTGCACCATACCATATTGTGTTTTACCATAACACATGGGAGGTGCAAATGACACTTACATCTCATAGCATTTTATTTGTACCTACCACAGACACACTTGCACTCCATATGTTTGTAAATTTTTTTTCTATCTTCCCCCTATATGTAATTCCTCCAAAAAAGAACCAACTCAAAGAAGTTGGAGATAGAGCAACCATCGAGATATTTAAAAGGGGAACTACATACATGTGGGAGAAAGAAAAAAAAAATTACTAATACTTAAGGGGTGCAAGTATGTTTGTGGTGGAATACAAATGAAAGGTTGTGGGAGTGCAAGTGTCACTTACACCTTCCATGTGTTATTTTTTTCTTTCTTCCACCTACATATAATTCCCCCATATTTAATTTGTATGTAGTATATAACAGTTAAAAAATTAAAGTTCATTTTTATAATAATAAAAAAAAAAGAACTCTTCAGTATATTTTATATTTTTAATAATTATAAAAATACTTTATATTTTTAAAATTTTAAAAATAGACACAATATAATTGTTTAGTCTTTAATGAACTTTTTCAAAAAAAAAAATTCAAAAAATTTTAGATTTCTAGATTTAACTTGACTATACGAATCAAAAAATTAAAACAAAAAATTAAAAATTTTCAAAAAAGACAAAAATAAGCAAAAAATAAAAAAATAAATTTTTTTTTTTATACTTATTTTGGATTTTGCAAATTTTTTTTTTTAGAATCTATCAAAAAAATTACATTACACAAAAAGGACAGGAAAATAAAAAAGTTTGACAAAATTTAAGAAAAAAAAAATACTAAAAATTCAGAAAAATATATGACTTTTTTTAAGGTGTTCCAAGTTGGTGGTTGACATGACGTGACCTGTCGAACAGCAATCACATGCTTTGTGTTCATTTTTTCGGTTTCGTTCCTCAATCACAATATGCCACATCTCTACTTGAGCTAAAACTGTAGTAGTTACAGCATCTCTAATTATAATAAGTATTTTATCTATTTAAATATTACTATAAAATATATATTTTATTTTATTTATCAACTATTTTATATTTTAACTCTAATCATATTTTATATTTTATCTATTCATCTAAATATTATTAATTTTATAAAATGTCATATCAACAATAAAGATGGAGGAAAATGATTTTAATCATTAAATAGATTTTACCTAACCTTGAAAGCTAGTTATATGTAACTAGTGAATGTGAGTTGAGCTAAAATGCTTAATCATATATCTAAAATATTGGAGTTGAAAAAAATGAATCATACTAAATATTTTGACTAATAAACATTATATGCCTAATGTGTTGAAAATAGTATTACACTATTATTGATGTTGTTTCAGATTGCATTTGGGTTAATCCATAATATATATATATATAATGCTGATTAACAAAAATATTTAGTAGGCTTTAAAACATGTTACAAGTCCCATGCAAAAAATAAAATAAAATTTAAAAATCAAATTTGGCATTGTCATTACTTAAACAATTCATTAGCATAAAATGATCTATCGAACAATTATCATTTTTTTTTTAACTTATCCACACAAAAAAAAAAAATTAATAATTATTAATTTTTTATAATTTCTTAAATAAGACATGAATTTTATTAGAGTAGTCATTTTTAAACATTTAATTCTATGATAAAATAAATACGGGTTACACATCATATCTAGTCAAATAGTTCCAGAACTAACTATCCATTCGATTGCAAATCCCTCATTATCCAATTCATTCAAATAAACAAGGCCTTAGTGAATATTAACCTTTTTTTACTAACAAAAATAAAAAAATAAAAAAATGAAAGAAATGGATTAATCTTAACCTCTTTTTTTCTTTTTCTTGTATCCTTTTTTCTTTTTGGTTACAGACAAATCTTAAAACCTTTTTGTGTTTGTGAATTTTCAAAAATAAAATCGCTTTGTTTTGTTGGTAGTTTCAAAACATTTATTTTCTTTTAGAAAACCCTTTGAAGCCTTATAGCTTGCTCCACATTAAAAAAATATGAGAATAAAATATTGAGTTAAAAACATACACAGGAAATATTTCCTTCTATAAAGAATTATGAGAAGGGTACTGCTGTGTAGGCTTACACACACCACAAATGGTAAACCATTTGGGCACACGTACACTTCCAAGGTCTATTGAAAGAAAAATTATTTTTTTGCTCTTGAAACATGCTGATGTAGCGTTTTAATTTGATTTTTATTGATTGAAACAATAAGGCTTAGCATTGTTTTGTTTCTTTTATTAGACAATTAGACACTTGTCCTTTAATAAATGATGTGAAATAATATTTTAAGACTACAAAATAACTTCTATTAAATTTTCAATAAATAGACTAATAATAAGTGAGAGAATCCCAATAAATGACCAAGAAAGAGAGATGATAAACTCAAGAAGTAACCGAGAGAGAGAGAGAGAGAGAGAGAGAGATAGATGAGAGACACTAATATTAAAAAAAAAAAAAAGAAGAAAGAAAAAATATCACATCTTAAATAAAATATTATAAATGAGAGAAATTTTATAAATATTAATAATTAAAATTATAAATTCTCATGAATATATATATATATATATATGTATATTTCCTTACTTTTTACTAGGGTGTAATTACCCCTAAAAAAAAGGGATTAATATTAAGAGTTTGGAAAGTGTTTGGGCTTGGTAGATCTATTTTAATATATTTGAATCAAATTTATATTATAAAAAATAAATAATTATTCTTAAAATTATATTTATCATTCATTTTTTAAAAATAAATATGATTCAAACAATAATTGCTAATATTCAATCATCTTCATTTTTTTAAATGAATATTTAAATAAACGAGTCTTAAAATGTGAACCATTTAAATTATGAAAATTAATTTCAAAATAAATTTACAAAATTTAAATACACTTTTAAATTGAGATAAATTCAAAGTCAAACCATAATATTAATCCCAATTGACCAACTTAGAGGAGGGGGAACCGAGTAACCTTATCATAACTAGACGCTAGACACGCCGCGGGCGACGTCGGGGGAGAGAGAGGAAAATACCATAAATAAAAATTCAATAATGCTAGAGACCTTTAAAAACACACTTCTAAATACACTTCTAATGAGGTGGAAAAGAAAGAAAAAAAAAAAAAAAAATCAAGACACATGATTGGTTGTGGCAGTGATAGGATTCACTGCCACATCATTAGTGGTACCTCTAATTAAAAGTCCCAAACATTTTTCATAAAAATTGGGAAGAGAGAGAGGACTTGACTGAAAGAGACAGAGGGGGGGAAGAGAGGAAAATACCATAAATAAAAAGAGCAAATTGGACTTGAAAGAGTCAGACAGACTTGAAAGAGACATGGAAAAGGATGTCCAGAAGTGGGTGGTAAAAAGATTCAACAATAATGATATAGAATATTAATTTTAAAATTTTAAAAAGATCTCTAATGACATGACACTCAATAAAAAAAAAAAATATAATATCAAAACCAAAATATTAAATCATTTATGATGAAGCTTACTGTCACATCATTAGTGGTAGTACTAATTAGTGTTCTCGCTCATTTTCCAAAGATCCAAATCCCAAGATAAGTCAGGTTTATTTCATAAATTCCAAATCTCTCTTCTAATTTTTCCCTTAGCCAGTCCGTTTAAACAAATACATCTTAAGAGTATGCTTGATTGATAGGATTAAAGTATGAGATTAGAATTATTAATCTGTAAACTTAATAATCTTATGTTTATTTTAAAATTTTATTTCAAGATTATTAATTCGAATAATTAATAATCTAACAAATTTATTGAAGTATCATAATATTTAATTAATTATTCATCAATGGTCAAAATAGTAGGTTATCCAATTCCAATTGTGAAAATTTATTATTTTCGCCATTACTTTTCTGTATGAAGGAATTTTCCACGATCCAACAAAATGGCACTGACAGTAACACATATCGACTTTCCACTCTACGCATGAGAACAATAAACCTAGTGTTTTCATTCCGGCTTAAAAAATCAGAAAAGGAGAAAGTTTCTAGAAGTAGAGGATTTTCATTCCAGGCTAAAAAATCACAAAGGGAGAGAGAAAGTTCCTATAAGTAGAGGCTAGAACAGTTCCGATGGCCGACGGCTTGAACACCACACCATTGGCTGAGATCTCCGATGATGGAAGTGTTCTGCCCTCCAACAACGCAACATCTGACCCCAATTCTTCTCCACCACCACCGGCCGTAGAGAACTCGGGAGGAGGAGAAGGCAACTTCGATATTGATGAAGCAGCTCAATCTCCTGAACCAAACATAAACATAAGAGCTCTGATAGGCTCCACGGTGGCACAAGCCACTGCAGCAGCTGCAGCATCAATTAATATGGGTCCATTTGGAGATACTGTGGGAGAAGTTATAGTGAATTACGTTGTGCAACCATCTGTGAGCAGCTTGGGATCTGAAATAATCCATCACTTTGTGCAAGGCCGGAATTTCAATCTCAGAGTTGCCATTATGCTCTTCTTCTTTATGTTGCTCCTGCTTCTTCAACGTAAGACAATACATTAATCCTTTTTTTTTTTTAATACTGTCTGGTATTTCCAATCCCTTTTATATATATATATATATATATATTCAAGATAATTAATATTCTAACTTTGATGCTATTTCAGGATTCTTATCAGCACCTTAAATGACTCTTATATGCAGATGTGATATAATTTAAGCTGTTTTTAGTATTTATAATTTGTATAATGAGGGAAGTCAATAATAATATCGTGTTGATGGACTTTTTTTGAGGGTTGCACACCATGTGCCATTTACACAAAAAGTGTAAGTGGAAGGTGAAAACAAAAGCAGGACTGCAAACAGAAAAGGCGTAAGTTGCACACCATAACAGTACCCCATGTTGATATATTAATTAGTACACTAAATGGTGCATATAGCACCATCGCTATTGGTTGTAATGTTGGGTATTTGAAATAGTGTCATTCCCGTGGATGTAATTGTATTTGGTGATGTAAAATTATGCGGTGGTATTGAATAAATTATGCGGTGCAATTTGTTTAAATTTTTTTTTTATTTGTTCAAAAAATTTTCTATCTTTTCAGAATTTATTTTTAAATTTTTATCCCAGTTGCTTATTTTTTAATCTTTTCAATTCAAATTTTCTTTATCTGTTTAAATACTCGTTCAAATAAAATCCTATTGGTCCAGATTTATTAACTGTTCAAATTCTATCTGTTTAATTTTTTATCTTTATTTATTCATCAACAACAACAATCATTCAAAAAAATTTATTATCTCAGATCAATATCACTATCTGTTGGCATACTTTGCCCAATGATATGTTTAAACACTAAAATTACACAAATGAGTTAAGAATCTATTTGAAAATATTAAACCAAACCAAATCTAGGTTCTTCTTTCCCACTAGACTATCTGTTAAAAAAAAAAAAAAAAAAAAAAATCCTTATTGAGTCATTGACGAAAAACCTATATTTCTGGCAATGGTAAATGCGGAGAAAGACACGGAGGCACATTCAATTCGGTCTTCAGCTTTCGTTGTGACTTTGATTTCTACGACAACGACGGTGCAACCTTCGCAGATAAACCGTTTTGGTTCTGATCTCAAGTTCAGAAGTTTGTTGGGAGCAAACTTAAAGAACAAGTCAACAAATAGCCGCAGATCTAATCTTAGATCTGATCTTAAAAAAAAATCAAAGAGAGAGAGGGAGAAGGATTCTGAAATCGAACAGCATCGACGTCGTTTCGAGATCAGATCTACAAAAGAGCAATCGAGATCAGATCTATAATATTTAGCACACAGACGATGTTGTCGAGGGAAGTGGAAGCTGCGATGACGTTGGAGGAATGAGCCGTGATGAAGATCTGGAAGCCGAGGTCTAAGAGGAAGCCATCGATGAAATCGGTTTCGGACTCGGCCGCCGACGACGTCGGAGGTGTCGAGAATGAGGCTTGGTTGATGCGGCGGGTAGGAGGTGGACGGAGGCGATCAGAGGTGACAGAGAACGGAGAGTAGAGAGAAGGACGGAGAGCAAATAGTAAAAAGAGAGAGTTGCGAGGAGGTTAGGGTTTGGTTTGGGGTATAGAGCATGTATACATAGGATATTTTGGTCGTTTTATCTACATTTATTCTCATGAATAAAATTATATGCATCTTCGGGAGCTTCTATTTGCACATCCACATTCCCCTTTTTACACATACTTAATAAAAATTATTTTTATTATAATTTTATTTTTAAGTGAAATTACTATTATAGACATTAAATAAACACATTCGGAAGTTGAATGTCGAAAAAATAAAAAAAAATTTCGGAACTCTACTTCCGAACAAATTATTGATTTTTAGAATGCTACTTCCGAATCAATTGTTTATTTTTGAAAATCTACTTCCGAACCAATTATTTATTAAAAAAGATGTGTAAAGAAGGGAATGAGTGTGCATAAATAGAAACTCCCCGACCAAACAAAATTTAAAATTAGATTTATAAACCGTACCCTTTAAAATTTTCTTCCAAAAAGTTTGAAAATTCTTAAATTTGACCCACAATCTACATTTGTTTTTGAATTTGCCCCCTCGTCCATATGTTTTTTTTTTATACCCCTCAACTTTGATTTCCCCTAGTTCGATATGCCGATGAGATTCCCCTCTTCTCTCGACTCCCTCTCTCTCTCCTCTCCTTCTCTCTCCTCTGATCTGGAGGCCGAAGACCACTACCAACCGCCGACCACCACCACTACTCGTCTACTTCACCACTCACACTAGTCCTCTCTCTCTCTCTCTCTCTCTCTCTCTCTCTCTCTCTGTAATCATCGATTGAAAAGCACTTCGCATTCTCACAGAGTCAGTCACCGGAGGCTTCGAGGTCGCATTTTGTAGGGGTTTTTGACTCACCGCTGTCTGTCGCCGAAAGAGGAACTCGAGGAAGGATTTTTTTTCTTTTTTCTTTTTTGCGTAGAGCAACAGAGGTAGGATTTTGAACTATTGCTGAAAATTTTTCATCTTTCGTTGGATTTTTTGTGGGAATTTGTTAATTTTTGAACATGCGGAGGATGTGAATCATGAAATTTTGTTTGATTTTGTTTGAATTTGTATGGGTTTGAACATGAGAAGGAAGGAATTTTATTTGATTCGTGACGTTGAACATTTTTTTGATGTTCATTCCTATTGAGTGTTGAACATTTGGGCAATTCCCATTTTTGAAGAACATTTATAGGTTTGCTATTACTAACGCTTCTAACATATGGAAGCTTTTAAAAGAATAAACCTTTACTTTATTTTATTTTTTAAGCTTTCTTCTATTGTCATTTCTAAGATATATGTATGATTATAAATTTGTATTGCATCATAGTTGGAATCAAAGTTGTTAAAGGCGAATTTGCAACTCTAGGGGTCCGCTTAAGGCGTGAAGGTGTAAGCGTCTTGAATTTTAAAATTAATATTTAGTAAATATATTAATTATTTTAAAATAGTAAAAAATCAATAAAAATTAAATATAAATATGTAGATAGATACTTTTGTTCTTAAGGCATCGAACTTCACTGCAGAGAAGGAAGGTTGCCTTCATTGAAATTTGAAAGGAAAATTGACATTCTTAACTTTAGTGATTAGGCTTCAAATAATGCATTATGCACCAATTGATATACTAATTAGTGTACCAATTGATGATGTGGTATAATTTAAGAGGTTTTTAGTATTTGTAATATTATTAATGAGTGTGGTCAATAATAAGGTCATAACTAGTGTTGGTACACTAGTTAGTACACTAATTGGTGCATATAGCACCATCGTTAAGCTTCTCACTTGAGCAATTATTTGTTTATTTATTATTATTGGTCATTTACTTAATTTTTCCTATAGAATATAATTGTAAAATAGGTGCATTTTTGTATTTTGCTCTTTTATGTTTAAATCATCTTCTAGGCCAAGTTTAACTAGAGTCGAAGACAATCTCTTCATACGCTAATGCGCAAAAGGCATACAAGTAAGGTTGTTAAGATCGGGATCCTACACATGATTGTTTTGGAGGTTTGCCAGATCAAATTGAGAATTTTATGATCCTATTAAACTGATAAAAAAAAAAAAAACGTGCCTCAAATTGTGATGCGCAACCTTTGGGGAGAATAGTATAAAAATCATAGCCTTGATGCGTTTTACCTTGGCCTCAAGGCAACGCGAGCATCAAGGCGGGCCTTAATAAAGCCTTTTAAAACTTAATTTTTAATTTGTTTATTCTCCGGTTCGAAAAAAGCTTTCGCATCAGGACACATTACGATAGATAGGTTGGATGGGATTATCTATCGGATGGTGAAACATTTGGATTTTAAATAATTAGATGAAATAAATTATAGATCTTCAGAGCTAACATCAAGGTGTTTATAAGCACTCTCACATTTTTAATTATTAAATGGACATATGCTTAGACCAAATTTGATGACTTTTGAAGTTAATGAAAATGAGGTGGAGTGAGTAATTCACAAGGATGTGTCATAATAAGTACTTACTTTAATAATTGATACTAATTATTATCTACTATCAATGTTAATTGGTTTGAAGAAGCTGAAATAGTAATATGTAATCTAAGAATGATATAATTAACTGAGAATTGGTGGGTGTGCTTGTAAGAAGAACAGTCTTTAAGGTCACTTATGAGGATTGGTTGGCTTGAATTTATAGTTTTTGGTAAGGGTGGGCAGCGGATATACTGATCCGCAAAAACCGACCGAACCGAACCGATCCGCCGTATTTTGGATGGATGCATGATGACGAGCGGACGATTGCGGATTGATTTTCTCTAATCTACCAATTTGGCGGACAGATGGCGGATATGAGGTTCCTTTGGCCGCAACCGAATTGCCAAACAGCGAGTACCAGCGAGTACCTTTAGTAAT
Source organism: Camellia oleifera (assembly GCA_022316695.1). Classification (NCBI taxonomy): domain Eukaryota; kingdom Viridiplantae; phylum Streptophyta; class Magnoliopsida; order Ericales; family Theaceae; genus Camellia; species Camellia oleifera. The sequence continues at coordinate 71,136,554 of CM039311.1, read as the reverse complement.
TTATAAGACTTTGTGTTTTCAATTTGTTTAAATATTTTGTTTGTGTTTCAATTGAAAAAGAGTTTAAATATTCTGTTGAAAAAAAAAATTCAACTTGAATATATTTTTTGAATTGAAAAAAATAAACGTATTATTTATCTATATTTTTTTATTTTTAAATCTAACTCTAAAAGTAATAAATAGAAACGGCTGTGCTGCAGACCTCTAATTAGAGGTGCTGCAGTACAGCACTAGTGACCTGTCAAGGTATAAAAAAAAAAAAAAAAAAAAAAAAGTGAAGTAAAGACAAAAAAAAAGACAGAAAAAAACAAATTAGAGGTGTTTTAGTGGTCCTTTTTTAGAGGCATGAAACATTTTTGAAATAGAAAATATGATATATGCTGGTTGGTTTTTGTTTTAAAAAACATATATAAATGTAACAATATAGAGACATACAATCTTTACTACTGCTCTATTCATGGTTTTGGTGGTTTGAATTGTTTTTATATTTTAAGAATGTAATACTTTATGTGGATGATGCATGCTGTGATTGTAATATGTGGACGGGGCATGCAGTGATTGTGATATTCTAAAGTTTCAAACTTTCTTTTTTTAGATGAGATATACAGTAATTGTAATACTTTTTTAAGTCATTGACTGTAATATTTTCTTTCTTTTTTTTTTTTTTTTTTTGAAGGAAGTGCACAAGTTGAACTATGTTGAAAATTTATAAAATTTCAAACCACCAAACCGATTCGCATCCATCTGCCAAACCGCTAATTTGCTCAATCCACATTCGCCGGATTGGCGGACGGATGCAGATTGATTTTCTCCAATTCGTCAATCTGGCGGACGGATGGCGGATCGGAGATTCTGTGGTCGTAACTGACCCGCGCCCACCCTAGTTTTTGGAGTATGTTTTGTCATTATCTCCTCATTTAAGCATGTTTTTATACCGTAACACAATTTAAGGTTACATTTGTGAATGAGAGTGAGAAGGGATTATTTCAGTGTCACAACAACCAACAAGTATTGAAGAAATTGAAATAGTAAAATGATGGTGGGCCATGGGTTTACTTAGGCCTCGTTTGGGAAGTAATCTTTTTAGCCTAAAAGTCAAAAAGTCACTAAAAAAAATAAAAAAGCCAACAATTTATATAAAAAAGTTAAAGATTCCATTCTCTCTATTTTTTGCGCATCTTTTCATAAAAAACTAAAAAGTCTTCCCAAATATACTATTTTTTTTTTACATCATATTTTCGTCAAAAAGTGAAAAAATTAAAAAGTTGCTAAAAATGCATGTTGCCAAACGAGGTCTTAGTTTATTAATTGTTACTAATTATTATCTATTATCAATGCTTGTTGGTTTGAAGAAGTTGAAATAGTAATAGCCAATCAAAAAAATAAAATCAAAAATAAAAAAGAAGTTGAAATAGTAATGTGTAATCTAGTGTGCTTGTAAAAAGAACAATATTTAAGGTCACTCATGAGGATTGGTTGTCTTAAGTTGTATTTTTTTTGGAGAATGATACTAATTACTATCTATTATCAACTTTTATTGGTTTAAAGAAATTGAAATAGTAATATGTATTTTTGTAATGAATGTGTAATTAATTGAAAATTGGTGGGCGTGCTTGTAAATTGAACAGTCTTCAAGGTTACTTTTGAGGATTATTTGGCTTGAATTTGTAATTTTTGGAAAATATTTTGTCGTTATGCTTCTAATTTAAGCATGTTTTTGTGCCGCCACTGCCACACAGGTGTGGTTTGGGAGTTTGGCTTTTTATGAGGTGAATAGTTAATGAATATGTTTGGTTTGGTTTTGAGAGAGTAGTTTTTAAAAATTGTTTTGAGGAGAGAGTTTAGAAATTTTTTTGGTTTATTTGGTTGTGTATTTTAAAAGTAGTTTTGGAGTTTGGAAGTTTGAAATGATTTAATATTTTGTTGTAATTAAGTGGATGTGTGAGAGAGAAAAAATGATTGAGAATGAGAGATAAAAAAGTGATTGATTGATGTATAAGAGAGAGAAAGTGATTTTAGAAATTGTTTTGAAAAAATTACAAACCAAACAAGTTTTTTAGAAAAAAAAAATTTCCAAAATTACTTTACAAAACCAAACCAAACATACCCAATGTGTGTGCGTGAGTTTCTGATCACACTGCCTATCTTAGTGATTCAGCTGTAGAACACAGGCAGAATAGATGGCACAAATAATAACACAAAGAATTTAACGTGGTTCGGCAAAATTGCCTACGTCCATGGGAGGCCGAGGTCTTTTCACTATATTGAATAAGCAGTAAGAATTACATTTAACTCTCTGTAATTCTCTCTCTCACTTTGCTCTCTAGGCTTATGGTTGTAAGTGTTACAATTAGCTTGTAGTTGTATGTGTTCTGTCACTCATCATCCGTCTCCCTCATTCTTCTCAACCTCTCCATATATACCAGAAAAGTTAATGGAGAGGCCATCAGCTTTTGAGCTGGCTGCCAACCCACTATTGCACTTTTGGCAGCTTTCCAGATAAAAGCTCTTCATTACTCCACATGGCTACTCGTGGCCTCATGGCCAACTCATATGGCCTCATAGCCAGCAGTTTTGGCCTCAAGGCTTTCTTCACATGGCTGTACATCCACCTGACCAAGATAATATTATCATATTATATTGGCAGGTATGGCCGACCTGACAGTTACCTCGGCTTAATTGTTCTTCGCTAGCTCGGCCTTTGCATATTAAGCCGAGGTAGAAGAAAAGGAGAGGCCTTTGTCTTGGATTAAGATATCTTCGGAGATAACCTCGGCAATGCTTAGATTACCTCGGTAAAACTTACTGTGACACGTGGCACCTCGGCTGACACGTCGCGTCACCTTGCCATGTGTTGATACTCAGAAATATAATCCCACAACTGCCCCCTAAGTTCTATTACCTCGGCATACTGAGGTGATGGAACTTATATTGAACATTCTTTCTCGTACGTCGGCTTAAAAACTTTCTAGCCGAGATCATCCATTTCAGGCCGACATATCTTCCTCCAAGAGCAAGAATTCAGATCAATGCTCCTACGCGCATGAGCTGTCATGCACCATTTTTCGACCGTTCCACCGACGCGTTTTACCCTTATTGGTCCGTGCTGGTGACGCGCCTGCAAGCCGTTTTTTCTCTGCTTGCGCCGTCTGACGCATGCGTTAACCCAGGCGCAATGAATGCTTTTGCTGCCGTTTCACTTTTTTGACAAAACAATTGTCTCTCTCTTCTTCTCTTCACTTTTGCATTTTGATTTCCGGGCTTTCTCTCTCTCTAAGGCTCCCTCTTCTTCGAATCTGCCATTGCTCGAAGCTCTCAACTCTGCTACTGTCTCCATTCGTCTTCCTGGTGAAGTCTTCGTCACTGTTGCACCCGTCGTCTGACCTCGGCGAAGCTCATTCCGGCCTTCATCTTTTCTGGTAAGCAACTGGCTTTTTTCCTCTAGTTCTTGATTTATCCCTGAAATTTCTTGCCATTGTCGTTCTGCTCTAGTATTTAGTTTGCGAATCATTCACCTGAATACGTCTTTATTTCTGGATTTTACATATGAACATTTGCACTGTTTCTCCTTTATTCTTGGTCTTCCACCCTTTGTATTCTTGAATCTGAAGCTTCGCTCTTGCTTTTCTGTTTTCCAGATTTTCCATCCTTCATACTCGTTTTTCGTAGATTTAGGTTTGGGATTTGCTTATAGAACCATCAATCCTTAGGAAAAACTGAAACCAACTTCACCAATATACACCTAGGTTTAAGCCGAGGTCCCAAGAACCCTTTAGGAGTATCCTGTTTCTGTAGCCAAATACTTGTATACCAAAACCATGGGTGTGTGGAGAGATAGGGTTAACACCCCAACCAAACTAGAATTTTTTAGGCAAAAGTTCTCCATCCCAGAGGATGTCCATCTAAGACTGGCTGGAGAGGGCGACTCTATTATGCCCGAGGATGACACCATGCCTTTTCCTGTTGTAGCCTTTGTCCAGTGTGGACTTCGGTTCCCTCTAGATCCCCTTTTTCGCGAAGTCCTTCATTACTATACCCTAAACCCTATGCAACTCACCATCAACGCCTATAGAATGCTCAATGGTATAATAGCCTTAGCTCAGCAGGAGAGTGTTAGGATCACTCTTGCCGACATCCAATACTATTACACCATGTGTGCCCTCAACCTAAAGGAAAAAGGTTATGTGTATTACCTCAAGCCGAGGTCTACTGAGTATAAAATCGTAGCCGACCTTCCTGACTCCAACAAAGGTGTTGGAGATGACTACCTTATTGCATCTGGTAACTGGGAGTTTGGCCCAGATGAAGAAGTCCATCTTTTTCCTCTCCCCCGAACAGTAAAAGAGGGCAAGGGTAAGAGCCCAACGTCAACTGCTTAGCTATTGCTTTCTTCAAGTTTTCCAAAAACTTTATTTGTTTCTGATATTGTGTTTCTTTTTGCAGACGTTCGCAAGCCTCCCAAGGACTTTCGCCAGTCCTATTACCCTGGGAAAGGCTTAAAGAAGCTCCTGGACCTTCCGCTCTAGAAACGCAGAGCTCCATTGGTGCTGAATTTCATCCCAACATACAAGTCTACATTGGCCGACATTCCCAAGAGGAAGAAGAAGAGCCTCTCTCCATCTACCACCATAACCCTACAAATTGCATCGACATCTCAGGCTGATCAGGGTTCATTATCTGACCCAGTTGATTTGCCATCGACTTCTGCCTAATACCTGATCCCAGTAACAGAAAGAAAGCGTCGGCGACGTCTTGTAAAAACTGCCGAAATGGTCCGCCCAAAGCCCGTTGTTCTAGATCTCCTCGCCGACCTTCCAGCCGATGTGGATGATGCACCATCCCAAACGGTGCCCCCACCGAAGCCGAAAAAGACCAAGAAGCCCCCACCAAAATCCAAGGCTGCTGAGGCCGAGGTCGAAGACGCTCTGCCCATCTCCCAACTAACTTCACAAGCACCCGCCAAAAGATCTGCTGAAGCCCAGCCATCAGGGTCAACTCAGCCAAAAAGGCTGAGGTCGTCGTCTGCGACGACTTCGGGGTCCAGGGTTCCCAAAGTTCCCTGGGAGCCCAAAATTACCCTTGAAAACAGGCCTGTCTATACCAACGAAAGCGCCGCCGATGTCAACATCGGCGTGGCACTCAGCACTGCAGTTCTCCTTGAGGGCGATCTTGAGCGCAATGCCAAGATGAACGAATATGAGAACTACGCCCTCATGTTGCAGCGCTCTGTCCAAGTAAGTCTTTGAATTTGATAACTTTTCTTACTGCCACTTTTTTCATACTTGTAAAGTCTTGTAATATTTTGTGATAACCTTTGCCTTGCGAATTTTCAGGCCATTCAACACGCCCACTCCTTCTCCATGTAAGCTTTTGAAACGAGGGAGAAGTTAGCCGACATGAAGAGGGAGTTTGCTGCCCTCCAGAAACAAAATAGGAGTCTCCAAAATAAAATGAAAAAGTTGGAGGATCAGGCCGAGGAGGCCACTAAGGCCAAGCAAGAGGCTGATGAAAAGGTCGAGGCTGCTGAAGCCATTAAAAACATTGCCGAGGCAGAAAAGAAAGAAGCTCAAGCAAAGGCTGCCCAGGCCGAGCAAGAGCTTCACGAGGCGCTGGCCACCAAGGACGCCGAGATTAAGGCAGCCGATGACAAGGCGTATGCCCAAGGCATGGCCGATGTTGCAGAAGATTACAAGTTACAAGTTAGGGAGGCATGCAACAGGGGATTTTCCCTAGGTTGGAACTCCTTGGCCAAAAAGCTTGATCTTCCTGCCAACTCGCCCTGGCGCAAGACCGAAGCCATTCATCTTCCCTTTCCTCCTCCTCCACCTTCAACTCAGGTTGAAGAAGAAGCTGATTCTGAAGCTGAGGCTGACGATGAGGATGAAAACATTAATGATGAGGAGGCCTTGGTGAGAAAGTCTAAGGATGCTGCTGAGGTCAAGTCTCCTCCTCCAGTTGAGCAGATCCTAGACTTAACCCAAGATGTGGAGGCTGAGAAGGTACCCAAGGAAGCTGGCATAGGGAAGCTTTCCTCTGACTTGCTTTTGGCTGAAAGGAGTGTTGAGAAGACTCTGGCCGAGATCGATGCTGAGATTGCAGCAGACAAGGAGGCCGAGGTTGTAGAGGATAAAGAAGTTGAGGTCGTGGTAGAAGAAGACGCAGAGGTTGTGAAGCAAAAAAGATGCCGAGGTGGTCCTTCCAGAGCCCTCGGAGGTTCCAGCCCAACCATCTGTTCAAGTTGAAGAAGTTTGAATGTCTTTTGTACTTTCCTTTTTTTTGTTTTTTGGACAATGTAAGCTTCATCTTTTTGGCCGATGTGCCTTTCTTTGTGACTCATGAACGATTTGCTTTTGCTATGCCATAGTGCCTTCACTAACTGCAACTGTTTTTATCTGAATGCTTCAGTCTTTAATTCTTCATTGCTTCTGTATACTTAGAATATTTCGCATGATTCATATAATTCTTCCCTTGCACAATCTTCTCGGGATTACATACCTCGGGTATAACAACTGCAAATTTTACTTCGGCAAGATACTGACCTGCAATCTTTTCATAAATTTCAACAAGTATAAAACATATACTATCCTCGGGGTTACATTCCTCGGGTATGATAATTTCAAGTTTTACGTTGGCAAGATACTGACCTGCAATCTTTTCATAAATCTCAACAAGTATAAAACATATACTATTCAATGTTAACTTTTGCAAACTTTTCTTAAGTTTAAACAACAATCTCAGTCTGACTTACTTGTAAATTGCTACAAATTTCAACAAGGATTAGTATAAACAGTAAACTTTACTCAAGTTAAAACAAATGTTAAACAATGATCTACTTGTAAATTGCTGCAAATTTCAACAAGGGTTTAAACAATATACTTAACCTTTATTTCAACCTGTAAATTGCTGCAAATTTCAACAGATGATAACATGTCGGCTTAACTTCAACCTGTAATATCAATCCAGCTTACTTGTAAATTGCTGCGAATTTCAACAAGGATTATCATATATAGTAAAATTTTCTTAAGTTATAATCAAGTGTTAAAAAGTGATTTACTTGTAAATTGCTACAAATTTCAACAAGGATTAAACATCATACTTAACCTTCACTTCGACCTGTAAATTGCTGCAAATTTCAACAGATGATCATATGTCGGCTTAACTTGAACTTGTAAATTGCTACAAATTTCAACAAGGATTAAACATCATCTTTGGCTTGACCACCTTGTGGATTGCTATACGTCGGTTAGCAATAGCATCAGCTTCACCCCGACTTGTAAATTGCTACAAATTTCAACAAGCGAGGAGAGTAGTAATCTCGGCTTAACTTCCACTTGTAAATTGCTACAAATTTCAACAAGCGAAGCTAAGGAACCATCTCGGCTTAACTTCAACTTGTAAATTGCTACAAATTTCAACAAGCGAAGCTAAGCTTTGTACCGGTTTGACCAACTTGTAAATTGCTACAAATTTCAACAAGCGGCAAACTTTGTATTCGGTCAGACCAACTTGTAAATTGCTACAAATTTCAACAAGTGGTAGACTTTGTATTCGGCCAGACCAACTTGTAAATTGCTACAAATTTCAACAAGTGGTAGGCTTTGTATTCGGCCAGACCAACTTGTAAATTGCTACAAATTTCAACAAGTGGTAGGCTTTGTATCTTCTCTGCCCCCAATGTGAACCTGAGTTCTACTTGGGTTCTCATTGTTCATGTCTTTCAGCATCTTTATCAGTCATGTGAGTTTATTGATGACATCGGCCAAGAATAATGATCATCTCAATGATAGAAAAATTTCAGATTACAAGTGTTCCAGGGTCTTGGCAATGCTTTACCCTCATTGTCCTCAAGCCGATATGCTCCATTACCTAACACCGAGGTAATTCTGTAAGGCCTTTCCCAGTTTGGGCCAAGCTTGCCCTCTCTGGGATCCTTCTTGTTGCCGACCACTTTTCTCAAGACTAGATCGCCGACTTGAAAATCTCTTGGGTTGACCTTCTTGTTGTAAGCTCTGGCAAGTTGTTGCTGGTATACTGCAAGCTGAATTGCAGCCTTCTTTCTTCGTTCTTCCAAAAGATCGAGATCTCGGGCTAAGAGTATATCATTAGTCCCATTTTCGACTCCCTGGGTTCGGATCCCTGGGATGCCGACTTCCAGAGGAATGACTGCTTCTGTGCCATAGGCCATGGCAAAGGGAGATTCCCCTGTTGATCTTCTCGGCGTAGTCCGATATGCCCAAAGCACGTTGGGTAATTCGTCTACCCACTTCCCTTTTGCTGCCTGCAACCTCTTCTTTATTCCATCCAAAATTACTTTGTTGGATGCTTCTGCTTGTCCATTACTTTGGGAAAACTTGGTGTTGAAAAGTAATTCTTGATCTTGAATTTCGCACAAAAGTTCTTGATGAGCTTGCTGTCGAACTGCGTTCCGTTGTCGGCAACAATGGCTCTGGGAATGCCAAATCTGGTGATGATGTTCTTCCATATGAAATTCTTGACATCCACATCTCGGATTTTAGCAAGAGGTTCTGCCTCTATCCACTTTGTGAAGTAATCCATTGCTACCAGCAAGTATTTTCTCTGCCCAGTTGCTTGGGGAAGTTGTCTGACCAGATCCATGCCCCATTGGACAAACGGCCAAGGGCTGGATACTGGATTTAGGTCGGCAGCTGGCTGATGAATCAAAGGTGCAAACCGTTGGCATGGTTCGCACTTCTTCACATATGCTTCTGCATCCTTTTGCATGTATGGCCACCAATACCCTTGGGTAATGGCCCTATGGGCTAACGATCTGCCTCCAGTGTGGCTTCCACAAATCCCTTTATGAATTTCATATAAAAAATCTTCAACTTGTAAAGGGTGTACGCACCTTAGAAGGGGTCCAGTGAAGGACCTTCTGTAGAGATGTCCCTCCGCAGTCAGGCTGAATCTGGCCGACTTTAGTCTGACTTTGTGTGCCTCCTTGCGATCTTCTGGCAGTTTTCCTTCTTTCAGGAACGCAACAATTGCATCCATCCAGCTCGGCCCCATGTCCACACACATTGCTTCGTGCTTCGCGTTCCGTGGTTCTATGCTCGGGCCAGACATGTAGTCGATCATAATTGTTCTTGTCTTTCCAGTTTGCATTGAACTCGCTAGGTTGGCCAACGCGTCGGCGTGACTGTTATCATATCGGCTAACTTGAAGAAGTCGGCAGTTCTGAAATAACTCGGCTAATCTGATAACCTCTTTTGCATATGTCGACATCCTCTCGTCCCTGGCTGCAAATTCTCCTGTTGATTGGTTAACAATTAACTGTGAATCATAAAAAACTATTACCTCATCTGCTTCTGCTGCTGCTGCCAGTTTTAGTCCTGCAATCAATGCTTCGTATTCAGCTTCATTGTTTGAGGCCTTGAACCCCAAACGGATGGATTGTTTTATTATTTCTCCATCTGGGGATATCAGCAGTACTCCTGCCCCCACTCCTCGTCGGTTTGAACTTCCATCGATAAAGAGTCTGAATGAGTCGCCGATGTAGATGTTGCAAGGTCTGAGCTTTTCCTTCTTTTGCTCTTTTGCTGTTGGCTGGGATTCTTCTTGCTTGCTAGGACTTCGTTCATCTTGGCTCAACGGAGGCCGACGTTCATTGAACTTCGGCGTGAATTCTGCCACAAAGTCGGCCAAAACTTGGCCCTTAATTGCTGTTCTGGGCCTGAATTCCAGGTCATACTGGCCCAAGGCCACTGCCCACCTTGCAATTCTTCCTGTTAAGTCTCCTTGTTGTAACAGGGATTTCAATGGGTGCTCTGTTAGTATCACAATCTTGTGTGCTTGGAAGTAGTGGTTCAACTTCTTTGAGGCCATAACTAAGGCCAGCATTAACTTCTCCAGTGGTAAGTACCTTGTTTCAGCACTGCCTAAGGTTTTACTTACATAGTAGACAGCCTTCTGGTCTCCCTGCTCTTCTCGGAATAGTACTGCGCTCACTGCGTGCTCTGACACGGCTACGTACAAAAACAACTCTTCCCCGGGCTCAGGTGTCGAGAGGACTGGAGCCGTGATCAGGTACTTTTTTAGATCGGCCAAAGCGGCCTCACATTCTTCGGTCCACAGGAAGTCTGCAGTCTTTTTTACCAGGTTGAAGAAGGGTTTACACTTGTCTGAACTTCGGCTTATGAACCTGTTTAGGGCTGCGGCCCTGCCAGTGAGCATTTGAACCTGTTTTGCCGAGGTCGGGCTCTAAAGATCTAGGATGGCCTTGATCTGATCTGGGCTGGCCTCTATTCCCCTTCTTGTTACCAGGTACCCTAGAAACTTACCTGATCCAACCCCAAATGCGCATTTTGATGCGTTGAGTCGGAGCCGATATGTTTTGAGTATGTGGAATACCCCTGCTAGGTCGGCAAGATGATTTTCTGGCTCCTTGGACTTCACGACCATGTCGTCGATGTAGACTTCCATTGTTTGGCATATTTGGTGCTTGAACATTTTGGTTACCAGCCTTTGGTAGGTTGCTCCTGCGTTCTTTAGTCCAAAAGGCATCACCCTGTAACAGTACAGGCCTTTTGGGGTGATGAACGCTGTCTTCTCCTTGTCTGGGGGGTACATGGCTATTTGGTGATACCCCCTATAAGCGTCCAGGAAGCTCATCCTCCCATGTCCAGATGTAGCATCCACCAGCTGGTCAATTTTTGGCAGAGGGAAGCTGTCTTTGGGACATGCTTTATTCAGGCTTGTAAAATCTACACAAATCCTCCATTTACCGTTTTTCTTCTTTACCACCACAGTATTTGACAACCATGTTGGATAATTGACTTCTCTGATGGCCCTGGCTTCCAGAAGTTTGTCAACCTCTTCCTCCACTGCTTCGACGTGTATCAACGTCGGTCTCCTAGCTCGCTGTATCACAGGTTTAGCTGACCTGTCGACGTTCAGTATGTGGCATGTGACCTCGGGGTCAATGCCAGGCATTTCATAAGGTGTCCAGGCAAACACCTCTATGTTTGTTCTTAAAAAGGCTTCCAGTTCTCTTTCCTCTTCCTCGGCTAAGCCTGAGCCGAGAAGAAAAAAGCGCTCCTCATCGCCCTCCTGGACGAGAATTTTCTTTAGTGATTCCTCACTTTTTTCGGCTGGCTCCTTGCCGACATCATCCAGGACTTCCATGTCCTCGTCTTCAATTTCGGCCTTGGCTGGTTCTCGAACATTGCAAGTAGTCTTCATTGCTGCCATGGAGCAATTCTTTGCCTGCAGTTGATCTCCTCTAATTTCTTCAATCCCATACTCTGTTGGAAAGCGCAATAGTTGGTGCAATGTTGATGGAACTGCCCCCATTGCATGCAACCACGGCCTGCCCATGATGATATTGTATGGTGATGGTGTATCAATCACGATAAACTCGGTCCTGATCTTCTTGGTGCCTGCTTGTACTTCCAAGTTTGTTGCACCTAGTGGCCACGTCGGCGTTCCATTGAAGCCGACCATCGGGCCATTAGATTGCTCCAGGTCGTCGGGGTGAAGGCCCAGCTCCTTGTAACATCTAACGTACATGATGTCACAAGAGCTGCCTTGATCTATCAGAATGCGTTTTACTTGGCACTCCCCAATCGGGAGGGATACTACCAAGGCATCATTATGCGGGTGCTGGACCATCTCTAGGTCGGCCTCGGTGAAGGTTATCATCGGACCTTGGCAATCTTCAGGCCGAGGTCTTTTAAGTCCGACCTGGTTCACGTACTGCAAGTGTTTTACTCTTTGGGTTTCTCCCCGAATGTCGTTTTCATTCACCTTGGAGTGAATCACATTTACTACCCGAGGTCTTTCTGCCCGGGATTGCGGCGGGGGTGGGGCTGCTTCAGCCTGAGGCAGTCCTGCCTGTTCTTCCCTCGTTCTGGTTTCATCGACAAGGTCTCTCAGGTAGCCTTGCCTCACCAGATCTTCCAAGTGTGCTTTTAAGGCTTTGCAACCTTGTGTTGTATGTCCGTTTTCATTGTGATACGAACAATGTCTGTCCGCGTTTCTTCCCATAAACTCCCCGGGTTGCCTTGCTGGTGTTCTCAAATAGGGCTGGCTCCGAATTTTTCCTAGGACCTTTTGAATTGGAATTCGGAACACGGTTGTTACTGCTTGTTTAGCCCTCAGCTCTACTTCTGCCTTGCTGAATCCGTTGTTACTTCGGCTTCGCTTCGGCGAGCCATTCCCCTGCTCCTGTTTGACCTACTTTGGTGCCGATGTATCCTCCTCGGCTCTGGCATACTTTTCGATCCTTGCCATGAGTTCCTCCATGTTTTTTGGCAATGTCTTTGCCAAAGATTTTCATAGTGAACAATCTTCTTTCAGGCCGTTCTTGAAAGACACGACCGCTACCTCCTGGTTGCATTCAGGTATTCGGTTGAACACCTCGTAATATCTTTTTGCATAGGCCCTAAGGCCTTCATCCTTGCTGATCTTCAAAGCCATTAGAGCGTCCACCCTTAATGGCTGTAGCTTGTTCGTCACGAACCTGGACACAAACATCTCGGCTAGGCCTTCCCACGTCCTTACGCTGCCCTTTGGTGATCTATGGAACCAGTTCGATGCAATCTCCCCAAAGGACGATGGGAATACTTTGCAGAGCAAAGGCTCATTTCCATTGTATAACGCCATTGAGTTTAAAAATAATCCAACATGGAAGTTAGGGTCTGACTTACCGTCATAGATTTGAAACCTCGGCATGCTGAATCTTTTTGGTGCTTCAAATTTGTCCAGTTCCACCGAGAATGGTGTCCCCGGCTTAACGAATGAGTTTACCTCAGCTTCAGTGTTCTGTTCCCTCCTCTTGAGGTAGTTTCTCAAGTCTTCTTTACTCCTTCCCGGAGCTCGGCTATCTTTTGATTTTAGTCCCTTTGGCACACTACTCTCGGCCTCGTGGTGTGCCCGTTTTGACCTTTCTCCATGGGTTGTGTCGAAGCAGAGAGCTTGCTTTTGTACATGCCGATGTTCTCTGGGTTCCTGATCCTTTGTATGATACGTCCTTCGGGACTTCTCTTGTCTGGATTCCTCTCGCCTGACCTCCCCGGAGGGCGGGTGAGTGTGCCTTTTGCTCGTGGAGCGTCGCGATGCTTCAGGAGTTATCTTCCGTCCTCCATTTTGAGTTTTAACTGCTGGGATTGGCGTATCCTGCAGTGGGTATGGCGGCTGCATGACATTATTTTGCATCATGAAGTTGACGACCGACTGTAGGTCTGCCAACTTGTTTGCCAGGTCCTTGACTTCCTCATCCCTTCGTATGCACCTATCCCTCCATACCTGGAGGTTATCCTCCTTGTAGTATCTGCCCTGGTCCGTCTTCTTCGAAGTGTCGCCCTCCTGGACGACGTCTTTCCCTCTATGCCCCTGGTCACGGGCTCTGTCGTTGTGGTTGTCTCCTTCGACGTCAAGGTCAATAGGCCTGCCACTCCCAGCTGGAGTGTTGCCCCCGACCTTCTCGTTTTGTGCGTTACTGGCCATCTATTCGTCTTAGATTCCCACAGACGGCGCCAAATTGTGTGAGTGATTTTCTGATCACACTGCCTATCTTAGTAATTCAGCTGTAGAACACAGGCAGAATAGATGGCACAAATAATAACACAAAGAATTTAACGTGGTTCGGCAAAATTGCCTACGTCCACGGGAGGCCGAGGTCTTTTCACTATATTGAATAAGCAGTAAGAATTACATTTAACTCTCTGTAATTCTCTCTCTCACTTTGCTCTCTAGGCTTATGGTTATAAGTGTTACAATTAGCTTGTAGTTGTATGTGTTCTGTCACTCATCATCCGTCGCCCTCATTCTTCTCAACCTCTCCATATATACCAGAAAAGTTAATGGAGAGGCCATCAGCTTTTAAGCTGGCTGCCAACCCACTGTTGCACTTTTGGCAGCTTTCTAGATAAAAGCTCTTCATTACTCCACATGGCTGCTCGTGGCCTCATGGCCAACTCATATGGCCTCATGGCCAGTAGTTTTGGCCTCAAGGCTTTCTTCACATGGCTGTACATCCACCTGACCAAGATAATATTATCATATTATATAGGCAGGTATGGCCGACCTGACAGTTACCTCGGCTTAATTGTTCTTCGCTAGCTCGGCCTTTGCATGTTAAGCCGAGGTAGAAGAAAAGGAGAGGCCTTTGTCTTGGATTAAGATATCTTCGGAGATAACCTCGGCAATGCTTAGATTACCTCGGTAAAACTTACTGTGACATGTGGCACCTCGGCTGACACGTCGGCGTCACCTTGCCACGTGTTAATACTCAGAAATATAACCCCACACAATGTATTTAGGAATGACTTTTTTTAAGTTGTATGAAAAAATGTGAAAGACTAATGTACATGACTTGTCTTTTTAGTGATTATTTTTTTGGCTTTTTAAGCTAAAATGCCAACTTCTCAAACTACCCTTGAAGGTTACATTCGTGAATGGATTATTTCAATAATGTAGAGAAATTTAAATAATGTAGAGATGTAGAGAAAATGAAGAGTGTTTTGGTGGCACAACAACCGATGAGTATGGAGTAACTTGCTCGGACTTTTCTTAAGTGTGCAAGGCACATGATATGCAACCCATTTACGCCTTTCTATTTGCCTTCTGTTTTATGTTTACACCTTACACTTACACTCTTTGTGTTGGTTGCATATGGTGTGCAACTTTAAGGGTTGCACACCATAACAGGACCCAACTTGCTCATTGTTTAGATGTGTGCAAAAATGTCATGTAAATGACGGTTGCCCATTGGTCTCATTGTGTGGTGGTATCTCAGAATAATTAGTGCTCTTGTTTGGTTACGTTCTAACTAAAGAATGTCTTAAAAAAAGAGTACAATCAATTTCTACCTAACCGGTTGTTTCCTTTTGTTTTTGTTATTGAGAAGATAAGGTAAATAAAATAATGTAAATGTGCAAATGGTATGTCTAATATTGGTTGCTTTTAATAAATGGAAACAAAAACGCCTCATGTAAGCCTAATGGCTAAATAGCATAGACATGAGCAAGCAATATGACATGGACACGCCCACAAAATAGTTTTAAAAAAATCCAAGACACAATATGTTAGAGATGCTTTAAAAATTTATATGATTAATAAATTTATTATATGCTAAATATAGGAATAGTTTATTCAAAAGTAATAAAAGAAAAACAACATAACACTAATTAAATAAAAAACTCTAGTCAGTTTTTTTGGAAAGCCGTGAGTTCGGTTAAATCCAAAGGCATGTTTATTCTCATATCCTTATTTGGTGTGAGTTGAGGTTGGAGATCTAGATAGCATCCTATTATTTGAGCATGTGTTTGATTGGCAATGCGTTAGTGTCATTATACCTTCTAAATAGGTTTTGATTTCTAAAATGCTAGTTTTTGCATATATCATGTTTGCTTTGATAGTGGGTAATTTCTTTTTATGACATTCTATGTGCTTAGTGAGTTGCTTTCTACTTCAGATGGAAGAAGCTTCTCTCAGCAATGGTCAAACCCCTCTTGATCAAAGCAGTGAGATGATACAAGAAAGAGATGGTGAGAGAACTGAGTTTGATGGTCAAAATGGTGTTCCTCAAGGAAGGAAGGAAGGAATTTGTTGCACCTGCTGTGGGAATGGAGTTTGAGTCATATGATGATGCTTGCAACTATTACATTTGTTATGCGAAGGAAGTGGGCTTTCGTGTTAGGGTGAAAAATTCATGGTTCAAAAGAAGCAGCAGAGAGAAGTACAGTGCTGTACTTTGTTGCAGCAGCCAAGTTTTCAAAAGAATGAAAGAGGTAAATGGTATACATAAGGAAACCAGAACTGGTTGCCCTGCAATGATTAGGATGAGATTAGTGGACTCTATATGCAAATATCATTATAATAATTAAAAATATATATATGGGCCGTTTAACCAAGATGGCATTAGCCCATACTATCCAGCGTAGGCATTCTCAACCATTACTTAGCAAATCTCCATACGATTTGAGGTAATTTCTCCACACATGATCTTGATTCGCCTGACACTTTAAGCCTAACACAAGAGGAGCCTAAGTTTTCACCTCATATTTTAGTACAATTTTTCTCCCATCAAATTTGTTTAATAATTTACCTTAAATGTTTGATTTGATATAATTTTTTTAAAAAAAAATACACAATCTATTCCAAAATCCTCCTTCAATCAATTCACGTGAGAAAAATTCATCTCTAAGGCTATGTTTGGAGCATAAATTTAGATAATTTAAAAAAAAAAAAAAAAAAAGTGAAAAGGAAAATATTAGTGAAATGTAAATGAAATATAATTATATTTTACTTATATTTCATGTACATTTTTCCTTTTCAAATCTCTACCTAAATCCATATCCCAAATATAGCATAAGAGTATCTCTAATCCTTTCATCAAATATTTATCAAATTGAAAAATTCATTTTTTTTTTTTTTATCAAACTGAGAACTCATTAAATTTTCATCAAATTTGAATTTGATAGAAATTTAAAAAGATATTAGAGATGATTTTTCTTTCATCAATTTTGATGAAAATAAAAAATTGGGATAAAAAGAGAATTTTCAAAAAGATTTTGATGAAAATTTAATTAAAAAATTTGAGTAATTCATATTAAATCAAACAATTTACTCAAATATATAATCAAATTAGATGAAAAAATTAGCAAAGGGTTGGAGATGCTGTAAACCTTTTTTTTTTTTTAACATTTTCATGAAATTTAAATAAAATAATAATTGTTGAAAATTTAGTAGAAAGATTTAATTTATCCGGCATTTGATAAATTTAATTTGATATAAGTTATTTCTAAAGCAGTTAGTGAAATGTACAACAATCAAGACTATCCTCCACCGATAGCCAAAAACAGTTATTTCTAAATAGAAAATAAATACACCAAATGGATAAAATATCAACATTTTGTCTAGGTGAGTGATAAATTAATCTAACTACACCATTTAATCCCATAATTTCCCAATTCTAATATTCTCAATTCAATTTCTTATATCTCAAAATTAATTATACAAATTAATTTTACCAAACTAATTAGGGCATTATCCCATAATTCACATAACAACCCTAAAGTTCCATTTCCATCAATGATCCAACCTATAATTCCATTTTCCCAACACATTACATACATAAGGGTTTTAAACTTGAAAACCCCTCTTTTGAAAATTACACAAAGACCCCAAACTTTCTCAAAATTACCCGACAACTCCAAACATATCAAAATGCCAAAATTTAAAGACAAAACTCATAAGATGAAGTAGGATATCCCTACCTCGAAGTTAGAGCTCAAACGGAGAAGAAGACCGAAAACCAACGTGCTCCAAATCCAATAATTTTCAGATTAAAACGAAGCCCTCAACCCACTCTATCTTTTATACAAAGAACTTAGAATAGAAACTCACTATAGGTAGATCAATCCCTAGAGAGAAGACAAGTGTAGAGAGAGAGAGCCGAATTCTAGGGTTTTGAAATCAAAAGAGGAGAAAAAGTGAAGTGTTCCCGCTGCTGTCTACTGATATAACACAGGCTCGCTCGAGCGAAGAATTGGTCGATCGAGCGACCAGACACAAAGAACTCTCGCTCGAGCGTAGAAAGTCTCGCTCGAGCCAACAATTCGAAGCTTCAGGTCTGCAACCTAGTAGCACGCTCGAGCGCAGGAATGCTTGCTCGAGCGAAGGAACCCAAAACATACACCTCGCTCGCTCGAGCGAAGGAAAGCTCGCTCGAGCCAAGAAACATAGCTCTCAAGTGAAAATGAGACGCAGATGCATGCTCGAGCGCAAGACTTCTCGCTCGAGCCACCAAACACAAAAACTCAACTTTCGTTCGAACGAAGAAATCCTGGCTCGAGCGAAGGATCTAAAACACAGAGCTCGCTCGAGCAACAAAAGTCTCGCTCGAGCGAAGAACCAAAATTCTGGGCAGCAACCATTTGCTCCTATTCACTCCCAACTTGTAACAATCCTGCCCATAACATCCTATAACTCAAATACAAAGTATTGAAGAATAGAAACAAGATATAAATCATAACTAACATCCACGGAACTAAGTTTGGATACAATAAAGAGAGAGAAAAACCGGGATCGCTATAACCTTCCCCCCTTAAAGAATTTCGTCCCCGAAATTAAGAACATGCTAAAAGAACAAGGCCAACTAATCACACAGTACCCAACACCCGAGTACTAGAGAGGATCCTATCCTCACAACAATTTCTCGATTTACTCTCACAAAAGGAAGGGCTTACCAAGGGGACACATTCCGAAAGAAAACACTCCGGCATACAAAAACTCCAACAAAACCAAACCCTTCCCAAGATAAATCACCAAAACGCCCGGCTAGCACTCCAAGCTAAGTCACTACTCAACAATCAAAATTTCAAATAGAACAACCAACACAATTATATATATATATGGGAAATTTTTTCTGTGGTTCATGAGGCATTTCTCAAAGATAATCAAATTTTCAACGTTGACATTCCGAAATAAATTTTTCATTTTCCATGCGAAAGTTAAAAGTTTTGTAAACGTTTTTCATAAACACGATGTTATCCATAACACATGACCATCCACAATTTGTTTGCCAAAGTCTCCCCATTGAAATTTCTTAACAATATTACAATTCAATATTCAACAACCTGACCCATCACCGGTCACTTCATCTCTATTCAAGAGGCAATTTACAATATATGCTACAACATGCATTTCTTCAAATCTAACAATTTCCAATATACATGGTTCACAATTCCATATCATAGTCAGTGTTCATGATATATTTCTAGTTCTACAATATATTCAACATATGCAATGTTACATTAAACTTTCATTTCAAGGCAAGTTTCAAAATACTTCTGTGAACCAAAACATATGCAATGTTTTTCAACTTAAGACATATTCAATGCTCTTAAAGTTAAACAATACAACAAAAATACAACACATGCTCAAACATCCACAAATAGGTCCGGATATTTCTCTCGGACTTGAAATCCACTTACCCAAGTGGTCTTTCCCAACTCCGTCATGTTCCCACAACACCTCAGTTAATGGAAGAGTCCCGTTCTCCAAGACCCAATAACAATGATAATAGTAAGCCACACGCAACCACTATAGTGTTCTAAGACATCCATTACGTCTCGACTACCAACAATACCCAAACCAGTATTTAGTACTTACCACCCCAACATAGGAAACATGAAATCATTCGTACACAAGGCTTCCGGTCAACTTTCACAAAACAGGAATGCAAGACGAAGCAAAGGGTAAGGAACAACATTACGGCACACTTATAACCTAAAATTTCAGGGTCTTACCAAAGACACACAACATGTAACCAGCAACTCAGGCTAGGTCAAATCTAACTTCCCACAAAATATTCCATTCAGGTTAAAGAATCTGCTTTATTTGCTCCGTTTGTTTCAAAGCACTCGGTTTATCCCAAAGGTATTCAGACTTATACCGTCACCACTTAAACACGTCATTTACAACTGGCCACAGCCGAACTCAGAGATTCCCCTCGAACTATTTTCCGAAAATAAGGATCGCAAACTCACGTTTTAATTCAAAATCATTTTAGTTTACGTAGAGTACTCAATGTCCCTTAAGCAAATCACAACGTAACCAACCCACAAAACCCGCCATACTCATAGTAATGACGCAATTTTCAAAAATAGTACTTTCACGATAGGGACTCCTAAACGCTTGAAATTCCCAACAACATAACAACATAAAGGATAACTTTATACACCCCGCGCCTTACACCGCACAGACAAGACTGAACAAGTCGGACGACTCTAATAGTGTACCACACTCACTTTACACAATTTCGCTACCTCACTCGTGTTACCACTATCTAAACTGGACGACGGACATTTATATCAAAGTGACCTAGCTTTACCAAACCTCAAACCACGCGATTCCATCAGTAACCACACTATAGCCTTACCAAGGCATTCGCCTGGGATTCCCTAGATTAATCCCCTTCTACATATCATCTAATAACAACATACGAACCACACGCTATCACGCATCGCACTATGCAAAACTCCCTTATTTAGAAATTTCATTTACCACCTCGACTGAACTCGAAGTAGCAGAATTTGCATACCCCTTCCCTCATACCAAGTTAACTGATAGGGTTTGCTATACCATGACATTTAACATTACCAAGTAACTGTTCATACCGAACATAAGCAAACATAGTATCTTCATCCGTCAATGACCTATAGGGTCCACTCTTTATCCCATATCCTATTTGTCACTCGTCCCAAGAGTATAACTAAGACACCAGGTCTCCGTGCCCAACAACCAGCCATTACTACTACTGAACAACTGTCTTGCACCGAACCCCGGCATAGTTGCATGCCGCCGACAAGGCTTCCAAAGACGCACCATGCTAACCTTACAGAAGAGTAAAAGTCCTCACCCTCCTTGCTATTATCCCAAATCTCCAGTCGCAAACACCATACCACTGTGACTCCATCCACGGGTCACACTCTAACTACGGGCTATACACCCAATCAACCCTTCCGATAGCATCTTCTGACCTAACCAGTGCTAAGGTACAAACCTATCGCATCCAATCATAATAAAAGAGCCCGAAAACTTAGGAAACACCCATATACTACTACCCGAGATATAGCACCAGCAGCTCACAACACATCACTCTCCGGTGCCAACAACCACATCCTTATATAGGGACTAACACTCCCTCAATCGAAACGACCAGTCAGTACATATGCAAATTTGGCAACGTTACCTACCACGAAGGTACAAGTCTATTCCTAATAAGATTATGCACTATGTCGTCAAAAAAATACCATGTTAAATACATACTACACCTAGTATTAATCGCACACTTCACATCCTCTCGAGGAGTTCCCGTGACAGTAGATCAACATCACTTTCATGCATATAAGATCAATTAGATAACACTAATGAAATTCCGAACATTCAACACCTCGCCCCCTAGTAATCCTTCCAAATTTGAAAAACATGGCTCACCAGCCCTCATTTTTTTCCAAACCAAATCGCACGCATATAAATGCATTATTACCAAAAATTTTATGGTCTCACAACAACTTACTACATTAATAAAACTTTTAGAGCCACTACATGCTCTAATCTGCCCATTTCAAGAAAATAGATAAGCACAGGCACACAAAACTATATATATATATAGAAACAAACAACCTTGATGTTCCAACATTTCCAAAACACATTGGTTACACAACAGAACCCAATGATTACAAAATGATAATTCATCGATTACAAACCGGATTAGTCAAAACAAAACTACCCCATCGGCATTACCACCACTACCGTCCCTCGCTGGACCGCTAAAGTTGGTCATCCTCAGACCCAAGATATCCTATGAGCTTACAAGCCACGGACAAGAACTACTAATGTGCCCCAACCGGCCACACTTGGAGCAACTGCGAACTTTCCCAACTGGGGCTTGGGAACTCGACTCTCCTGAGGCCCTCAAAATCTGGCCTGATTATCCCTCAAAACGATACTGCCCCTGCTCGGTCGAATAAAACTGAGCCCGACTAGGTTGCGAAACCCCCAAAGAAGCCCCTGGCTGAGTATAGAAACGTTGGATATAACCCGACTGATTACACACCCAACAAGTAAGCGGCTCCCAAGCACGAGACTGGTTCAAAGTCTGAGCTGATGAAGACCCCAACGACTGCTTCCCCACTAAACATTTGATCGGCCCAAAACCTGGCTGGCTAAATGATTCTGGTGGGGCAACTACTGGTTGAACTGCCAACCCAACCCTCTTCCTCTGTGGGCAAGCTGGGGACTTGTGACCCAGCTGACCACATTTGAAACAAGTGACAACCTTTCGTTCGTCCTTTCCCGAATCTAGACTCGGCACTGGAAAAGTAGAGCCAGGCTGAACTCTCTAAAATTGTTGTGGATTAAAACCCTTTTGCCTCTTAAAAGGCCTACCAACACTCTGAATCATAAGAGTCGCTGAAATGGCCTCCTCCCTATTTTGGCCCATAGCTAGCACCGCTGCCTCCACATGAGTCGCAGCCCTAACAAGTACACTGTAACTCCTATGCCAAGACCCCGCAATCTTTTCACGGATGTCGTCACACAGCCTATTCTTAAATTCTGAACAACGTATTTCCTCTGTCTCCACCAATTCTGGAGCAAACCTCGACAGGTTAGCAAACCATGCTTCAAACCGCACCAAAGGTGTAGTACCTTGGTGTAACTCCACAAACTGTTTCCGTAACTCTTCTCGTGCGGAAGGAGGGAAATCACATCTCCCTCGTCTAGGCATCCTAGTAAAAATAACAAAGGTATTAGCACAACAACCAGGGTGCCGAAACTATTTCACTAGCGTCCTAACACGATGGACAGCTGTAATTCATTCCACGTAAGCACATAAACACATAAGCACTTACGAATTTCATTCCCGGATAATGATAGTCCCGAGGCGTTACTAGAGTTCCGGTTAGAAATAGCATTGATCAAGTGCTTTTTTAACAAGACTCGCAGAAACCCAAGGGTCCAATTAATATCCTAGAAACTAAATCCCATACCCATATAGTCACATAAATATGTTATCACATAAGCATATAACATTGCATCTAAGTCTCTAACAAGCGAGACAAACCCATTGTGACACTAATCACTTCCCACATACCTAAAGTATTCAAACTCGGTATGCTCTGATACCAAGTTGTAACGCCCTAAAAAAATAACCCATAATATCATACATTCAAGATACAGGAAAGATTTATATTACAATCATTAGAGTATTCTTACAAAATGTATTACATATAGACAATAAGAGTAACCGCCCTATGGGCTTACAACTTCCCAAGACAGCACTTGGTTGCAAAAAGAGAGTGCAAACTCTATACAAAGAAAACCCTTGACTTGATATACATGTAATTCACAAAAAGATAAATAACAACAAATAAAGAGTCTTCAACTCCCAGAACCTCCCAAGCTATGTCCTTAGAGGTGGCGTGACACCTGAACCTGAAAATGATGTCCCATATAGGGTGAGCCACAGCCCAATAGAAATATACTAAACCAAATATAAGTATTGACTAAAACAACAACATTTGATAGATGGTTAACACTTATACACCAAATTATATCACAATACAGTTCCATGACAGTCATGCCCATGTTACAAATCATTTTCCACTTCTTATTCGACTTTAAGTTTGAAAACAAGACTCAGAACTTGGTCAAACAATTTAATGAGATTATGACTCATTACTAAAATACTCTCGAAATTCATGATGGATACACATTTTGGTGCTGTATCAATAACACATAAAATCGCTTACATACTTCACAAATGATACACATTGTAGTGCTGTACCAAGAAAACAAGAACACTTCCATACTTCACAAATGATACACATTTTGGTGCTATATCAATATATCATAGAAACACTTCTATACTTCACAAATGATACACATTGTAGTGCTGCATCAATATCAAACAAAAATCCGGTTTAGAGGTCCATCCCCCATCTTCCAATAAACTGTGGAGTACATCCCCCATCTCCTCCCACACACAAAACAATGTATATAAGCAATTATCATATACAAGTTCAATCAATCAATACAAAATTTGATGTATTATACTAACCGCTATATTCGATATCATACTCAATTGATTAGTTCTAGTTTGCCTAATCATCATGCATTGTCTACAACAATCAAGACTATCCTCCACCGATAGCCCAAAGCAGTTATTTCTAAATAGAAAATAAATACACCAAATGGATAAAATATCAACATTTTGTCTAGGTGAGCGATAAATTAATCCAACTACACCCTTTAATCCCATAATTTCCCAATTCCAATATTCTCAATTCAATTTCTCATATCTCAAAATTAATTATACAAATTAATTTTACCAAACTAATTAGGGCATTACCCCATAATTCACATAACAACCCTAAGGTTCCATTTCATTCAATGATCCAACCTATAATTCTATTTTCCCAACACATTACGTACATAAGGGTTTTAAACTTGAAAACCCCTCTTTTGAAAATTACACAAAGACCCCAAACTTTCTCAAAATTACCAGACAACCCCCAACATATCAAAATGCCAAAATTTAAAGACAAAACTCATAAGATGGAGTAGGATATCCCTACCTCGAAGTTAGAGCTCAAACGGAGAAGAAGATTGAAAGCCGACGTGCTCCAAATCCAATAATTTTTAGATTAAAACGAAGCCCTAAACCCACTCTATCTTTTATACAAAGAACTTAGGATAGAAACTCACTATAGGTAGATCAATCCCTAGAGAGAAGACAAGTGTAGAGAGAGAGAGCCGAATTCTAGGGTTTTGAAATCAAAAGAGGAGAAAAAGTGAAGTGTTCCCCGCTGCTGTCTATTGATATAACACAGGCTCGCTCGAGCGAAGGATTGGTTGATCGAGCGACTAGACACAAAGAACTCTTGCTCGAGCGTAGAAAGCCTTGCTCGAGCCAACAATTCGAAGCTTCAGGTCTGCAAGTCAAAAGCACGCTCGAGCGCAGGAATGCTCGCTCGAGCGAAGGAACCCAAAACATACACCTCGCTTGCTCGAGTGAAGGAAAGCTCGCTCGAGCCAAGAAACATAGCTCTCAGGTCAAAATGAGACGCAGACACACGCTCGAGCGCAAGACTTCTCGCTCGAGCCATCAGATACAAAAACTCAACTCTCGCTCGAACGAAGAAACCCTAGCTCGAGCGAAGGATCTAAAACACAGAGCTCACTCGAGCGATAAAAGTCTCGTTCGAGCGAAGAACCAAAATTCTGGGCAGCAACCATTTGCTCCCATTCACTCCCAACCTGTAACAATCCTGTCCATAACATCCTATAACTCAAATACAAAGTATTGAAGAACAGAAACAAGATATAAATCATAACTAACATCCACGGAACTAAGTCCGGATACAATAAAGAGAGAGAAAAACTAGGATCGCTATATGAGTTGATAATCCATACGCAAAGAACCCTATGTTTGTTTCCTGAGAAAATTGACGAATTGCAAGACTTCAGTTTCTGGTGTTCAGTCCCTATTCGGAATTAGAAGAAGAAAATAAAAAGAGAAAAAATTGGTGCTGAGAGTTCAAATTGTTGGAAAATAATGGTTTTTTGGCAACTTTAATTCGAAATCAAAGTGGGACTCAACCGCCGGTTGAGGTGGGTCTGAGTAGTTTTGCATTCTCTCATGTGAGAAGATTACAATATAAAAATGATGGGCCGAAACCATTAAGGTGTGAATGAGAATTGTCTCATAAAGTGGACATCAATAAAAGTTGGGTTTAGATTTGGACTTAGTCTTAGTTTAGACTGGGCCTAGACTTGTACTTGTGCTTGTGCATGTGTTGGGTTTGGTCTTGGATTTAGACTTGGACTTAATCTTGAGCTTGAGCTAAATTATGTTGTGTTGGGCTTAGCTTGTGCATGTGTTTGAGAATTGGATTTGGATCGGGTTGTGACCCAACATTGGTATCCATTATGTGACCCATCTAGTTGGTTTATTCAAACATGATTATATACATATTTATTTGTATCTATTAAGCACATGGGAGGTTAAGACCTTTGTAACTTTCATCTTTTGATGATGGAGTTGATGACCATATTAGTGGCCATAGGTTTTCAACCTTTGTAATTCTAGACCTAGTGGCTAGAATTGATGGCCATGGTTAATGGCATTTGATGAGCCTATTTACGTATAGCCTTTATGGCTAGGGATTCCCCTACTTGTATAAATAGAGGCCTTTTCCCTCCAACTTGATATATATAAGTTTTGAGAATTTTTTATTTTTATTTTTATGGAAAATAGAGATGGTGTTTTGATAAAGAGTTTGAGATGGTTTTACACCAAAGAAAATTTTCCTATCTTCTTTTGCTAGTCCCTTCTTTGGTTCTTGTTAGAGAGAGTGCAACCATTATCAAGTTCACCACAGCTATTTAGAAGGTGCTTCTGTATTAGCAGGTTTTGACCGTCGTATCTTGGGAGACAGAAGTCGACATACCTCCAGCACCCATGGTGAGGCGGCTAATCTATTTTAAGGAAACTGCTTCTGTGCAGGCTTTGGTTTGATTTCTCTACCATTTCGTTGTATCATGTTGTAGACGCGCCCGCGGGCTTCATGCTACTACAGTTCGGACTCAAATGTCATGGTTCTGAATCTAGTCTCGCAAAGTGCAATGTAAGATCGATAAATCACCAAAGAGTCCAAATCCGGCAAATCGTTTTGGAAAACTGATTTTTAAGAAAGAAGTGCCAAACATAGACTGCTTTGCCAAATACAAAGTTGCTACCTAAATATTTATTTTGGGGGAATTTAGGAAACCCTGACTCGTTGCCTAAGGCCATGTGTCCGTCATCACCAAAGTTGCCTCAGCTTGGGAACTTGGGTACGATTGGGGAAGGTCATCTATGAGCACCCCCGCTTGCCCGATCAAATATCGGCCTGTACTAAGCATGATATCTTGTTTTTGAAAACACATGTGTTCTTATTCCGGTTAATTAGCTAATCTTACTATGTGATGCGCACAACACACAAGTATAGACTAGATCGCCTAATTTGGAACAAAACATTGCATATTCATTTGTTTGGAAAATTGTTTGAAGTTTGTTACTCGTAAGTAGGCTAAAATGCGGATTTGATGAATTGTTCCAATTCAAGTAATCCAACCTTCACCCACAGGCATTCAGGCAGTTATATCAATTAAGCAAATAGCCTCATGGCAACACTCACACACATGCAGTATGCTAAAGCGTAAACACTCACAGTGTACTCCGAACCAAAATAAAGAACTAGTTAGAAATCAATGCATGATCCTAGTTCATGTTAAGATGGCTAATGCAACACATGCAAAAATGCATCTAAAATAGGCTCGACTATTCTAAGATGTCATGTGAAATGCTATAATTGATACATGTATTCAAATTAGAATTGAAATACAATGCAGTTAGTATGATGCACCGAGCCCGGTACATCCAATATAGATGAATGGATGCACACATGCAAAGCATAAGGATGCTAATTGAAAATATGCCCTAGAACTAACTATTGTAAGCGGTTAAGTAAAAGGGAGAAAGATGTGGGGTTGGAAGACATTCACACACGCATGCACACTTATTAGAACATTCGCCCTCTCAACGGAGGGTCCGAATAAATAATACATGTCAACTAATTAGCTAACTAACAAGCTAATTAATTATTACATAACCAAATGAATAACTAGCTACAACTAATTATTACAAAACTTAATTAATTAACAAATTAACTAATTAAATTACAAAACCAAATGCTAACTAACAAGTAAGGAAAACAATAAATAATGCTGTTCCAGCTTTGGTTAGGAGAGAAAGGGATGCATGCTCGGTTCTTGTCCCGAAAGCTCTCCGGATGCTCTTTTGAGGCTCTATCTGCAAGGTCTCCTCAAGGAATTCCTGCTGAACCTTACCAAAACCAGTCTGGGGAATACATCAGTGGCCTTCCGGCCATGGGGATCCACTGCCGACCATCCTGCCAACCAAGAGTGGGCACTGCTGGCCAAGAATGAAGGACTGCTGGCCATCTGAAAGGCACCGCCGGCCACTAATGTGCTGGGACACCAAGCTGCAGCAGAGCACAAAATAGAGAAAATGGAGGGTCTCCCAATGGTATGTACGCACTATGCCACCCCATATCACCTCAAAACATCAAGGGAGAGGCATAGTCGGATCCACGACCATCAATCACGCATTCCGATGCATGATGGCCAAAGATCCAACATGTACAAATCAATGTAAAATGAATGCACGAATAAACACATAAAGCCTAAAACTCCATCATGTATCGTCAAGAGCGTCGGCGACCGAGAATTGAGACACGTTTCATCTCTTAAAGTATGAAACGTCCCTTATTTCTCGTGCTCGGATTAATACTTAATTCAAACAACAATGCAACACAAACATGGCAAACATGCAATATGTCCTAAGCATGCAAGCATGCAAACATGCAACTATATGGCATGCTCAATGCAAGGTAGTATGATTAACTTAACAAAGCTAATGGGATGCACAATGCTAATGTTTACAACAACTAGCATACTCAATGCGAACGTCAATTAGCATGCTCTGTGCAATGGTGGCATACTCAATGCAATATACATAGCATACACAATAGACTTAAACCAAAAGAGTAGACCTCAGTCATGCTCCAAATCAGTGGCCATTAGTGATGAAAAGATGGTATGAGAAGCATGAAAAGGCAGGGCAAACATGTATGCCAATTAGCTTAAGGATCAAAGCACAAAGATGCGACTCTTAAGCACACTTAGAGAGTGACAAGCATGGATATATGATAGCACCACAAGTTCTGAAAACATGCATGGAATGGTGCCAAACCACCCTAACAAGACAAACAAAGCATGCAAGAAAGCTCAAAGCTCGAAATTAGCAAAGGGACTTAAGCCATGGCTATACAAAGCAAGCCCCAAAGCGGCAAGGGGCTCAATCTCCCGGCAATGAGCTATAGCATGTTCCAGGACACTGGGATCCGTTTGATTGGCCTAACTCACTGTGTCTTCTACTTTCCATTCCGTATCCTGCGCCAGTTTGGTCATGACCAGACTTGTCCACCGGAAGGGATAGAGTATCCGGCTACATTTCCAGTCTGAAGTGTGCAGCTTATCCGACAGGCCGCCGCATGGAGGACTAGAGAACTCCTGCCTCCCGCCCCTACTTTCAATTACATTTTGTCTGATGAGTGCTTAGATTGGCTCAATGAAGAGGCACAGGAAGGGCCCACTTTGGCATCAGAGGCTTCGACCAGTTCTGAGAGGAGGCGCAGAAACATTTGACTTGACCATGCCCCGGGTTTATTGCTTTACTAGTACCTTCAAGTTTTCTTTATGAATGTAATAAAAAGCAACTTCGATTGTATGCAAGAGCAAGAGAACTCTATTGGAAATCAATGAAATTGAAGGTTGTGGTACTGAAAATTTTCCGTTTTGGTCCAGAAATGGTCTTGGTTGTAAAAAGATTTATTTGAACAAAGTCATCTTTATTAAAACTTTTCAAAACTATTTTCGATATGGATCAGAACTAGACATGCTTGAAATCTGCCACCGAGACGTACAACCCCGGATCCTAGCAACTGGAAAGTTGCCTCTTGTTTGAATGGTACCGCGGCACTGTACGGCAACGGAAAGTTGCCCCTAGTCTGAAAAGCATTGTACCGGAGATTACAATAAATGCTGATGGGCAAAGATGACCAAGATGATCAAATGGACAAAGTTGATCGGGGAAGAGTTTATGGCTGAACTTTAGGATGAAGCTGCCTACGTATCCCGAACACGGGAATCAAGCCTTACGTAGTTCAGGCTTGGGTTCACTCGAGTATTTTCACTCTCCTTTTGCGCTCTAACTTTTGCCAAGGCCGCCCTTTGCGGGTTTTCAACCTTGCGAGCTCAGTTTTTATACTTTCTAATTTTTTTGTACTCTGAATTTTGCCTAGGTCGCCATTTCGGGTTTTCGGCCTAGCGAGCCTCTTAGGGGTAATATTTCTTCAACTTGTCCATGTTGATCGGTTGGGAGAACTCTAGGCCATCTAGGTCCATCAAAACCACAGCTCCACCTGACCAGATAGACTTGATGATATAGGGACCCATCCAATTAGGTCTGAACTTGCCCCTTGGGTCGTGGATGGGAGCTCGATTGTCTTTGAGCACCAAATCTCCTTCCTTCAAATTCCTAGACTTGACTTTCTTGTTAAAAGCCCGGGCGATTCTGCGTTGATATCCTTGGACGTGGTACAGTGCTTTCAGCCTCCTTTCATCGAAAAGCATGAGTTCATCGAATCTGTTCTGCTGCCAATCTGCCTCAGCTATCTGACACTCAGCCAACACTCGTAATGACGGGACCTCAATCTCTATAGGCAGAACGGCCTCCATCCCATATACCAGGGAATACGGAGTCGCCCCAGTAGAAGTTCTAATTGAAGTTCGGTAGCCCCACAGAGCAAATGGCAACTTATCTGGCCAGTCCCGATAGGTTTCCACCATCTTCTGCAGTATGTGTTTGATGTTTTTGTTTGCGGCCTCAACTGCTCCGTTGGTCTGCGGCCGATATGTGGATGACTTATGAAAAGCCACATTGTACTTCTCTAACAAATCAATCACCTCCTTCTTGAAGTGAGAACCATTGTCCGAAATGATCTCATTCGGGACTCCATACCGGCAGATAATGTTGTTTCTGATAAACCTTGCGACATGCGAAGCCTTCAACACGGCGTAAGATTGGGCCTCGACCCACTTTGTAAAGTAATCTATTGCTACCAAGATAAACTCATGCCCATTCGACCCCTTCGGAGTAACAGCTCCGATCACATCGATCCCCCAAACTGAAAATGGTCATGGCGACGTCATGTTGTACAGCTTTGACGGCGGGATGTTCATGCGGTTTGCGTGAATCTGGCATTTGTGGCATCGCCGAACAAAGCCGATACAATCTTCCTCCATGGTAGACCAGTAGTAGCCCTGTCTGAGGATCTTCCGTGCCAGCATCACCCCATTCATATGTGTCCCACATTCTCCTCCATGGATGGCCCCCATCAGGCGCTTCAACTCTTTGGCTTCCACACACAGCTTGTGCATTCCCAGATGACCTTTTTTGTACAACTTACCCCCGCAGATGATAAACTGAACAGCCATTCTTCTGATTGCCCTCTTGTCCTTGGCATTTGCCTCTGGTGGATATGCCTCCTTTTCCAAGAAGTTCCATATATCGTGATACCAAGGGTTATTATCCTGCACTTCATCTATGACAGAGATTGACTCGTAGGCAGGTGCAAATTTCTAGTCAATAATGACTAGACGCATCCGGACTCCAGATGGGATGTCTATCATAGAAGATAGAGTTGCTAGCGAATCCGCAAACCTGTTATTCTCTCTTACTAGGTGAGTGAAATTTAGCTTTTCAAACCGAGGAATTAGCAAATCCAAGGTCTGGTCGTAAGTTATCATCTTTTCCTCTTTTACTTTCCAATCTCCTTTAGCTTGAGAGACAACTAGGTTCGAATCCCCAATGACGTCCAATCGTCTTGCCCCTAGTTCTAGGGCAGCTTCTAGACCGGCAATACATGCCTCATATTCTGCCTCATTGTTCGAGACTTTGAACCGGAGCTTGAATGCTAAAGGGATACGGGAATCGTCAGGTGCTACCAGCAACACTCCTATCCCATACCCGTATTGATTTGATGCCCCGTCAAAGTACATCGTCCAAGTTTCATCTTCGATGTGCAGGATAGCTTCATCCGGGAATAGGTACTCAACCGCTTCATCCCCTTCAACCGGGTGGTCGGCAAGGAACTCTGCTATGGCTCTTCCTTTTACTGACATGCGCGTCACATACTTGAGATCAAACTTGGAGAGCAACAACAACCAACGAGCTAGCCTACCCGTAAGCGCTGGTTTCTCGAAAAGATATTTGATGGGATCAAGTCGTGAAACCAACATTACAGAGTGAGCTAACAGGTAGTGCCGCAGCTTCCTGGTAGCCCATACCAAGGCCAAACAAGCCTTCTCCAGCGGAGTGTAGCGGGTCTCGTAATCCAGCATCTTCTTGCTCAGATAGTAAATGGCCTTTTCCACTTTATCTTCCGACTCTTGTGCGAGCATGCAGCCCATTGTAGTTCCAGTTACTGAAAGGTACAGTATCAACGGTTTTCCCGGCTTTGGTGGTGACAACACGGGCGGATTCTGTAGATATTCTTTAATCTGTTCAAATGCAGCTTGGCATCGGCCGTCTTATTGGAACTTCTTTCCTTTCTTTAAGAGACCAAAAAGTGGTTCACAAGTCAAGGTTAGTTTTGAAATAAACCGCCTTATGAATTGCACTTTACCCAGAAAGCCTCGCACCTCCTTTTTAGTCATTGGTGGGGGCATTTCTAAGATGGCTTTGATTTTGGAAGGGTCGACCTCGATGCCCCTTTGTGTAATTAGAAATCCCAGCATTTTCCCTGCTGTAACACCAAATGTACACTTCTGAGGATTCAACCGCAGCCGAAATTCCCTGATCCTTTGGAAAAACTTTTGCAAGGCGGTGTAGTGGCCCTCTCTTTCTTTGGACTTGACAATCATGTCGTCCACATACACCTCGACCTCTTTATGGATCATATCATGTAATATTGTGGTTGCAGCCCGTTGATATGTAGCCCCAGCGTTCTTCAGCCCAAATGGCATCACTCTGTAGCAATATGTACCCCACGGGGTGGTAAAAGCAGTCTTCTCCCGGTCTTCGGGTGCCATTACTATCTGATTATAGCCTGAGAAGCCATCCATGGACGAGAGCAAAGCATGCCCTGCTGTGAAATCTACCAACTCGTCGATATGCTTCAAGGGAAAGTCATCCTTCGGACTGGCTCTGTTCAAATCCCTAAAGTCCACACATATCCGGATTCTGCCATCCTTCTTCGGCACTGGAACAATGTTGGCTAACCAAGTCGGGTATTCAGATACCGGCAGGAAGCCTGCGTCGATCTGCTTGTTGACCTCTTCCTTGATCTTAATGGCCCAATCAGGGCGGATCCTCTTGAGTTTCTGTTTGACAGGTTGGGCTTCGGGGTCAAGAGAGATCCGGTGCTGTACAATCTTAGGATCGATTCGAGGCATGTCTTCGTAGGACCACGCGAAAACATCTTTGAAATCCCTTAATAAAGCAACTAAGCGCTCGCGTTCCTCCGAAGACAACGTGGACCCGATCTGGACCAGCCGCGGGTCCTTCTCAGTACCAATGTTCACGGTAGTGATTTCATCAGTTAAGGGTTTAACAAACCTCTCCTGTTCTTGTTCAATTAGTCGTTGCAAAACCGGAGGAATTTCGTCCTCGTCGTTTTCATCAAAATTTTGAAAGTCCTGATTTAAGCAATAAACCAAAGGCACAGAAAAGTACTCGGAAACCACTGTCACCTCATTCTCATTAGATACTTCCGAACCGTCCAATTCTTCTGTTACAACAGACTCAAAAGAGAAAGAAAAAGACGACTTGGACAGGACTGTGGCATCCGGGCTATCACCCCCAGGAATACCGGACTCAGACTCAGACGAGCTGGAACCTGATTCCGACTCACAAGACTCGGTGGAATCAGATTCCGGCTCACTACCTGACCCGGTGCTGCTTGATAAAAATCCCTCTTCATATTGCCAAATGAGAGAGGGTGCGATGGACGCATCCAAAATAGCTGATGGCAGGCCCGCAGCCGCTTCATTCCCGATCATGGACACCGAGAAGTTATCCCCCAAGCACTGCTGGTCGATCGAAGGATCTGAGAGTAGACATGCCAGTGCTACCCCCATTTCAAGTTCTGTACCCTCAGACTCCGTTTCCTCGCTATGTTCTGCCTCGACTGTCGGGTCTGTCTGCTCGTTGGCAACATCATCCCCAGATAATTGCAGGTCGAAGAAGATCTCAAAACCTGGCACATGCTTCTTTTCCGCATTCAACCACGGTTCTGGAAAGCCACAGAACGGAAAATCTTCCCCCTCCCGGACGAAGCGTCCGTTTAGGGTACCCTGGATGGGCCTGTGCATCAACTCAAAAGGCTTCCCAGCCTGCTTTGCTCTGGCTCTTCCAGCCATTTCCTTCCCTTTCCTTACCCAGTCCTCTTTGGTGGGCAAATAACCCAATCCAAAGGTGTGAGGGTTGTGTGGCACTTCGGCCAATGTTGCGACGCCTTTCCGACCGCTCCTTCCCAATCCCATCCGGGGATGTGTTGGAGCTTGTTCATGAGATATACTGCTTGCGCGCTGACATATATCCCCTCATTAGCTGCCATGATGTTCTGTACCACCCGAGCTTCTGCTAGGGTAAACCCGGACATAAACACGTATTCCGTTCCGTGCTCGATCTCTAGAACGGAGGTAGATATCTCCGGTGGTGGATGGATCGATGAATTTCCAAAAACAATGGCTACTCCCTTCCCATAGGGGTATTTCACCACTTGATGTAAGGTAGATGACACTGCCTTTACCTGATGCAGCCACGGCCGCCCCAAAAGTAGGTTGAAAGTCGCAGGAACCTCCAAGACATGGAAATCTATCTCATGCTGCCCCGGCCCAACCTTTGTTTGAATTTTAACTGTTCCCATCACTTCTCGGCTTGTGTTGTCATATGCCCGAATCACCTGGGCTATCGGCACAAAGTCCGCGATTCTCAAACTGATCGCATACGCTGTCCTTGCCGGGCAGACGTTGATAGCGGATCCTGTATCAACGAGAACCACTAGTACCCATTTATTCCTACACTCTACGGAGATGTAGAGTGGCTTGTTATGGTTTGCCCCCTCAGGCGGCAGTTCTTTGTCGGAAAAAGTCAATGTCGGGGTAGCTCCTCCCGGAAAGACTAACCCCACCAGCTGTTCTCGCGTGGTTTCTATTGAAAGCTTGGCCTTGTCCATGGCCGATAGGACAGCCTGCCTATGCACTCGGGAAGCCATAAGCAGTTCCCAGATGGAGATGTCTGCTTGTATCTTTTTCAGCTGTCTCAAAACGGCCTCTTCCTCGAGTTGCTTTTCTTTCTGTTTTTTAGCCTCTCTATCCTTCCCAGATGTCTCTGGTTGGTCTAGGTGTGGGAGCTTAAAATACCGTCCGCTCCTCGTCATGTGATCAACCTCGCCAACATACCAGGTATCATCTGGTTGGTTACTTCCCCAGTCTTCGTCTGTGTGGGCAAGGCATAGATCATCGTCCTCCCACCACCTTCCATCTTCAACCGACAGGCACCTGTCTGGCTCTAGCACGACTGTTCTCATACTCGCAGTACCTTCTATCCCTGTGCTCGCAGCATTCCCTATTTCTGTGATCGTAGTAGTCTCAATTCCCACATGGGCCTTTGCTTTCCTAATTCTCTCAGAATCTTCAAATCTTTCTTGTTCTGATTGTGTCAATATATCTGACTGCTCAATAATCCCCGTACTCGAGACGCTCTAATTCCGAGCGAAATTCTTGACACCGGCGCTCTCAGGCAATGTACTTTGTTCTTCGACCCTTCCGGCTATTACTGACATTTTTGCCCCTGCCGGGCCCCGTTCTTGCTGGAACTCTTCTACCATATCTGGGTGATCGTCCAGCCATCCAGTGGCCTCTGCTGTTTCCCCATAATCGAACCAGTTGACTGCTGAGTCCTCTGGATCTTGGTTGCGGTAAAACTGGAGATTGGCAAGGTCCTCTCCCACGGCTGTTACACTATCTGTTTCTTGTCCCAGACTATCTCCTTGGATTACACACAGTTCTCCTCTGGCTGGAAGTTCCACCGCTGGCACATCCTGGCCTATTGGTAAAATGTAGTCACCCGGACTATACGTTTTCTCAATACAAATTCCAAATCTCGCAGACTTTGGCTCAACAACTCGTTTTTTCTTCGGGTTCCCCTCTCCCCTGTTCTCGGCGATTACCACCACTAGCTTGGGTTGGGTCATGGAGATGTCCATCATGCACAAGTCGGTGCAATCGGGAAGAAACACCTCCGGTTTGGGCAGATTGGTAGGTGTGATGTAGATACTAGGGTCGTAGGACACGCCCCCAGTATAGATGAAATTGAGTCTTTTGGGTGGTGGAGCTTGGTTATGTGTGGGGAGGGGATTTGTAGTAACGTTGGGTTTCTCAGGAGGCAAAATCACCCCATTATCAATGAGATCTTGAATTTCATGGCGTAATCGATAGCACTGGTCGGTGTCGTGACCGTGCTGTTGGTGAAATGCACAGTACTTGGCCGGGTTATGGTTAAGGGGGAGTTTTTCTGGTAGGGGGAGTTTTTCTGGTAGGGGCCGCGGCTTCAGGGGCTTCAAGTGCCCTTTTTTGATTAACACCCCCAAAGCCTTGGACAGGGACATGTAAAGTGGGGCGAAGGTTCTGGTGTTCTTGGGTGGGTATTTGGCTGTTGGTGGGTTACTTCTGGACGCACCGGAGAATGGCGCAGCTGCGGTATTTCTTGGGTCAGTGGTGACCATGCTCACTTCGGAGGCTCTCGTAGTTGTGGTGCCGCTCGGGCCTGCATTGCTACCACGATTGAAAGTTCGTCGGGGTTGCTCCCGGTCGTTATCAATCAAGCCTTGTTTCAAGGCATCCTCAATCTGCACCCCCATTTCATGTAGGTCAGAAAAAGTGGGAAAGGGGAGTACTATCATCTTCTGCATCAACTTGGGTTGGAGGTTGCGCACAACCATCCGAATCTGATCCTTGTCAGTCGGCCTAATGGTCATCATTGAGGCCTTGGCCCTCCATCGAGTTACAAAATCGGAGAAACTCTCCTTCGGCTCCTGCCTAGTCGTCTTGAGATCACGGGTTGTAATCTCGATTTGCGTGTTATAGGAGTACTGTGCAACGAAGGCCTCGGCCATCTCCTCCCAATTCCTCTTAACATCATCTTCCAGTTTTGCATACCAGATGGCTGTTACACCCGACAGGGTCCGGCTAAACAAAGAAAGCTTTTGTAGTCTGGTGAGGCCCATCGGCCTTAGAATATCTGAAAACAACCGCAGGTGCACCATGGAATCACCAGATCCATCAAAGCGGTCGATTTGTGGCATTTTGAATTTGTCCGGCAGCGTCACAGCTGCGTCGGTATACTCGTCCTCAATGTCCGGAATAATCTTGACCCCTTGGGATCTCTTGAACAACTTTTCAAGTTTACTCAACTTCAGTGCGGTGGGATCAGTTTCGAACTCAAAGGGAGAGTCCGGTAGGTTGGTGGGTGTTTTTGATAGCTGAGGTTGGATTTGAGGTAGGGTCGGAGGTGGAGGTGGTCCCGTGGGAAGTTCTGTATCAGTCTGAATATTGGCTGTCTCCCCGACGTTAGAAACTCCTAGTGGGGGAGGAGCTTGATGCGAAGCGGATGCTGCGGTTTGCTGCTCTAGCCTGGCAATTGTCTCTGCCTGTTCCCTCACAACTGTGGCCTGTTGCCTGGCGAAGTCTGCCTGACGGACGGCATCCTGCTGCATTGCTTTCATGCTTTCTTGAAGGTGGCGCACCATCTCCTCCAAACTAGCCATGTTATCTTGCTCTGGTTGAGTTACTGGTATATATTCTTTCTCTGTCGGTGACACAAAATCTTGATCCCTACTGAACACAGGTGGGGTAGATAAAGCCCTCTGAACTGACTGTTGTACTGATGTCCTCTGCCTGACTGACCTCCGTCTAGTAACCGGGGGTAGTGAGTAGTACACTGGTTGTCCGTCTATCAGATCCTCAGATCGAAGGAGTCGACGACCTCTAATCCAGGGTACTTGGGGGATATCTATCGGGTCAGAAGCAATTGTGCTCAACTACCTAATAAAAAGATAAATAAAGCGTATAAATAAACAGAAAATCGGACAGCATAACGGCATAAAATAAACAACACACGGTTGGATAACACGCTGAACTCGATACACTGTTCCTCAAATACTAATTACTGTTTTTGAAGTATTGCCCCCAAGTCCGAATCTGGTACCCACAGATAACTGATTCCCCAAAATACTGTTACTGGTGCCCTCAGGCCTGATACCCAATCTTGCGAACTGACATGTGTGTTCCTGTAGAGATTCTCTCTAAAAGCACATAGTAGATAAATGAGAGCCAATACACCCCTATGTTGGGGTAGGGTTTCCCTGTCCTATTTTGTCAGGAGCTAGGGTTTCACTACGCACACAGCGGTTTCAAACAACCTATATCGGGTAAGCAACCTGTCCTAGTTTGGAATGGTCACTATGGATTTCGATATGCACTAGGTCGAATGGTCAAAAAGGGTGCCCCGGTAAAACCAGGTTTGTGTTCGCATGCTGTCAGAGCCCATAACCGGTCAGCCTTATGGTCATGCCTTGACAAGACAAGCCTCCGGCAAACCGTTCAGGAATGGCAGATGGCAAACACGGTGTCCTAGGCGCACCAATGCACATGTAATGCAAAGAAACACATAGGCGTAGTCAAAACAGGATATCACGCGTTCGAGTCAAACTCTCTAAAATCCCCAACAGAGTCGCCAGAAACTGTAACAGCGCCCGCGGGGGACCTCGCTACTACAGTTCGGACTCCCTTGTTTTTTTTGTTTGTTGCGGTTCTAAATCTGAATCAAGGAGTCCAACTCTGGCAAATCGTTTTGAAAACAGATTTTTTGGAAGAAGTGCCAAACATGGACTGCTTTGCCAGATACAGAGTCGCCACCTAAATATTTTATTTTTGGGAAATTTAGGAAACCCTGACTCGGTGCCAAAGGCCACGTGTCCGTCATCACCAAATGTCTTGGCTCGGGAGCTTGGGTACGATCGGGGAAGGTCAGCTATGAGCACCCCCTTTCGCCCGGTCCGAAGGCCGGCCTCTACTAACCGTGATATCCGATTTTGAATACATTACATGCTCTTGTTCCGGTTATTAGCCTAGAACTACTATGTTATGCACACAGCAAACAAGTATAGACTAGATCGCCTAATTTGGAAACAAACATTGCATATCCGTTTGTTTTGAAAAATGCTTTGGAAATTTGCTACTCGCAAGTAGGCTAAAACACGGATTTCAATGAGTTATTCCAACTCAAGCAACCCAACCTCCACCCACAGGCATTCAAACAGTCATATCATATAAGCAACTAGCCGCATGGTGAGCCTACTTATCATGTTAACATTCACACGCATGTGGGATGCTAAAACATAAAAACTTACCTAGTACTCCATGCCAAAACAGAAGCTTATTAGAAATCCATGCATGGACCTAAACATACTGAAATGTCTAATGCAACACATGCAAAGATGTAATCTAGGCAGGCTCGGCTATCCTAGACATGGCATATGAAATGCTACAACTATCACGTATTCAATTTGGAAATTGAAATACAATGCAGTTAGCGTGATGTGCCAAGCCTGATGTATGTCAACAAACGCATGGATGCACGCATGCATTGCATAAGATATGCTAATTTTAAATATGCCCTAATCTACCATCATAAGCAGGTAAATAAAAGGGAAGAAAGAAATGGGGGTTGGAAGACATACACACACTCACCCACACTTATTACAAATATGCCCTCACACGGAGGGACCCAAAAGAATATACAGTCCCAAATAATACAGTCCAAATACAGAATAAATTAATTATTACAGAAATTTCTAATTAATTAACGAAATGAATGCAAGAGGAAAGGTGGCCACAGCCTCCACCTCGGGATGCGCAAATGATGCATGCTTCAGTCCGTCTTGCCCGGAAAGCCCACACCGCACCACTGCTGCCTCTGTTTCCACTGCCCTGCCTTTCTGAAAAACTGCCAAAGTCCCAGAACATCTCCCAAATGAACTGCAGTACACCACCGGCTAGAGGAAATGACCACCGGCTGCTTAAATTGACCACCGGCTGATCTGGAGGCTATCGGCTGAAAATATAATGCCGGTCGGCACATTATACTGTCGGTCGGTAGAAAGTTCCTGCAGGGGACAGTTTGACAGCAGCAGCAGACAGACAGTGCATGATATGGGTTTTTAGGCATATGTAAGCATGGCCAATGCTTCCCTATCATGCTTGAGACTCAAGGGAGCATGACCCTTGGTTCTTGGGCCACCAATTATGCATGTTGGTGCATGATAGCCTAAGGAACCAAGATCGCATTTTAATGTCAAAATGCATGCAAACACAAAAATGAAACCAAGACCTTATCATGTGTTGGTCAAAGGCCTTGGGGACCAAGAGTTGAAACAAGTTGCACCACTTGTAGTGTGAACTTCCCTCAACCCTTATGCTTGGTTTGACGACCCCAAACCAAATAATGCGATGCATGTTATGCAAACATGGCTCCATGATGCAACCTAATACTAAAATGCCAACATGCCAAATGTAATGCAACATGCAAGGTGCAAATGCAATGCAAACATGGGCAATTTAGGCAATAGGACTAGCATGTAGCAACACTTTATGAATCAATTAAGCAACAAACATGAAGCAAGCATGCAATGGTGGATCTAACTACAATGGGGCAGCCCTCAAACCAACCCAAAACAGTGGCAAAACATACCCAAAATGGTGACCAATGTACATGCCAATATGCAAACCAAATGGGACCAAGTCTTGGACGCCAAAAGGGAACACTCCTCCACTATCACCAAGACCACTCATGGCATGAATTATATAAGCAAAAACAGAGTTCCATCATGCATAAATATGCCCAAAAACCTTAGTGTGACAGCCTCAAAATGCTCTAAACAAAACAAGGATGTAAATGGCCTATTCCTAGGCATAACATTACAACATTTCAAAGCATGAATGAGATGATAAATGGAAACTTATAGGCATGATATAAGGACTGAAATGTGATCTAAAATGATGCCAAATCATGAGATCAAGGTAGGCTAAACGTGTTAGGGACTCACACACCCAAAGCTTACAAGCCAACAAGCAAGACAACAATACCAAACATGCCAAACATGGCAAAAACAGTGGCTAACAGCCCCTTTTTATGACAAATCAAGATCAAATGCTATAACATGCAAGGCTAAAACATGAGGATATGGTAGGCTAATGACATGGCACACTTCCAAGCAAAGTAAAGCATTACAAAGCAAGTATGAGAGGCATGTTAAGGGCCATAAATCTAACCTAAAACAGAGGCATAACATATCATATTAACCACAAATATGCTCTGAAATGAAGCCAAAACCAACCATGCACACATACTATTCTTTAGGTCAAAAAACAAAGGCAAACAAGGGACAAAGGGGAGAGGGGTGTCCCTCCTCTATATGAGACTTCAAGACACCTTCCTCACCACTGAAAATCCGCTGGTTTTCAGTGGTGAGAAGACCAAAAACACCAAGTAAACAAAGCCTCAAGAAAAGGGGCTAAAATGGCCAAAGCAAAGCCTAAGAGGGTGAGTCTTTACTCAAACCACAAAATGACCTTAATGAAGGTTCAAGAGCAAGTAAAAACAAGATTTTTTTTCAGTTATAAACAAAGCTCAAAACACAAAGCAAGAGGGGTAGAAACTAGTTGCAAGAATGGGGAAACTAAAGTAAAGAGTTTACCCTTGAAGATCCTTTGAAGAACAGGTGGTCCAGCCACTCTCTAGTGATCAAAGTCAGTCCAAAACTTCAACAAACAACCCTCTAAGTCTCTCAATCTCGAGCTAAGGTGTAATGGTGTGTGTAATGGTGCAAAAGTAAGGTAAAACACACCTTTTAGGCTTAGAACACACACACAAGGATGAGAGAGATGGAAAATATAGAGAGAGAGATATGTGAGCTCTGGTTTTTAGTCTCTTAAAATGGCTAACCCCTCAACCAAGAAGACAAGGCCTCCTCTTATAGAGGAGGCAATCTTGTAAACTTAGCAACTAAGCAAACAAGAGGCTCATCCCTCCATACACGTGTATGGAGGGGAAGCAAGTGTGATACAGCTGCTTAAAAATATCTCAAAAAGCAACTGCACAGTAGTCGGCATGGCAAAATTGTCATTTTGACAAAATTTACTGCCGACCGGCACAATATAGTGCCGATGGCAACATCAACCAGCCGGTGGCCTCTAGCCACTGCCAGTGGTGTGTGGGGATGCCTCAGAAGGCATTCCCTGCCCCTCCAAGGCAAAGCACAAGTGTTTGGTGCAAAACCAGACACAAAACGGTCAAGTTCGGAGGTCCTGAGGCAAGGCACGTAGCCGAGGACTCCGGGAACTCCAAACGAACACGAATCATGGATTATCACCGAGTGTTCAAGCGGTGACGTCCAGGTCTTGAGGACGGTCAAAAATGGGGTGTCTACAATGATCTCAATGTTGCCTACACAATAGCTAAAGGATCCACTCAACACTATCCGTACTCTGGTTTTAATTCTTCTGGATCAGAAAGAGGTGGTTATTCATAATCTAGAGGTTGCAACACTTATAGAGGAAGAGGAGGTAGATATATGCAATCTCGAGGAAAGTTCAACAATCGAAATAAAGGTAGATCTGCCTCTTCTCAAGGCCGTCAGATCTGTGGTGGTCTCAGTTATTCAGCTTTTGACTGCTGGTACCGTATGGACCCAAATTTTCAACCTATAACATCATAGACTTCTCAGTCCTATCAGTCCTCCAGCCCTGGTCCTTTTAAAGCCTATACAGCCTCTGTAGCTTCTAGTTCTGTATCTGCATCAACTTCAAATGAAACAAGCGTGCCTTGGTACATTGATTCTGCAGCCACCAATCACATGACAAATGATCTTGCAAATTTTTCTCTGTATGAAGCCTATCCTGGACATGATCAAGTAACTGTAGGTAATGGTACTTCCTTACCTATTCATCATGTTGGACAAGTTCTTTTACCTACTCCTACTTATTCTTTTCATCTTAACAATCTTCTCCATGTTCCTTCCATTTCCTCTAATCTTCTCTCTGTGCATCAGTTGACAAAAGATCACAATTGCATTGTTGTTTTTGATGCTCGTTCTTTTGTGGTTCAGGACAAAGTCACAAAAAAGGTTCTACATAAAGGAGTTAATAACAATGGTCTCTATCAATTTAGTGCTTCTTCTTCTCCTTCTTCACCACATGCTTATCAATCCTACTTTTTTACTTCTGATCCAGTATGGCATAAAAGGCTAGGCCATATTTCTCATGAAAAATTTCAAAGTTTAGCTTCTCATTTACCTGTTTCTTTTTCTGGCAACAATAAAACTATGCCTTGCATTGATTGCAATATGTCCAAAATACATAGATTGCCTTTCAAATTTGTCAAATTCCTCTGTGAATTCTCCTTTTTCTTTAGTTCATAGTGATGTATAGGGACCTTTTGTCACTACAAATGCCAAATTTCGGTTCTATGTTTTGTTTGTTGATGATTACACTAGATTCACTTGGATATATCCTTTACTTTACAAGAGTGAAGTTTATGCTAAATTTCTTGATTTCAAAAGATATGTTGAGAATCAGTTTAACACTTCCCTTAAAATTTTGAGAACAGATAATGGGCCTGAGTTTGTGAATAAACAAATGGATTCTTATTTGTCTTCTCAAGGCATCATTCATCAAACCAGTTGTCCATACACACAAGCTCAAAATGGTGTTGCCGAAAGAAAGCACAGGCATGTTACTGAAACTGCCATTGCTCTTCTTCATCATTCCTCTTTGCCTTTGTCTTTCTGGTTTGATGCAATTGCCACGGCTGTGTTTCTTATTAATCGTATACCCAGTTCTGTTCTTAACAATGTTTCTCCATTTGAAGCATTATTTCATTCTGTGCCTGATTACTCTTCGCTTAAGGTCTTTGGTTGTCAATGCTTTCCATAGCTTAAGCCATATATCTCTCATAAACTTCAACCCAAGTCCATTCCCTATGTCTTCATTGGATATCATCCTACTATCAAAGGATATAGGTGTCTTGACCCTACTACTGGTAAAATCTACATCTCTAGGCATGTTCTCTTTAATGAGTCTTGTTTCCCTTTTTCCTTATCATCTTCTTCATCTCTTTCTTGTTCTTCTTTTTCTTTTATTCCTTCTTTCTTTTGGTTTTCACCCTCTACTTCTTCAGTCTCACCAACTTCAGTTTCTCCTTCTTCTAGTGTTCCATATATTTCCAATTGTTCTCCTTCTGTTCCAATCAATTCTATTACCATTAATCTTCCACCTGTTTTACAACCATCTGCTGCTCCCAGATCACAGCAATCTGTTGCTCCCATATCCACTATCTTCCAGCCACCTGCTGCTCCCATCTCTACGGTCTCTCTTAATTCCCATCCTATGACCACACAGTCTAAGGCCAAACTTCCTGTGTGTTTTCAAGCTACCTCTGTTTCTGATCTTTCTACTTAGCTTCTCACTTCTGAACCTCATACT
The DNA here is from genome assembly GCA_022316695.1 of Camellia oleifera. Classification (NCBI taxonomy): domain Eukaryota; kingdom Viridiplantae; phylum Streptophyta; class Magnoliopsida; order Ericales; family Theaceae; genus Camellia; species Camellia oleifera. The sequence goes on along the minus strand of CM039311.1, from coordinate 71,092,793 downwards.
GTCAAAGAAGCTCTTCAATCTGCTGTTTGACTTAAAGCTATGCAAGAGGAGTATGATGCTCTTCAAGTTCAGGGTACCTGGACTCTTGTTCCCTTGCCTTTTTCTAAATAGGCAATCGGCTGTAAATGGGTCTTTCGCATTAAACGTCATTCTGATGGTAGTATTGCCCGATACAAAGCCCGACTTGTGGCTAAAGGTTATTTGCAATAGGAGGGGATAGACTTTCATGAGACCTTCAGTCCCGTTGCTAAGCAGCCTACTATTCGCATTTTTATTTGCATTGCTCTTTATAATAACTGGCCCATTACTCAGCTTGATATCTCAAATGCATTTCTCCATAGCTCACTTGAAGAGGAAGTTTTCATGACTCAATCTCAAGGATTTGTGGATCCTTCTTTTCCTACTCATGTGTGCAAACTTAAGAAAGCTTTTTATGTCCTTAAATAGGCTCCTCGAGCCTGGTATTCCACTTTCTCAGCTTTTCTTCTCTCACAGGGGTTTCATAACAATCTGTCAGATACTTTATTGTTTGTCAAATAGACTCCTACCAGTCTGACTCTGCTGGTTGTGTATGTTGATGACATACTTTTGACTGGTAATGACTCTACTATTCTCACTCAGCTTCTTCAGTTGATGCACTCGGTCTTTTCTATGAAAGAACTTGGATCTTTATCCTATTTTCTGGGCATCAATGTCATTGCTCAAGATTCTGGTTATTTTCTATGTCAACAAAAGTATGCTACTGATCTGCTTATTAAAGCTGGAATGGTGGATTGCAAGCCTTGTTCTACACCATTGGCTGTGAAGTCCTCTGTCTCTCCTTCAAATGCTCTTCCTTATGTTCACCTTACTCTGGTGAACAAAATAGTTCCCGATCTCAGAAAATTATGAAATTTTATATGTTGTTGTCTAGCACGTTGGATAAAAATTTCAGAATTTAATGATGAGTATTTATTTTATGAAAATTTACGGACTGATTGGTGTTCAATTTAATTTATAGCAGAATTTAAAATTGAGATTTGGGTGTTCGGACCATGATTTGAGATAAATTTGTTGGGTCTATTTTGGTATATAATTGGACTATATTTGACTTATGGGTGAGACCCATGACTTAGATTTAATTTAAATTGAGTTTGTTTAATGACTCACGTGTAACTATTTGGTCCTTTAAAATGTGATTAGTAATAACCTTCTTGGGAGTTGTTATTATTTATTATATAGGATTATAATAAACATTTGATGGTTGATTTTATGGTATGTACCATTAATCGAAATATATTTTGTGGTGAGAAAATATTATATCTTTTTATCATTAATGATGTTAAAAAATACTTTTAATTGATATATATATACACATATATAGATTCATAGATGTTTCAATATAATAAAATAAAATATAATAATGATGATAGAAGAGCAAGCCCACGTGGGGGGTGCCCTCCTCCTTTTCATTTCCACTCATTTTCTTTGTTTGGCAAAGAGAGTTTATCATCTTCCTTGTTTCATCTCTCTCTTTCTCTCTCTCGGCTGACTCTCTCTTTCATTTTTTTTTTCCTTTAAACATTTATCACACAAAAGCTATGATCCACCAAAATCTATTAGGTTTTAGACCATAGTTCTTAAGATCAAAGTGAAGAGCTTGGTGAGAGCAACGTTTTGACCGGTGGAGATCGAAATCCAACAAAGTCGAAAATTAGGGTTTTTTGCTTGTTTCCTCTTCTAGCTTGAGGTAGAGATTTTTGCTACACTTCTTTATGCACTTTTACTTGATTATATGGAGCTTAGAGTTGTATATAATTTAATTAGAATTTTTGAAAATTTTGTGATTTATTTGCTTAAAAGGAAAATTTTGAGAAAAATAAAGAGTTGATGCCCAAATTGTGAAAATGTAAACTTGGAATATGTTTGTAAGGTTACGAAAGAGCTACGTTTTAAATTTGAACAAAAACAGACTTCGATTCGATTGGTTTTGAAATTTTTACCGGTTTGTGACCAAAAGAGCATTTTTAAAGAAAATAAAGGAATTACGTTTAACTTTTGGGGCTTTTGATCAAAATAGGATTTCATAGTTGAATAATTCTTGGAGAATGAGTTTGGAAAGAAAATGATATTTTCTTGGGCATTAACGATATTATTTTGCTTAATGTATCTGTTGGAATAAAACCGACACAGTTAGAAATGGACCTTGAGAGGTTACCGAACTTGATTGTGATATGAAACTAGTGTGGTTGTTCATATTTGATGAGATGTGGAATAGATTGTATTTATCAGAATTTTTTAGAATTTAATTATTTAAATATCTATTTAGAAATATCTATTTTGGGCTATCGATGAAGGATAGCCATGATGGTTGTAGAAATGCATGAGACTTAGATAAATTGAACCACATTCCTTATTTGTTGCATTGGACATTACATTACATTCATTTCATTGGAAATGTATTTGTTTTTGAGAAATATTTAGAAATGTATCTGTTTGCAAAAAGATGAATACTGGGTGAATCTGGGTAGAGGGGTGTGGAACCGCGAGGTTAGGTGTCGAGCCTTCCAGTTTACTGGTAAAAATGACAGTGGTAGTGCATTAGGGCCTACTTGCAGACATTCAGCTAGAGATTCACAGAACCTGTATTCATGTAACAAATATGGTTTAAAATGGAAATGGTTTTATATCTGTTGTTGCATCTCAGCATTGCATGCTTTATAAAAAGAGAGATAAATTGGTTTATCATGAGCATGGCATGAGCATACTTCTCTTTAGTCTTGTCATGGTTCATATGTTGTGTAGTATATCTCTACTGGGCTGTGGCTTACCCTATAAGGGAAACCATTTTAGGTACAGGTATTGACTTGGGAGGACTTGGAGTTGAGGCTTCATTTTTATTTTATTGTTATTTGTTGAATGTAAGCCCAGGGCTGTATTTGTATTGAATTGAAACTCCATTTTGTGTAACCAAGAATGTTCTTGGATAAATTTATAAGCATGTAGGGCACTTATTATCTGTTTGGTTTCCATTTCATACTTGTTGTAAAATGTATGCTTGGGATTGGAACTGGGGCATGAGATGTGAATAGCATGTATTTGGCATTTGGGATTTAATGGAAATTGATGTATGGAATAGTTAGCTATATATATGTGTTTGTCTATCAGGTGGGTTTTGTTGCATAAATAGATATACCCTGCCCAAATTTTCGGGACGTTACAACATAGGTGCCGGTTCATGGTTTCCCGTGGACAAAATTTTTGTGAAAGGTTGTGTTTGTTTAAGATTCCATAAGTGTGATTCACTGTCCTGTTTTCTATTATAAAGGAAATGAATTATGATATTAATATGGCATTGCATAGTTTTGGAAAGGGATATAAAATGTTTTGGCACAAGCATTGCATATGCATTCACCTTATAACTTTGTTAAGATTCATATAGTGTGTTGGATTATTTCTACTAGGACTGGGCTTTGGTTCACTCTATGTGGGGAAACATTTCAGGTGCTGATGATATGCCTCTGCCAAGCCAATAGCTTGGGAGGACTTGGAGCAAGAGTTTTGTTTTATTGATTTTGTATATGTTTTGTATAGGTCAAGGGTCTTTAACTGTATTGGACTTAAATTTGACTTTTGCTGTAACCAAGTACTGTCTTGGAAAGTTGTAAGTATGTAAGGCATTTATTATATGTTTTACTTTCGTATCTTATTTCTTGTTGTAACCTATGCTATAAATTCAGGGTTAGACTTGTGAATGTATATCTGCATATGTTATCCTTTTGGACAAGTAATTGAGATTAATGGAAGATAACTATTTCATTACATGTTATTATGTAACTAATATTGGGGATGGTTTATAGTAATTATTTCGGGACGTTACATATTCAGAATAATTGATGGGTAATCTAAGGTAGAGAGATGATCAGTTTCCTAATATAACTATAACTCTAGTTGCCCATCAAAGTAGGAGATTTGAAAACTACTGCATCTATTGACCAATCAGAAAATAACTTGTGGTTCAAGATATGGAACTATAATCTTATTAAATCTATAATTCATATTGCCATATCATGTGGATTACCATGATGACTAAAAAATTAAATTTAGTCTTATAATAGGAGGTTGGCAGTGGTAGTTGAAAAATAAAGAGCGGTTGACAACGGTAATCGGAGAAGAAAGAATGGACTACAACAGAGCCTGGAGAGGGAGATAGGTTAGCTGGAGGATGTGGGGAGAGCATAGGTGTTGATGTTATGGTTAGGATTTTAGTTGGTTAAGATGGAGATAGTTAGAGAAGGTGAGGGTAAAAATGTCTTTTTAATGTTCATTTCACCTTAATTTTTTCTACAAACACAAGCCCACTCTTAATTTTGGCGTTTGTAGTGCACATTTCATCAATTTGGATGGAAAACATAATCATTGCATTTTAGTTCAAAATCATATGAAAAATTTATGTCTATATTTTAGCTATAAGGCGGTAAATTGCTGCAAACTTAAATCACAAGAGGATAAATTGAATTTAACCTTTTTACTTTACATTGTTTGTACGATAAATGGCAACAATTGATTGGGCCATGTGGGATGGAAGCTACACCACAAGAAAAAACAAGGAAATAACATGTAGGTGGGAGAAAGGAAAAAAAAATTATCAACACATAGGGGGTGTAAGTGACACTTGCAACCCATAGTCTTTTATTTATCATACCACATACACACTTACATCCTATGTATTTGTAATTTGTAATTTTTATTTTTTTTTATCTTCCCCCTATATGTAATTCCTCCAAAAAAGAACCAACTCAAGGGAGTTGGCGATAGACCAGCCATCGAGATATTTAAAGGGGGAACTGCATGCAGGTGTGAGAAACAAAGAAAAAAAAACTACCAATACATTAGGGGAGCAAGTGTGTCTGTGGTAGGGTATAAATGAAAGACTATGAGAGTGTAATGTGTTAGTTATTTTTTTTCCCTTCTCCCACCTACATGTAATTCTCTCATATTTAAAGGTCCATAAAAAGATTTTTTTTTTTTTTTTTAAATTTGTATGTAGTATATAACGGTTAAAAATTAAAGTTTGTTTTTATAATAGTCAAAAAAAGAACTCTTAAGTATATTTTATATTTTTAATAATTGTAAAAATACTTTATATTTTTAAATTTTTTAAAAATAGATACAATATAATTGCTTAGTTTTTAGTGAACTTTTTTAAAAATAAATTTCAAATTTCTAGATTTAACTTGACTAGACGAACCATAAAATTAAAGATTTAAAAACAGACAAAAATAAGCAAAAGGTAGTAGACTTTTTTATACTTATTTTGGCTATTTCAAGTGTTTTTTTTTATTTTTTTATTTTTAAGAGTCTGTCAAAAATTACATTACACAAAAAAGGACAGGAAAATAAATAAATAAATAAGTTGACAAAATTTTTTTAAAAAATCACCAATTTTTTTTTTTTTTTTTTTTTTTTTTTTTTTTTTTTTTTTTTTTAAATATGACCTTTTTAGTTGTTCCAAGTTGGTGGTTGATATAAATTTGACCTGCCAACAGCAATCACATGCTTTGCGTTCAATATTTTTTTAAAATTTTTTTTTTTTTGGTTTCGTTCTACAATCACAATATGTCACATCTCTAGTTGAGCTCAAATTTAAGCATTTAGCACATCTCTAATGGTAATAAACATTTTATTTATCTAAATATTACTATAAAATATATATTTTATTTTACTTATTAGGTATTACACGTTTCTACTCTAACCATACTTTTTATTTTAGCTATTCATCCAAACATTATTAACTTTATAAAATGCTACTTCAGCAACAAAGATAAAGAAAATGATCCTAATGATTAAATATATTTTGCATAGCCTTGAAGAGTAGCTACATGTAGCTAGTGAATGTGAATTGAGCTAAAATGCCTAATCATATACCTAATACATTGGAGTTGAAAAAGTAAGCCATACTAGATATTTTGACTAACAAATATTATATGTCAAAGTTGGATATACTCTTACACTTTTATTGATGTGGTTTTAGTGTTATGTATTGCATTTGGGTCAATCAATATACATATATATATATTGGCTGATTAACAAAAATATTTAGTAGACTTTAAAACATGTTACAAGCCCCACACAAAAAAATAGAATAAAATTTAAAAATCAGATTTGGCATTGTCATTACTTAAACAATTCATTAGGATAAAATAATCTTTCGAATAATTATCATTTTTTTTTAATAATTTCCCAAACAAGATATGAATTTTATTAGAGTAGTCATTTTAGACATTTAATTCTATGATAAAACAAACACGGGATACATATCATATCTAGTCAAATAATTCCAAAACTAACTATCTATTTGATTGCAAATCTCTCATTATCCAGTTCATTCAAATAAACAAGGTCTCAGTGAATAACACGTTTTTACTGACCAAAATTAAAAAATAAAAAATAAAATAAATGGATTAATCTTAACCTCTTTTTTCCTTTTCTTCTTTTTGGTTATAGACAAATCTTAACCTTTATATGCTGGTGAATTTTCAAAAATAAAATCGATTTGTTTGTTTTGATAATTTCAAAAGTATTTTTTTTAGAAAACCCCTTTAAGCCTTACGGCCTGCTCCGCATTAAAACATATGAGAATAAAATAATGAGTTAAAAACATCCACATGAAATATTTTCTTCTATAAAGAATTATGAGAAGGGTACTGTTATGTAGGCTTACACACCACAAATGGTACACCATTTGCACACACGTACAAGTCCAAGTCTATTATTGGGAAAATTATTTTCAGTGCTGCAACAGACCCCCAGTAACGTGGCAACTCACCATTCGTTGAAATAAAAAACAAATTTAAAAAAAAAAAAAAAAAAAAAAAACAATTTTTTTTTTGGACCAATGAGGGGCCAACACACACAACCCCCAGTGACCCCCACTGGGGATCTTAGGCATTTTTGAATTATTTTTGGCTCTTGGGACATGCTATATAGTGTTTTAATTTGATTTTTATTGATTGAAACAATAGGACTTACCATTATTTTGCCTTTTTTATAAGACAATTAGACACTTGTCTTTCAATAAATGATGTAAAATAATATTTCAAAACCACCAAATAATTTCTCCTATTAAACACCCAATAAAAGGATTAATAATAAGTGAGGGAACCCCAATAAATGACCAAGAAAGAGAGATGATAAACCTAAGAAGTAACCGGGAGAGAGAGACGAGAGACACTAATATTTAAAAAAAAAAAAAAATCACATCTTAAAAAAATTATTATAAATCAGTGAGAAATTTTATAAATATTAATAATTAAAATTGTAAATTTTTTTATGAATATATATATATATATTTTCCTGACGTTTATTGGGGTGTAATTACCCCTAAAAAAAAAGGGATTAATGTTAAGATTTTGGCAAGTGTTTGGGTTTTGTAGACCAATTTTAATATATTTGAATCGTATTACAAAAAATAGGTGATTATTTTTGAAATTATATTTATCATCCATTTTTTAAAAACTGATATGATTCAAAAAATAATTGCCAATATCTAATCATCTTTATTTTTTTGCATGAATATTCAAATAAAGGAGTCTTAAAAAGTGAACCGTTTGAATCACTGAAATTGATCTCATGAGACTTATGAAACTGTAATATTAATCCCAAAATAGACTTATAAAACCCAAATACATTTTTAAATTGAGATGATAACTTGAAAAATGCCAAACTGTAATATTAATCCCAAGTAACCGACTTAGAGGAGGGAGAAAGATCCAATTGACCTAAAACTAAGTGACAGATATGAAAGAAAGTCGGCAAGTGAAGGATAGAAAAATAATAGGAGAGAGAAAGATCCAATACCATAAGTAGAATGAAGTTAGAGAGTGTTTCCCAGGTTCTCAAATACCTTAAGTAGACAAGTGTGGGAAGAAAAAATTCCAATGCTAAAGTTAGAGAGATGAAATAAAGTAGTGAGAGGAGAGAGAAAGATTTAATATTATAAGTAGACGGGAAATATTTCGATGTGCAATGTACATCATATATAATCTTATCATAAAATTACGTAAGTTTTTACAAATTTACCTAAGTGATCTCATAAAATTGTATAAGTTGAATACAAATTTGCATAAATTCTTACGAATTTATACAATCAAGTGAATTTGTATTCAACTTACTTATTTTTGTAAGATTATTTACGTAAGTTTATAAAAAACTTATATAATTTTATGGTAAAATTACATGCGATATGCATTGCACCCTGGATAATTTTCTTAAGGCGAAGTAGACAAGTGAGCAGAGAGAGAAAATCGCAACACTAAGTGAATGAGATGAAAGAAAGTAGACAAGTGAGAAGAGAGAGAAATGATATTAGAGAAGGAACTAAATATATATGCCCAGGTCATAAAAGTAGACAAGTGAGAGGAGAGAGAAAATTCCAATAAGTGAGAGAAATAAAAGAAAGTAAACAAGTGAGGAGAGAGAAAGATCCAATATTAAAGTGAGACAGGTGAAAGAAAGTAGTCAAGTGAGAGGAGAGACGAATAATATTAGAGAAATATATATATATATACTCCTACAACTACACAAATGAAAGGAGAGAGAAAGATCCAATACTAAAGTGAGAGAGGTTGGAAGAAAATCTACAAGTAAGAAGAGAGAGAAATAATATTAGAGAAAGAAATATATATATATATAAAGTTCATATAAGTAAGCAAGTGAGAGGAAAGAGATAATATTAGAGAAAGAAATAAATATATATACTCTTATAACTGGACAAGTGAGATGAGAGAAAGATCCAATAGACAAGTGAGAGAAGAGAGAAATAATATTAGAGAAAGAAATAAATATATATACTCCTATAACTAGGGATGGCCAGGCCAGACTAGACTAGGTTCGGGTTAAGTGGTCACTACTTATTAAAAGATTTGTTTCTACCCAAGCCTGCTCGACCTAAACATCGGGCCTATATAATCAACCCAAGCCCAACTCTACATAAATTATAATTATCAAACCCTTCCATCATGCCACATACATAAGTTAAAAATAAATAAATAAATAAACATCATAGTAAATGTTATTTTTTCACACATAGACAAAGGTCTATAAAACAACTATCTGTTAAAGATTTAATATTATATTAATTAAAATATTACAAAGTTTTTTAAACTAAACACAACCATAATTCCATAAGTTCAAAATTTTTTAAACTAAATTGTTAGTAATACATCAAACTAAAATAAAACATTCATAGTTTAAATTTCAAATTTCTTCAAATATTTTTTCGTGAATATCTTTAGCAAAACAGTGATCACTTAAACATCTTACAAATTATATGGCCAATAATAAAAAAGTATATATATTTCAATATATTATATAAATTAATTAATAAAATTCAATATGTAGCGAGCTGGGCCGGGCCAAGCTGGGCTAGGCCAGGTTAGGTCAGGCCCGGCCAAAAGTATAATTCTCAAACCTAACTCGTTAATCAATCAGGTTGAAAATATCAATCCAACCTAGTCCTATGGGTTAAAATAATATTCTCAAATCCTAAAAAAATAGGATTGGGCTGGGCAAACTGATGCCCACTCCTAGTTATAACTAGACAAGTGAGAGGAGAGAGAAAGATCTAATACTAAAGTGAGAGAGATGAAATAAAATAGATAAGTGAGAGGAGAGAGAAAGATTTAATACTATAAGTAGACAAAAAAATGCTTTGATGTGCAATGTATATACCGTATATAATCTTACTACAAAATTATGTAAGTTTTTACGAACTTACCTAAGTGATCTCATAAAAATGTGTAAGTTGAATACAAATTTGCGTAAGTTCGTAAGAACTTATGTGATTACGCGAATTTATATTCAACTTACTTATGTTTTGTGAGATCACTTGCATAAACTTGTGAAACTTATGTAATTTTGTAGTAGGATTACATGCGATGTGCATTGCACACTAGATAATTTTCTTAAGGAGAAGTAGACAAGTGAGAGAGAGAGAGAGAGAGAGAGAGAGAGAGAGAGAGAGAGAGAGAGAAAATTCCAACACTAAGTGAGAGATGAAAGAAAGTAGACAAGGGAGAAGAGAGAGAAATAATATTAGAGAAGGAAATAAATATATATACCAAGGTCTTATAGGTAGACAAGTGAGAGGAGAGAGAAATAATATTAGAGAAAATAAATAAATAAATATACTTGACAAGTGAGAGGAGAGAGAAAGATCCAATACTAAAGTGATAGAGATGAAAGAAAGTTGACAAGTGAGAAGAGAGAGATGAAAGAAAGTTGACAAGTGAGAAGAGAGAGAGAGAGAGAGATAAATAATATTAGAGAAAGAATGAAAGAAATATATATATATATATATATAAAGGTCATATAAGTAAGCAAGTGAGAGGAGAGAGAAATAATATTAGAGGATGAAATAAATATATACTAGCCTATCACCCGTGCTATGCACGGAATAATTATAGATATTTTATATTTTTTTAAATTTTTTTTTAATATATTAATTATGTTTTTTAAGATTTTTTATAAAAATAATTTAACAATCTTATCACTAACCATAGTGTATGGGAGAAGTTGAAAAGGGTACTGCAGTAACTATACATGGATTGTATCTATAATTATTTGTATGATAGGATTTTAAATGCTGATTAGAGAATTTTTACCAAATCAATAAATGCAGACATGTGCAAAGACATGTGGATTGAAAAAATTTAACAAATGCTGATCAGGGGATTTTGATCAAATCAATAAATTCTGAGATTTTTTTTAAATAAAAAATAAAAAATTTAAAAATTTCAGATTGGGATATTGAAACTCTCATAGGCTTTAGGGGTTAAAAACCCCTTTTTGCTTAATATATAGTATAGATACCAACGTCATATAGGTAGAAAAGTGAGATGAGGGAGAAATAATATTAGAGAAAATAAATAAATAAATATATATACTTGACAAGTGAGAGGAGAGAGAAAGATCCAATACTAAAGCGATAGAGATGAAAGAAAGTCGGCAAGTGAAAAAAGAGAGAAATAATATTAGAGAAAGAAAGAAATATATATATATACATAAAGGTCATATAAATAAGCAAGAAAGAGGAGAGAGAAATAATATTAGAGAAAGAAATAAATATATATATTCTTCTAACTAGACAAGTGACAGGAGAGAAAAAGATCCAATAGACAAGTGAGAGACGAGAGAAATAATATTAGAGAGAGAAAGAAAGAAAGAAATATATATACTCCTATAATTAGGGTGGTCATTTACCGGATCAGGCCGACACTACCTAATAAAATATTTATTTCTACCAAGCTCGCCCGATCCGAACATCGGGCTTATATAATTTCAACCTGAGCCCAACCCTAAATAAATTATAATTCCCAAAGCCCTTCTATTGTGCCCTATACATAAGTTATTAAAAAAAATTTAAACTTCATAGTACCTATTATTTTTTCACAAATAGACAAAGGCATATAAAACAACTAATCGTTAAAGATTTAATACTATATCAATTAAAACATTACAAAGTTTTTTAAACCAATCATGTAACGCCCCACTTTTAAATTCACGGATACCATTACAAAATCATTTGTTACATCACATTTCAGAGATAACATTCGAAACTTCAATACATTAATAAGGACAATTAGGTAAAGGTTTTCTCATTCAAATATATAATGAATGCAACATGAGTTACAATTGAATAAGTTGCCTGTAAGCTTACATCATTACATATAAAAGGAAAGGTCCAACCCTTTTACAACAACGGCGTTCCGCCAACAAATAAAAGGCCCTGTGGCCAACAGGTAAAGAAGATCCTCGATCTTGAAACATTTCTCGACGTTCACCTGAAAAAGGGTTAACAACATGGGATGAATATAAAATCCAGTAGGGATCCCAACATGATGCTAAATAATAACAACTTACAGATAGTTATGATCATGAATGCTTAGTCTCATACTATATAAATAATATGACGGTTTATAACCGAAGAATATTTACATAAGTATTTTTTCCAAAATTATTCAATTCCTTCAATAATACAGACAGTTCATATTTCCTTTTCATTTCCTATTAAAAAATATCTCATAACAACTATTTTGTTTTGGAGTTTGAAACATGTTTATAAATCTCTGATTTCCTTCACATTATCTATAAACTCAATATATGGTCTACGACGTTCAAACATACATATATACATATATACATCTAACACGAAAAATGAAAACAATAAGCACTCAACAATTATCTACTCAACATATCAGACAACTCGGCCTTCCTGAACCATAACCACCATAACGCATGATATATACAAGTACACTGAGATAATAATGATAAATAAGTTCTGCTCTACTTGCCTTAAGCATGGTAAGCCAAGGCTGTACTTTTCCATAACGAAATGCTAATTTACCAGACATCAGCTAGAAGGTAATGGTACCTCTACCAAGTTCTCTAGGCGCTAGCTAGAAGGTATTGGTACCTCTCATTCTAAGCGCAACCAATACTTCAGGCGCTAGCTGGAAGGTAATGGTACCTCTCATTCTCAACGCAGTATACATTACCAATCATCACAACATGACAAAGTACAACTAATACAAGTATAATGCATACACATAAATTATTCAACACAACAATGTCATCCTTCACTGATGACCAAGGACAAAACCTCTAAATGTATGTATTCAACACACGTATTATAATAATCCAACTCTTATGAGATTTTAAATCCAACAATAACAATAGTAAAATAAAATATTCATAATCCAACCTCAAGTTCATTTCTGAAATTCACATAGTGTTATGATTTTCTTATTTCTTTTTAAAAATCAATTCTCTTATTTTCCAAGTTAACATACTCTAGTCTTTATACCCAATCCATTCTTTTCATTTCACAAAACTAAATCCATGGATATCAAAGCCATAACCTAACTCAACTTAATATGATCAATCCAAAATAATTCCAATGCGATAGTTAATTCTCCCGTTTAGCTATTAACACATTTACACAATCCATAAAAATAATTTCCAAACATTATTCAACTTTATCCCTTTTTTAATTCACCAAGTCAAAATATTAAATTAGGACATTTTCTCCCTTTCAACATAAACATGCTAGACTACTCCCCAATTAACCTAAACAACAATCAATTTAACAATCTCATTCACAAATAACAAATCCTAGATCCCCTTTCATGACTTTCAAAGAAATCCATAATGGATATGATTTTTATGTAATAAAATCTACCACATATCTATCTATAGATGAGATATTGAAAAGGAACAAAGAAATCCCTACCTCAAGCAATGAAGAGAAGAAGCCCAAAAATCCAACTTCAATGAAAACACGATCTGCTCAGATTAAATGAAACCCCTCGTCGAGCTCTATGTTTTGGTATACGGAACTAGGGGTCAAAGATGTGTAAAAATAAATGAAATCAAGACTACAAAGCTTGAAAACTCAAAAATGGTGGAAGGAGAGAGAAAAGGAAGTGAAAAATGAAAAGATTTTATTCAAAAAGTGACTTTTAAGGATATGATTTTGAACAGTTCGCTTGAGCGATGAAAGTTTCACTCGAGCGAAGAATCGAGGCTTCTAGTATGTCAAAAAATTTTGAAAACCAGAGCTGGAAGGGTCTATGGCTCGGTCGAGCGAAGAATGTTGCGCTTGAGCGAACTATGCACACAACACTAATTCAGAAACTTCAAACAGACATAACTCTCTTGTCCGGACTCTGTTTAGGGTCGTTCTTATGCCGAAATTAAAATCCGGAAGTAAGCTTTCTAATGGTTCTGGCCTCACATCAAGATTTAAAGTGTGCAGAAAGAAAATAATAGAAGAGTGAAAACTACTCAATAACAATTATTCGAATTTGGAGTTTCTGATTCAATCTCACCCAACTATTATAATAACACCTCAACCAAGGCTCAAATAACAACTAAGAAGGTTCTTAATCAAGATAATCAAAGGGTCAAATATAGTTCCATTATAACATGAAACACAGAGTGCTACAAAGCACATCCATAATTCCATAAGTTCAAAATTTTTGAAACTAAATTGTTAATAGTCCATCAAACTAAAAAAATAAATAAATAAATAAAAATTTAAAAAAAAAATTCATTGTCAAAACTTCAAATTTCTTCAAATATTTTTTTTGTGAATGTCTTCAGCAAAACTTGAGCATCTTACATTACATGGCCAACAATAAAATGGTATATATATTTTCAATATATTATAAAATTAATTAATTAATTAAATTCAATATGTAGCGGGCTAGGGCGGGTCAAAAGTATAATTCCCAAACCCAACTCATTAAACAATCAGACCCAGCTTTATAGGATAAAATAATATTTTCAAATCCTAAAAAAATAGGACTGGGCTAGGCAGGCCCGCGCCTACCCCTACCTACGACTAGACAAGTGAGATGAGAGAGAAAGATCTAATACTAAAGTGAGATAGATGAAAGAAAGTACACAAGTGAAATGAGAGAAAGATAATAGGGTAAATTACACTAACACCCCCTGAGGTTTCTATTTTCATTCTCAAGTTTAAAAAATTACATTCCCTTCCATGAGGTTTGTAATCTCATTATAAATTGCTCTCTGAATTGTTGATATCATATCCTAAAATTTTCTAAATGACCATCTTGCATTTTTTCCTACCATTTCTTATTTCTATCATCATGACTACATTCTATAACTTCCTATTATTAAATTTTACCTAAACATATTTTTATTGAGTGATGATATATAAACATAAATTTTATATAGAATTTTTAAACATAATGATATAATTTATGGTAACCTTTCACTGTAAAACAAAACACTTATAAACATGATTTATATTTACAACAATATCAATATTTTTATTATATTTTTTATATAAGTTTTTATATATGAATATAATTTTTCATTTTTATTTCCACCATTTTTATCTAGATTAGATCAATATAATCTACATATATTTAAAAAGTATAAAATTTGTACAAATTTTTTTTTTTAAAAAAAAAATCCATCAACAAAATAAGATAATGTATTGAATTTTTGTATTTTTTGTATTTGGTGAATTTAAAAAAAAATTATAAAATATTACACTTCTTAAGTATATTTAGATTATGTGTATCTAAAAAACATTTCAAAATTTAAAAAGTTCAATAAATATTTTTAAAAAAAAACACAAAAAAAAAAAAAAAAAAAAAAACTCAATTTTTTGTGTGAGTTAAATCAAAGAAGATAATTGTTGTTTTACTTGAAATGACATAAACAAAATATCTAAATTATTTTATTATTTTATAAAGACTAATGGATAAATATGTCATTTTAATCTGACAAGGAGTAAGTATAAATTTTCAAATGTAAGGGAAAAATCTGTATTAAACAGAAATCTTATGGGTGTAAGTGTAATTTATCCAAAATAATATTAGAGAGAAAAAAAATATATATATATATATAATTGGTGTTACGTCTTCTAATTTTATAGCATCAATTCCATCTCTAATAACGTGTCCCATTCTCATATGAAACGATCTTTCTCTCTCTCTCACATTTTTTACCTCTCAAATTTCACACAATTGGGATAGAATTGAGGAGCAGAAGTAGGAATAAGGTCAAGTTTGAGAAGTCTCAAAAAAGTTAAAAAGTCAAAAAGTTACTCAAAAAGTTTAAAAGTTATTACTATTCACTAAAAATCAACAATTATGGCTGCACAATTCCCAATTCTAATTTTTCCATACAAACCAATTTTTACAATTTTTTATTACACATTTTTTCATAAAAAGCTAAAAAATTAATCCAAATATTCATATTTTTAACATCAATTTTTTAGTGTAAAAAGATAAAAAAATATACTTATTGAAAATCCTACGTGATTCGTGATTAGATCAAGATTAACGTATTCCAAATCCCAACAATTCAAAACACTCAACCTAAAATCATCAAGCACTTACGAGAGTGATTTTAGTTTGTTTGTTTTTAAGAATAAACAATAAATCGACACAATCGATTTTTTACGTAGAAAAAATCACAATTGAAGAACCTTCAATTGTAATAAAAAACTACGGGCGAACCGCCACTGATCAATCCACTACTGAAGAACTAAAAGATTACAAAGATACCATACAAATTACCCAAACCAGTCAATTTGTCTCTGAATCTTCTGTAACTCTTTCACCACGCCTTCGTCACGGAACTGATCCTGAAGTTGATTCCACACCACAACTTCACTTGTCGAATTAACGACTGCGTAGAATCAAACGCCTTTTGAATTCTACGTTTTAAACTTCGGAATCTACCGAAGAGAACTCACTTGAATTTTAAGAATCAACCTCCTTGATGTATGAATCTCAATGCATAAGTTTAGAACTCTCTCAAGAACATCAAGGAAAACTATGAAACATCTCAGAAGAAAACTTCAAACAAAACTCTAGAACTCTTGAATTAGATCTAGAAAAACAGTCACCTAGTTTTAGGAGAAAACCATCTTCTTATAGAAAGCCAAAAAGAATCCCAGTTCTGAAAGAAACCAAACACTTGAAAAATTCGGGATTCTGAAGCTCGCTCGAGCGAGGCTTCTCTTGCTCGAGCGAGAAGCTTATCTTGCGTGATTTCTACTAGAGCCTTCGCTCGAGCCACGAACTCTTCGCTCGAGCGAGGAAACAACACTTTCAGGTTTTTGTGTGGAAGCAGTTGTTCGCTCGAGCCACCTTCATCTTCGCTCGAGCGAGCATTGACCTTCGCTCGATCCACCAATTCTATGCTCGAGCGTATATTCACCCCCTTCAGGTTTTAAACCAAACGCAGTCCTTTGCTCGAGCGAGAACATCTTCGCTCGAGCGAGAAAGACAAAAATCCACAAAAAATTACAACTCAATCACTGAGTTTTGTTCGCGAAATTTTGACAAGATATGACCTAACACTTATTTAAGATACCCCAAAGAACCCCTAAATTATACTACACAAGTGAGAGTGCACAAGTGAGGAGAGAGAAATAATATTAAAGAGATGAAATAAAGTAAGCAAGTGAGAAGAGAGAAAAGATAAAATAAAGTAAACAAGTGAGAGAAGAGAGAGAATAGTTCAAAAAAAGTGAGAAGAGAGAGAATAGTTCAAAAAAAGTAGACAGGTGAGAAGAGAGAAAGAAAGATCCAATACGCAAGTGAGGGAGCAGAAAGAAAGTGACAAGCAAAGGAAAGAGACCTGTCAAAGTGAGAAAAATAAATTTATAAATAAATAGTGGTATTGAGGTTTAAAAATTAGAGAATTCGCAACTTCTTATATGTATATATATATATACACATACCAAGAAGTTCCCATAAGTAGAGGCTACAACAGCTCCGATGGCCGACGGCTTGAACACCACACCGTTGGCTGAGATCTCGGTATCCTCTCCACTGCTGTCATCTGCTACTACTTCTGAGGATGAAGGAAGTGTTGTGCCCTCCAACAACAACAACGCAACATCTGACCCCAATTCTTCTTCACCGCCACGGGCCGTAGAGAACTCGGGAGGAGGAGGAGGAGGCAACTTCGACGTTGATGAAGCAGCTCAACCTCCTGAACCAAACATAAACATAAAAACTCTGATAGGCTGCATGGTGGCACAAGCCACTTCAGCATCAATTAATATGGGTCCATTTGGAGATACTGTGAGGGAAGTGATAGTGAATTACGTTGTGCAACCATCTGTGAGCAGCTTGGGATCTGAAATAATCGATCACTTGTTTGTGCAACGCCAGAATTTCAATCGCAAAGTTGCCATTATGCTCTTCTTCTTTATGTTGCTCCTGTTTCTTCAACGTAAGACCATACATTAATCCCTTTTATTTTTTTATTTTTTTCTGTCTGCTTCTTCAAGATAATTAATATTCTAACTTTGATGCTGTTTCAGGATTCTTATCAGCACCTTGAATGACTCTATTGGCGGTAATGTTGGGTATTTGAAATGGTGTCATTCTGTTGGATGTAATTGTATTTGGTGATGCAAAATTATGCGGTGGTATTGAAGCAAATACACCTATAGTACTTTAATTTAATTTTTATTAATTTAAATGGTAAGATCTATCACTTCATGTTTACACAATTAAACAAATGTGAATATGAATAATGTGGAACAGTATTATAAAATCATCAAATAACTTCTCATATTGATTACTGTTTATTTGATACTACTCATTTTATATGACATTTACTATGTCATTTCTTAAAAAATAGCATTAAATTGAAGAATCTCACTGTTCAAAAAAAAAAATACTTGAAAATTTTTAAAAGACAATCCTTTAAATTCATGCTAATGATGTGATAAGAAATTATATTTTAAATAAAAAATAAATTTTAGACAACATATTTACTTTGCTCCTGTAACACTAAATAATAATTTCCCCTATCTGGTATGTTCAAATTTTGGGTATTTTGTATTGGGCTGGGCTCCACTACCGTCTGTGATCGGACTAAGGGTACTGTTGAACCCGTGAGAGCTCATCACGGGTCCCGTTTTGGTAATCCGAATCGTTCAATATGTACACTCGTCGAGTACTTTATGCTTGTAAAAAAATCACGTTGATCGGATATCGATAGCTATCTCATCAAATCAGATTTCTGTCAACCGTTTATTTTTTTACCGTCCATTTAATTTTATACAAAACTGATTTGATCATGTAGCTATCGATACCCGATTAACGTGATTTTTAACAGGCATGTAGTATTCGACGAGTTCAATACATTGACAGTTCAGATTATCAAAACAGGACCCGTGGTGAGCCCCCACAAGCCCAATAGTACCCTACAGTCCGATCACGGACCGGAGAGAAGTCAGCCCCTTTTGTATTTTGAAATCACTAGTGGTAAAGACGTGTTATGTACGGGATGCGAAAAAATTAATAACATATTTTTATATTAAATAATATAGATAGTTAGATTTCTGTATGTAAATTATTAAAACAAAAAAAAAAAATTGAAATATACAATTAAATTAAGTTTCATAATTTTACCACAATTTATGTATCAATTTTTAATTTGTCACAAATTTAATTATGTAACTTTCAACCCCCTTTCTAGAATTGCAAATTAAGGCGAACTTAACCCAAACAACTCGAGTCAAGCATGAAAATTTTCAAAGATTGGGCAACATAATTTTTAATTCGACAAGAATCTATGTAGAAATTTAAAAAGTCAAAATAAATTTGAATGGACTTGAGCAGAGATATCAAATAACCTAAGAAATTGAAACAAAATTGTATATATAAATATATAAAATTATTTGCTAATTTATTTTTTAAATAATAAATAAATAAAATAAAAAATATTAATATTAATGAACAAACACAAAAGTAATATGCTTAAGTTTTTCTAATAGAATATTTTTTTTTCGAAAATGTTTAAAAAATAAACTTTTTAGAATGGGATCATCGAATAAGTTGATATTAAAAAATAATTAATTTTTATAATGGCATAAAATAATTTAAATATGATTTTTTGGAAATTATTTTTAACTTAAAATTTACAATAAAATATTTAAATATAATAAAAATAATTTTTTTACAAATAAAAGTATCTAAATAAAAAATTAAAAATTAAAAAAGAAAGGGTAAGAAGAAAATTTAAAATGGTATTTTCATTTAATCTGAAAAAATTCAAAATGAATAATAAATTATCACTTATAACTCTCATTTTTTTAATAAAAAAAGAAATCTCACGAACCATAACTTTTAATAGAAAATTAACGTTTCTTTTTTTTTTTTAATTATTATTATTATTATAGCAAAAGTCACCTTTTAGCAATTTGAGCCAAAAATATTTTCATTTTTTATTTTAATATGTTTAATCGACAATTGAGATTTTAAAAAATAAAAATAAATTACAAGATCCACCATGTTTGACAAGTCCTAAAAAAGTCATTTTTCTTAATTATTTTTGTGTTTTGTTAAAAGAATTAAAAATTTTGTATTAAAAAAATTTACTATTCAAGTCCTTGTAATTAAAAAGGATATAAAGAATCTTATAAAATTTAAAACCACAAAAAAATAAAAATAAAAATAAAATTTTTTATAGCGATTAATGATTTGAATACATGCATTTATGACAAATTATATTTAGATTAATAAAATTATGACACATTGTTATGGCATATGTGAATATTGATCTCAATCTAATTATAGTAACATAATTTTAAAAAGAATTTAAATTTAAAATTTTATTTTATAATTTAATAAATGATACATAATTTAAGGAATGAATATTGATCTCATTTCAATTATAGTAACATAATTTAAGGAAGAATCCAAATTTAAAATTTTATTTTAAGAATATATAATTAATTTATAAACCAATCATATTGTGACACATATTAACAAAAAATAAACAAAATCAAAAAAATGAGAAAAAAGAATTGCAACTTTCAACCTTAATAAAATGACAATTGTAACGCCCTCAAAATGTAACAACTGAATAACCCATAATATACACCATATATGCGGAAAACTAATAAGATAACAGTTTTTCATTATTTCTCTAGTAAACATTACAAAATGTATCACATGCGTTATACATTCATAAACCCTAAATTTTGAATCTATAGCATGTGGCACATGGCAATATACAGAAAATGATAGGAAATTTAGACAAGTTCATGCCTTAATGGCTACATATTTCCAAGACGATACTTGATTACAACAAAAGTGGGTCAAGCCCAAAACAAATAAAAAGTCTGAGGCTTGTACAAAAGATGTTTACAATAAAAGAAAGACATATAAGTCTTTAGCTCCAAAATCCTCCCAATGTAAGTCTTTGGTAGAGACATACCATCAGCACCTGAAAGTTGGTTTCTACATAAGGTGAGCTAAAGCACTGTATGATGCTTAACAAAATCATATGGTAAATGCATATGCATGCCATTTATCAAAATGTTACATTTTTTTTTTTCTTTTCAAAACAATGCAATGCCATGATTATAAATAAATTCATAAAACAGTAATTTTTAAATCAGAAAACAGGACAATGGATACACAACACTACGAATCTCTAGGTACGTGTCTGCCAGTAGGCTACACAAGTACTACCAAAGTCATTTTACCAGTACTAACTAGAATGATAAGCACCTAACTGCGCGGGTTTCTAGACTTTCACCAAAGACAAACAAGCCAACATAAATAATACCACAACTACGCCCCCTAAGTAGATTCACCAAGGTATTCACCCCCCTTTTTTTTTCTTCAAAATGATACATTTTCAATGTATAAATATGAAATAATGTTCAATGCAAGATGTATGAATAATTTGATTTTAATTGACTTAATCCTTATGCAAGTTCTACAACAATCAAAGTTATCTTCCACTGATAGCCCAAAACAGATATCTTTATTCAAAAGATAAATCTCCAAGCAACAGATATGATCTCAAAAATCTCAATAGAGGAGTGACAATACATATTTAAGTCCACTCTTTTCATCAACAGGTACATTCATATTATTATTTCAAAAGTTTAACATCTTTTTCCTTTTTCCTTAGTTCAAAACTGATGATTTCCAAGATTTCCAACAGAATATCTATTCCTTTCAAAACACATTTAAATGAGAGATTTTCAATATTTCAACCCAACTTATCAATATAACCATCTCCCCAACATTTTCCATAGACCCATTTGAAAACCTCCCTTTTATACTCCCAAAACCAAACCTAAATCAAACCCACAACTCCCAAATCACTACACTTTTCAAGGAATATATAACGAGGCTAAGAATCACACAAAGAAGTTGAAGAAATCCCTACCTCAAGATTAGAAGGAGAGAAGAACAAGACCCACAGTTTGACAAAGCCAAAAACAAAAAATTTTCCAATTAGAATGGTCATTTCTACAAACTCTACATTTTTTCCCAAAGCACTATGGTAGCGAGACTAATGGATTTCAGTCTATAGGGGTGTTTAGACAAGAATTAGAGAGAGAGAGAGAGAGTAAAGAAATTTGATAAAGTTACATTTGAAAGAGAGATAGATCAAAAAGTGAAAGAAAATATCATTTTCCCATACTAATATATGTTGTCTAAAATGTGTATTTAAATAAAAATAAACATATTCATATTTAATTAAATTGAAATTACAAAATAAGAAATCATGGGACTAAATCATACTAGATTGCAACTTGATAAACAAAAATATAAAAAAAAAATATAATATTGAAATAAGGAAAGGAAGCAAACCGAAACTTGTCTGATACTATAGTCTCCTTAAAACAAATTTGACGCCTCACTGTAGGTGCTAGAAGTATGTCGGCGTCAGTCTCCCAAGATACGACAATTAAAACTCGCCAAGGCAAAAGCACCTTTTGTTTAGCTCCGGCAAACTAATAATGGCAGCACTCTCTCACACAGGAAGAATATTATAGAAGCAAACTGACTATGTAATTTGAGAGCAAAAAATTATGTGTTCAAAACCAAAAAAGATGGTCTCTTTTTATGCACAATGGGAGAGAGAGGAGGAGTCTTCCAACAGCAAATGCAGTTTTCAATTCTGCAAAACTAAAGAATCAAATGCACCAAAACTGATGGGAAATAAGTGTATAAGTTGCACACTCTATATATAATATGTATATATCAACAGTCACAATAATTTGACCTAGTCCAAAAAAAATTAGGTTGATGGGCTTCCAATCCGGCCCAACCCAAACCTAACCTATTCCAGTAAGCCTCAATCCCAAGATCCAAGATCCACGAATCACGGACTCGGTGGTCCAGTCCGAGTGGATGGGTGGCGCGTGCGTGTGCGCGTGCGCATATGGCATTTTTTTGCATAACCAATCTGAACCATAATTTTGGCCCAAGCCCATCCTTAAAGCATCTATCATTCCCTTCCTTCGAAAAATTTGGATGTTCCAAAGAGCTCATGCCCTTATCGAAAGCTTGGGATTTAAATACCAAGCAACGCTTTCCTCTACAATCAATATAGGATAGGTGATTATACACCATTCCCAATACCTCATTCATGAGGCCAATTTTATGAGACAATTTCTTATTGAATTCTTAATGATTTTTGGTCATTCTTTTTGTGGTATAAAGATCTTGTTACCAAGAATGTAGACCGATTTGATCCCACCTCAACCGGTGGTTGAGACCCACTTTAATTTCATATTAAAGTCACCATAAAACTATTTTTTCCAACAATATACCACTACAAGAATTTTCACTTTTGGCGACTAAATTTTTAATCGCCAAAAGTCACTAGTATTTAGTCGCCGAAGGCTTTTAGCGACAAAAATATTTGGTTCCAAAATTAGTCGAGGAAAAATTGTCAGGAAAGATCATTGATGACTAAAATTATTTTAGTCGCCAAATGTACTACATTGCCGACTAAGTTTTTAGTCGCCAAAAGGTTTGAAATAAAATTAAATATCATATTTTTGGCGACTAATTGTTTTGTCGCTAAAAGTTCAGTATTTTTAACGACTAATCATTTAGTCGCGGAAAAGAGTTTTAGCTACTAAATATATTAGTGGCCTAAAGTAAATAACAATGTTTTGGCTACTAAGATTTTACTCGCCTAAAGTTATTTTTTTTTTTTTTTTTTTTGCCTACAAAAGGTTTAGTCGCCTAAAGTCTTATGTTTTTAGCTACTAAGATTTTAGTCGGCAAACATTTTGTGTTTTGGCTATTAAACATTTGGTCACCTAAAGTCTCACATTTTTTTGCTACTAAAGTTTTAGTCACCAATAGTTTTTTTTATTTCTTCAGCTTATTTTTTTAGCTATGACATATTTTAGTCACCATATGTTTGATTTTTTTTGCTACAAAATATTTTAGTCACCAAATGTTTGATTGTTTTTTTTGGCTACTAAACTTTTAGTAGCCAAAACTATTTTCCGAATTTTTTTTTAGCCACTAATAATTTAGTCGCCAAAAACATGCTCTTATGTTTCATCGCAAAATTATAATTTATTCACAACCTGTCTATATTCCCTACAAACTGTAATACGTATATAAACAAAACAATATATATATACTATCCATCATTTCACAATGTAAAATTATCAATCATGCCACAATCCATATTACTTCCAACCATTCAAAAATGAATAACTTTAAATGTATATATTCCATACAAACCAACTATTGTCCAAACTAAAATTATATTTCCATACAAAAATTCAACCCGCCATATACAAAAAATATATTTACTACCATGCGATATGGCCATTTGGCGTGGTACAACTTACCATCGTAATTTGTACCACGACAAAAGGGTGATCTATCGCCAGCAACTATCAGTTGGATTACAAAAGTTATATGTATCAGTAACGCTAATATTCACAAAAGCAGAGAGAGGGAAAGGAAGGGAAAGAAGAGATAGAATGAGAAGGATATATCTATTACTTTAAAATAATTCACCACATCAATTTTTTTTATAATTATTTCGGTAAAACTTTGTTTCTAAACTACTAAAATACAACAAAGGTTAAAATTAAATTATTTAGGCCTTTCATTTTTTAAACAAAAATTTAGGTCTTCTGTGCATACAAAGTAACATACTAATTGACCAAATCACCTTTCCATTGTAATTTGTACAACAAACTACAACATTTTTGAGACTCTAACAACAGTAATATCAATAACATCTTTTATTTCCAGCAAAGCAATTACCTATTAATTTTTGTTTAGGTAAACATGAAGAATCGAAAAGGACATCATAAGAAAATAAGAAGCCTTTTTGGGTAAAAATAACCAAAATTACTTACTACTATCTCAGGCCGTTGATCGAGTCCCAGCCACCGTCTTCCATAGATTGATCCAGTCCACCATGGCATCAGCAACACACGCAAAAACCGGATCCAACGGCCCTAATCGCCCCTTCACCACCGCAACCATTGAGCTTCTGTAGATGATGGATCTCAGGCGACAGTGACCAACAAGGAGGTGAAATAGAGAAACGGGGACAGAGAGAGACCCGAGGTTGACAGACCTAGAGACAGACAGAGATAGACAGACCGAGAGTAAGAGAGAACCTAGGAGGATGCGGTGGTGGTTGTCGTGATTTGCAGCGGTGGAGGTGGCGAGCGACGAGCGGCAAGCGGTGGTGGTCTGCGCTGAGGTGAGGTTTGGTACTAACAGAATTTGTGTGTGAGAGAGAGCACCAGATGTGTAAAATTAAATAGGCACCAACATTTATTCATTTCCCTCTATTTCATTCAACCTTTAGCGACAAAACTACTAATTTGTCGGCAAATAGTGGCAAATGTTATTAACGGCGACCAAACCATTAGTCGCCAAAAGTGAATATTGGCCGACTACGTTCCTAGTAGCCAAAGATTAACAGTAAATGTCTGTTTTGGGTTGGAAACAAAATACATAAATAATTAATAACAAATCGCGACTAAATATTTTAGTCGCTAATAACTTTTTAATCCCTCCAAAATTTGAAATCTCCCTCCAAATATTTTAGTTTTTTTGCGACTAAAATATTCTTTTGTTCATGAAAATATACTTTTGGCGACCAAACTTTTTGTCTCCAAAGATAAAAAATAATATTTTTCTTTTCATTCAGCTACTAAACAATTTTAGTAGCTAAAACAAACTATATGGTTACTAAAATATTATTCTGTTGCTGAAAATATACTTTTGGTGACCAAAAACTTTTGGTCACCAAATATAAAAAATAAATTTTTTTTTTTTTTCATTCAGCTACTAAACAATTTTAGTAGCCAAAACTAGCTATATGGCTACTAATTTTTTTTTAGTCGCCAATTGTGATATTTTTAGCGACTAAATTTTTTTTAGTCGCCAATAATCAATATTTCCGACTAAAAATAATTAGTAGCTAAATATTTGACTTTTCCCAACTAATATTATTTTCAGTCGCCAATTCAACAATTTTTGGCAACTAAATTTTTTTTAGTCGCCAAAAGTGCATTTTGCTATAGTGGTATGTAACGCCCTGAAAAAAATTGGATAGGGTATATCTATTTATACAACAGACCCACCTAATAGATAAACACATATATAAAGCTAACTATTCCGCACATCCATTTTCCATTTAATCCCAAATGCCAAATACATGTTGTTCACATCCCAATGCCCCAGCTCCTATCCCAAGCATGCATTTTACAACAAGTATGAAATGGAAGCCAAATAGATAATAAATGCCCTACAAGCTTACAAATTTATCTAAGAACATTCTTAGTTACACAAAATGGAGTTTCAACTCAACACAAACACAGCCCTCGGCTTACATTTAATAAATAACCATAAAACAAAAATGAGCCTCAGCTCCGAGTCCTTCCAAGTTAGTGCCTTGGCGGAGGCATAGCACTTGTACCTGAAATGGTTTCCCTTATAGGGTGAGCCACAGCCCAGTAGAAATATACTACACAACATATGGACCATGACAAGAATAAAAAGGAGTATGCTCATGTCATGCTCATGATAAACAGTTTATCTCTCTTTTTATAAAGCATGTAATGCTGAGATGCAACAACAGATATAAAATCATTCCATTTTAAACCATATATGTTACATGAATACAGGCTCTGTGAATCTCTAGGTAAGTGTCTGCAAGTAGGCCCTAATGCACTACCACTGTCATTTTTACCAGTAAACTGGAAGGCTCGACACATAGCCACACAGTTCTACACCCCATACCCAGATTCACCAAGTATTCATTTTTTCGCAAACAGATACATTTTCAATGAAATGAATGTAATGCAATATCCAACGCAACAAATGAGGAATGTGGTTCAATTTACCTAAGTCTCATGCATTTTTACAACAATCATGGCTATCATCCACCGATAACCCAAAACAGCTATTTCTAAACAGATATTTAAACAATTAAATTCCAAAAAATCTGATAAATACATTCTATTCCACATCTCATCAAATATGAACAACTACACTAGTTTTTATATCACAATCACGTCCGATAACCTTTCAAGGTCCATTTCAAACTGTGTCGGTTTTATTCCAACAGATACATTAAGCAAAATAATACCGTTAATGCCCAAGAAAACATCATTTTCTTTCCAAACTAATTTTCCAAGCATTATTCAACTATGCTATCCTACTTTGATCAAAAGCCCCAAAAGTTTAACATAATTCCTTTATTTTCTTTAAAAATGCTCTTTTGGTCGCAAACCAATAAAAATTTCAAAACCATTCGAGTCGAAATTCGTTTTTGTTCAAATTTAAAACATAGCACTTTCATAACATTACAAACATATTCCAAGTTCACACTATCGCAATTTGAGCATCAACTTTTTATTTTTCTCAAAATCTCTCTTTTAAGCAAATAAATCACAAATTTTCCAAAAATTCTAATTAAATTATATACAACTCTAAGCTCCATATAATCAAGTAAAATTGTATAAAGAAGTGAAGGAAAAATCCCTACCTCAAGCCAAGAAGCTTTCAAATTTTTCAGTAACAGAAATTAAATCTGCTCGGAGCCAAACGACGCCTTTTCCGCCCTCTACGTTTTGATCCAAAACACTAGGAGTCAAAAATGACTTACACTAGATCAAACCCAAGAAAAACCAACATTGGAACCTTTTTTTTTTTTTTTTTTCCTCATAGCAAGAACTAGGAAAGAACTCCCAAAGTATGAAAAAAATATCTATTAAGTTCTATTTATAGATATTTCCTTTTCTTTGACTAACAAATATCTAATTATACAAATATCTAACCATATACATATATACACCTATATATATATATATATCAATTTAAAAATACATTTCAACATCTTTAATAATAAAAGTAAATATAATATTTTCTCACTACAAAATATATTTCGTTTAATGGTACACACCATAAATATTCACAACTCTTTTATGGTAATGAAATAATAATAATAAAACCACAATACTATTACATGGTTACTAACGGGTCACAATTCAATCAATTGGGTCCAAAATAAATAGAATTTAATAATTTAAAATAAATCCCTAACTGAGATTAAGGTATAAATTCAATTTGATTCAACTCGTTACGTGGTAGGCTATACAAGCAATACCAAAGCCATTTTACTAGTACTAACTGGAAGGATCAGCACCCAACTGCAATGGTTTCTGGACTTTCACCAAGGACACACATGCCGATATAATAATCACAACCACACACTCTAATCAGATTTACCAATGTATACACCAATTTTTCTCAAAACAAAACATTTTCAATGTTTAAGTATGAAACAATGCTCAATGTAAGATGTATAAGTAATTAGTTTCAATTCACTTAATCCTCATATAATTTCTAGAACAATCAAAGCTATCCTCCACCGATAGCCCAAAATAGATATTTCTACTCAACAGATAATTTTCCAACAACAGATACTATGGATGAAATCGGTGCGGTTCAGCCTTTTTTTTTTTTTCAGTTTTTGGGCTGAACAAATTTATTCGGTTTTGTAATTATGTGAACCGAACAGGCCGAGGTACACATATAAACCGTACCAAATCGATCTATACGGTTTGGTGCGGTTCGGTACGGTTGTTACGGTTTTGGGATTTAAAAAAGATTTGACAAATATATACAATGATCCAGAAAATATTATATATATATATATATAATACAGTCAAGTGATTTACAAACATATATGTATATATATATGAGAGAATGCACCATGAAAAATCAAATAGCAAAGATATATTTTTTTTGTTTTTGTTTTTGAATAGAATGGCAAAGAGATATTAATCATGATTAAAATCTAATGTTGAAAGTTGAAACCAAATGGGATTTTCAAAAGGGTTCCAAAAATTAGGGCTTTCAAAATCAAAATTAGGATTCTCAAAATCAAAAGTTAGGACTTGAAATTTACCTTAGTTTTGTGTCGAAATCGTTACACCGAAAACAAAGTGAAAGAGGAATAAACAAGTCTCTGCAAAATTGAGGGTTTTAACGCGTCCTTGAAATTTATGTCAGCTTTGTTCCTTCAGAAGGACGAAGATTTGAGAATCAAAGGGAGAAACGAATGGGTTTCAAGTCGTATGGCAGTGCAGATTCAAAAAATTGAGTGAAGAAAGAAGAGTAAATAAGCAAAACTATGAATCATTGAAGCATGGAGCGAATAGTGGTGCAGATTCAAGTCGACGGGTTTTTGATTTGGCAACAAATGGCGGTGCAGATTTGGAAGCATAGAGCAAATATATGGAAGAGGGAAGAGGGAAGTGGGATTGAGAGAAACCCAATGACTGAATCAGTGAGTGAGTGAGAGTGCTAGAGAGAGAGATAGAGACAGAGATAGAGAGAAAGAGAGAAAATGAATCGGTAGAGAGAGATGATAGAGATTGCTTGTTTACCTAGGGAAGACAAAAAGGTTTTTTCAACTTTTTACTATAGGAAGGCCAAGAGATGAGAGAGATTATGTTATATTGTGTGAGCTCTAGGATTAAAACACGTGGACAGCTAACATAAGAGTTTATTTCGGTGCGCTTCGGTGTAAAATTAATCACAACTTGGACCAAAACTGAAAACTAAAAATTCTGAAAAATCATACCGATCGACTAACTGCATTAGAAAGAAACAAACAGACCGTAAACCGGTAATTTGGTTTGGTGCGGTCGGTCGGTTCGATTTTGGCAGTTGTTCTTTCACCCCTAACAGATACAATCTCATAATTTTCAAAATAGAAGCAATAATACATATCCAACTCCACTCTCATCATCAACAGATACAGTCCTCTTATCTTTTCAAAACCCAACATCATTTCCCTTTTCTTTCATAAATCAAATATCAATGATTTTTAAACAAAACCTCTTTTACTTTCAAAATCACATTTAAGTAAGGGAATTCTAACATTTCAACACAACCTAACATTTTATACACTCCCACAACCTTTCTCAAGAATTTATTTGAAAAATCCCTCTTTTAAATTTCAAAATCAAACCCTAGGTTTAACCCAAAATTCTCAAATCACTAAACATTTTCAAAGAGCAAATAACAAAATTAAGAATCATACCAAAGGTTGAAGAAATTCCGAGCTCAAGATTAGAAGAAGAAGAAAAAAGCAAGTATTAAAGTTTGGCGGAGTCAAAAATAAAATATGTTATGATTAGATCGACCTCCTCGACGAGCTCTATGTTTTACTCCAAAGCATAATGGTGGTGAAATCAATGGACTGGGGTGGATGAGAGGGTTTTAAACAAGAACTAGAGAGAAAAAGAGAAGAAATTAGGTTTTTGGAGGTTTTAAAGAGAGAGAGGGAATAAAAAAGTGACAAAAAATCCCTTTCCTCTATCTGATATACGCACAGACCGCTCGAGCGACCAAACCACTGCTCGAGCGTCAGATACAATAGGTGACACTACTCGAGTGACCAAAAACACCACTCGAGCGCACAATGACCCGCTCTTAGAAGTTTAGACCTGCAAAAGACCGCTTGAGCGAAAAAAAGACCACTCAAATGAAGATCACCCATTCCCAGAAGTTTTACAAGTCTGCAAAAATATTGAAAGATCTCAAAGACCGCTCGAGCAACCAAATCATCGCTCGAGCGAACCCAAAGTGAAACAGACAGCAACTCTTTTGAAAAACTAACTCCCAACTTGTTTCAAACACAACCAACAACTCAACTCAACTATCAACAAGATGATAAAGGGAATGAATAACAGTTAAATGTATGGAATCCCAGATCTATGAGTATGAAAAGGATCGGGTCTAAACCAGAAGTATTATATGTTACATTATAATGAACATGCAATTAAATGTCACATATGGCATTGACAATACAAATTGTCTGGAAGAGACCAAATCCACTTTATTTTAGACCAGTTGTTTTTGGTTTAGGCCACTAAAACAATTCACATAGTTTGAATTAGAAACCTCTATTTTTAATTTTTAATTGTAATAATTTATTTAAATATTTTATAATTTAAAAATAAAAATTAGTTCAATAAATGAATAAAACAAATATAATTATATATAAAATAATGTAATTGGGTTAGCTCACCAACTTAAATTTTTTGCTCACTTTTAAATTTAAACTATTTTAGTGATTAAGGTGTAATTTATGGATACAAATTCAAGTTTAGGCCTGATTTTTTTTTTTTTTTTAGTTTGACCAAATTGTTTGGATTGATTGTTCAACTTACAGTGAACATTAGAGAATAAAGTATGTTTATGATTTACTTTATGGATATTTTCATAATCTACTTAAATTTTATATATATATATATATATATTAATAAATTGTGTATAATTCACACTTTAAATAATAATTTTTATAGATTTTTAAAGTAAGTAATGTTATGCGATGACATTTTAATATCAAGTTTTGGTACCATGTAATGTGACACCTAACATGACACTAACCACATCAAATAGAATCAAATATGGTCACCATAACATTACTAAAATTTTATTTTTGATTTTTTTTTTAAATATTCCAAATTTCAAATTAAACAACTAAAATTTTATTTAAAATAGAAATGAGATGTGGCATAAATATGAAAAAGATTCTATTTTAGACTTACTATTTAACAGTTTTTTAACAAATATATTTCTTAACTTCAAAAAACAAAAAGTAGTTTGACAAAAACAAAAAACCATAAAATTTGAATGAAAAAAAATAAAATTTTGCACAATCAATGATCATGATTAGTATGTATTATATGGGTCCACGTTTACCATTATAGTAAACAAACTAATTCAAAAATCTACACACACACACAAAAAATAAATAAATAAATAAAAATTGAACTAAGGGTTTTAAGTTTATTGACCCAATAACGTTTTTGTTTATATTATGTAATATAGATATTACGCTAGGCTGCCTTTTTGTTGGTTATTAAAAGCATCTCCAATTGTTCATTAAATTTGAGTAAAAATTTGATGAAAAATTTGATCTGATATGATACACTCTAATCGTTTTCATAAATTATGCTGGTCGTCCGACGTAGAGTAAATTTTGATCAAAATCTAGTTGTCCACCAGGTTATCCACCTGGTCGTCCATCAACAGTCATCTTATCCAAAAGACAACCCAAAAAGGGGAGGGTGAATTGGGTTTCTACAAATTAAAATTAATAATTACCCAATAAAAACTAAACAATTAGTAGGTTTAACATATAATAATCACAATAATATCATATGAATATCACAGTTAAAGCAATTTAAAGAGATGAGAGAAGAGAATGCAAACAAGATTTATAGTGGTTCGGCTTCAACCAAGCCTATGTCCACTCCTCAAGCTTCACTTGAGATTTTCCACTATGTTTATAATTTCACAAAGGTGCTAGCAACCTCATGTACATTATAACGATTTTGCTTTAGACCCGACCTATTTTATTGATTTTTAATCCGACAATCCGTGTACTTAACTGTTGTTCATTTCATTTCCATCTTATTGCTTGTTGAGTTTGGCTATTGATAGTTTTGGTTGCATTTGAAACAGGTTAGGAAGTCAATTTTTCAATGAGTTGTTGCTCAGATTTTTGTCTATTCACTCGAGTTGTTTTTCTTACGCTCGAGCGGTCTTTTACAATTTGCACAAACTACTCGAAGTGTGATATCTGTGCTCAAGCGATACTTCTTGCACTCGAGCGGTCTTTTATAGTCTGCAAAACTACTGGAAGGAAGTCATTGTGCGCTCGAGCGGTGGTTTTGGTCGCTCAAGCGGTGTCACTATTTGTGTTTGTTCACTCAAGCCGTGTTTTGGTCACTTGTGTGTATATCAGCCTGAGAGAGGGCCATTTTGAGTCACTTTTTCATCTCCTTCTCTCTCTAAACATTTCAAAACCCTAGATCCACACACGCTCTCTCCAAGTCCTTCCCTTCTAGCTCTAAATACTCTCAATCCATTAGTTTCCTCACCCTAGTCCTTTGGAGAAAAAACGTTGAGCACGTCGAGGGCTTCGTTTTAATTAGTGAAGTTATTGTTTTCGGCTCCGTCAAGTTCTACCCTTTGTTTCTGTTTTGTCTTCTATTTTAAGATAGGGATTTCTTTGACCTTTAATATGGTTTTTAGCTTAATTATTTGCTCTTTGAAAGGTTTAATGATTTGGGGATTTTTGGGAAAACATAGGGTTTAAGTTTGAAATCAAAAGAAGAGTTTTCTAAATGGATTCCTGAGATATGTTAAAATGATGGATATCTTTTCTAAGGGTGTTCACGGTTCGGTTGCGGCTGGGGAACCTCCAATCCGCCATCCGTCTGCCGAATTGGTAGATTAGAAAAAATCAATTTGCATCTGTCCGCCAGATTGATGGATGTGGATTGAGTGGATTGGCGGACGGATGCAAATCGGTTTGGCGGTTTAAACTTTCACCAATTTTGAATATAATACAACAACTTGTCAACATTTTCTTTTAAATAACAATCCAACTCAACATAACTAAAAGATTATCAAATAAATTGTCAAATACCAATAATAAATACATACAGGAAAACTATGCATTATCAAAACTATTTCATTATTTTTTTTATTCAAAAATTATTTAACTTGATTTTTTTTTAAATTACAAAATTAAGCCTTATATTTTCTACACAAAAATATCAAATATCAATACTTGCTTTCCATTTGATAAAATGATTTCCAAATTGAAAACACAACAAAATATCTAAACTCTTTTTCAAATTAAAACACAAATAGAATATTTAAACAAATTGAAAGCACAAAGTTTTACAAATTACTAGGGGTGCTCGCGGTTTGGTGGTTCGGTTGCAGCCAAAGGAACCTCAAATCTGTCATCTGTCCAAAACTAGGTGGATTGGAAAAAATCAATCTGTAACCGTCTACTCGTCATCACGCATCGTCCAAAATGCGGCAAATCAGTTCGGTTCGGTTAGTTTAGGCAGATTGGAATATCCGCTGCTCACCCCTAATCTTTTCTTAAAATTGATGTTATAAGAAAAGTGGGTTTTCTTCTAAAATTTGGATATTTGGATTTCTAAAAAGAAATGAAAAATGATGTTGGGTTTCATGAAATTGGAACAAGGATTATGTTGATGATGATTGTAGAGTTGGATATGTAATATCACTCTCATTGTAAGAGGATGGAATTGTATCTTTTGATTCAAAACTATCTGTTGTATAGAAATATCTGTTTGGGCTATCGGTGGAGGATAGTCTTGATTATTGTAGACATTGCACAAGGATTAGGTTGAATTGAAACTAATTTCTCATACATTGTGC
Source organism: Camellia oleifera (assembly GCA_022316695.1). NCBI lineage: Eukaryota > Viridiplantae > Streptophyta > Magnoliopsida > Ericales > Theaceae > Camellia > Camellia oleifera. The sequence goes on along the minus strand of CM039311.1, from coordinate 71,058,720 downwards.
ATTGAGCATCATTTCATATTAAACATTGTAAATATATTGATTTTGAGAAAAATGGGTGAATATCTTGGTGAAATCTGGTTAGGGGGTGTGGTTGTGGTTATGATGTTGGCCTGTATGTCCTTGGTGAAAGTCCAAAAACCCATTCGGTTAGGTACTGATCCTTCTAGTTAGTACCTATAAAATGGCTTTGGTAGTGCTTGTATAGCCTACTGGCATACGCATACCTAAAAATTCCTAGTGTTGTTTATCCACTGCCCTGTTTTCTGTTATAAAATGATTATTTTCATGAAATGAATTATAATTTGGCATTGCATTATTTTGAGATAGAAGACAAGGTATGTTTGACAAACGGCATACATGTGCATTCACCTTATAATTTTGTTAAGATTCATATACTGTGTTACAGCACCTCTACTGGGTTTTGACTCACCCTATACGGAAAACAACTTTCAGGTGTTGATGATATGCCTTCACCAAGGACGTAGCTTGGGAGAACTTGGAGCTAAAGGCTTCATTTTTTTTGCTTATTGATGTAATTATTTTTGTTTAAGCCTTAGGCTTTACCTATATTGAATTAAACTCATTTTGTTGTACATAAGTATCGACTTGAAAAGTTGTAGCCACTAGGGCATTTAATTATTTGGTTTGCTTTTATTTAAATTCATGTATCTATATCATATTCTATGGATTCAGAATTTAGGATTTATGAATGTATATTGCATTTGTCATTTTTTGTGTTGATCCAAGAAACGAATGGAATAGAAGATACGATGTCGTTTGATCATTTATGAGTAAGGTTATGAATTGGATTACTGTTATTTATTTTGGGGGCATTACATACATGAAGCAATCCTCCACAAATTTTCTAACTTCACAGGGGTGCTAGTAATCTCATACACATGGAGCAATCCTCCATAGATTTTATAGCTTTGCAGTAAAGTTAGTAACCTCTTACAAGATTTGTGGTGTGTTTTTTCTCTCAAAGAAAGCTACAATGAATAATTTCTCGCAGGTAGATACAAAATAATGAAGCTCTCAGATTTTTTGTAAAACCTCTTAAAGGAAAATAAGCTTAAGGCTCAGTGTATATTTTCTAAAGATGAGTAATGTATCAAGGATGAGGAACTCTTCAGATTAAACTAGAGAAGATAGAATATAAGACTGATAGAGAATGAAATAATATTTTTGGTTTGTTGTTCACTTCTCTATATTTGCTCTTCACATCGGAGCTCTATATATATAGCAGAATTCATAGCTCTACTGTATGCTTGTTTTCTTTCCATTGGAGTGATGATGGGTGAAATGATATATAAATTAGTGTCAGCCTTTGTCTTTAGCCCATGTGAGTTTTGTCTGTTGGAGTATGGGAGTGAATCAGATAACCGTTAGAAAGTTAAATTTGAAAAATAGCTGTTGTACAAGCGTTACAAAATTGATTCATAGAGACTGGTCATCCACCTAGATGTCCCAAATGCACATTTGCTCTTGATGGTCATCTACTCGAATGTCTCCCTAGATCTCTACTCGAACGACAGCCCGGATGTCCACTGTAGTTGGAACAAAACTAGGCAAACTTTCCTCTAACCGGTTGACCCCCCAGTCAACCACCCAGTGGTGGTTTTGACCTCATGCTTTGCTGCTCTCTGTTGCTACTTTCTGTTGCCTTGTCCTATACCTATTTAATCTTCATTTTGACTTCTAAATAACATAATTAACACAAAGAGAATATAGATTTATAATGATTAAATCAAATAATAAGTTTCCAGTTATAATATACTCTTCAAAATAAATCAAAACATAAATCAAAACAAAATCATCAAAATCCATGTTATTCATGCTATGACTAACAGGTCAATTTTGAAATTTGATGAAAGGTTAAACGCTTTCTTGATTTGATGAAAAATCTATCGCTTCCTTCATTTGATATCACTTTGATGACAGAATTGGAGCACATTTTTAACCAAATATTCATCAAATTTAAATTTGATAAAAGATATGAGTAAACATTGGAGATGGTCTAATAAAGAGAACATTATTATATGATGATGTGCCAATGTTTATATCAAATTTATTTTAACAATAAACATAGATTATAATATCTAAAGAAGCAAAAAGATGGTTTTAGGTTATTATATTGGGAATGGATCTTCATATCATTATCTTTTATATCCCTTAATATTCTATTTTGTGAATTCCATTTTACGTCTATGATGGTAATTCAAATAGTTCATCTCGTAAATTTTACAATGAAGATCATCTATTTAAAAAATTAATTTTATCAGATATCGAAAAATATGTAAATATATCACAAATTATTATAAAATAGACAATTTATATCAAAAGGACAATATTAAAATTATAATTTAACATGTTCCAATATAAAAATGTTATTTTTGGCAGTGCTACCTTAACTGTGCAAATGTTGCATTTATATATAAGTCTATTTTATATATTCACTTTTTAAATTTAATGATGTGCAAGAGAGATACTTGATTAATAATTAAAGAATATATGAGAGAAAAAGTTATCTTAAATTTATCAATAAAAAAAGAAAGTTATTTTAAATATTCTAATTGATTGTCATCTTATTGAGTTGAAAAAGTATGTCTAACTTTTAAATTTAAATAATAATGCCCTTTTGATAATGTTGTTTGATTGCTTAATTTTGGTTGTTTGATCTGAAGCAACTTAGATATCTGACACATTTTGACAGTTGATTGTTCAATACCTTGGATCACCATGGAAAAATTATTTCATATCATGTGGTATAATGTTAGAAATCAATCTAAAAATAAATGATTTAAATTAATTTATAACATTGCGACGTCAATGGCTTTGGGTTAATAAATAATTACTCATCATCTTGCAATAAAAGTGAGTTCAGTTCAATTTTTGAATCAATTTTTCAAAACTTAAAACCCAAAATCCAAAGCCTGTTCTGTTTAGGGCTTTCACAAAATCGATCTTATTATTAGCCAAATAATTTTTTTTTTTTTTTATATTTTAGATGTGTATAATCTAGATGGACTTAAAGAGTAAACAAAATGTGAAAAGCACAAAAACAAATTTAATAAATACATAGAACATTACAATTGTATTAATTTTTAAAATGGGTCAATTTTTTTGGGTATATTTCTCATTATTCAGTAATTTTATAAAAAGTTACATTTAAATGTGAAACATTTTAAATGTATGTAGATTAAGTGGATATAAAACCAAAAAATAAGTGTTAAAATTTTTAGAACGTTCATAAAAAATAAAAAAATATGGAGTGAAATTTTGTCCTATAGATTAGATTAGATGCATTTAAAAAGTAAATTTAGATTAGGTATATGAAAGAAATAAACAAATTTGACTATAATATAGTAAAAAAGTTTTACTTCTAGACAAAAAAAACATAAGACCAAAAAAAAATAAAAACTAAAAACTAGTTTTGAAAACTCATCACTAAACAAGTTTTTCAAATTTCTAAAAACTATTTTCAAAATATATAACTCAAAACTAGTTTGAAAACTCGTAACAAAACATGTTTTGAATTTTCAAAACTCTTTTCACAAAATTATCTTTCAAAATTGATTTCAAAACTAAACCAAGCACACCCTCATATTTTTAAAATTTTAAAATTTTTATATTATATTCTTTTGGTCATTTTTGTACACTATTAACGGGTCAACACAAAAATTGAATCAATTAATCATTTCTTTTTTATTATGGGGTTTGTTTAGTTGGTTATTTCTAGGGGTGTAAATTTGGCCCGATCTGACCTACCTAGGCCAGAGCTCAAGCCAGCCCACTGTTGGGTCATGCGGACCGGGCTCCTGCCAAAATTCGGGTTGGACCAAGCCAGATTACGTGGAAAAAATCTAGGCCCAAGCCGAAGCCCACTCAAAATAGGGTCGCGATAGTAGGCTCGAGCTTGGGCTACAGGATGAGACTAGTGTGCTTTTTTTTGTTTGAAAAATAATTGATAGATATATTATATATATAGATTATTTATGAAGGATAAAAACAAAAGAAAATTTGTACTATGGTATTTTAGTTATAATTAATGAGATGTTTGGGTATGTTCCATGTGGTATTTAGACTTGTGTTTTTTTTTTTTTTTTTTTTTTTTGTTATGACTAAAAATATATAAAATTATACCATTTTTTCTTTAGTTATAATGTGCATACATAGTCTTTTCCGAAAAACAATAAAATGAAATGAGTAATTATATATATAATGAAATGAAATATTATAATCATTAAATTAAATAGATAACATTTAATGAATAATTTGTATTTCAAAATGAAATAAAATATTACAAAAAAATTTGGGTCAATTGGGTCGGGCTGCCGGCTAGCTTCAAAACAGACAGCCCAGACCCAAGGTCTTAAACTGGGCGTAAGCTCGGGCCTGGTTGGGCCGAGCTGAGCCGGGCCGCAGGCGAGCTTCGAGTGAGCCGTAGGCTGGTGGGCCAAATTTATACCCTTAGTTATTTCTTGCCATTGTGAGGCTCTTTGTTAAGTTAACAGTTTTGGACTTGTTGATTGTAAATTTAGTTGTTTCTTTGTACCAATTGTTGGGATAATAAAATTTGGTGATTGATTGTGAATTTATAAGTCACATTAATTTACATCTCATGATAATTGCAATATTTTATCTCAACAATTGACAAAAAAAAAAAAAATTAAAAAAAATTGTATAAATTTAATTATATCCCATTAGTATTTGTTATGAGAGAAAATAATTCCATGGTGTGATTAACATGTACCTTCCCTGGGCTAAATTTTTTGCTCTGACTGATTACACTAGTGATATTTATAATTTATTTTGAATTTCACTTTAATCCTTTTAGTTTTGAACACGATTTTTTTTTTTCCATTTAAAATGTTAACAATGCACGACAAAAGAATTATATTATAACAAAATTAAAAGTATATAAACTAAATTGTTTAAATTGAAACTACATAAATCAAAATGAAACTTTGGTCAAACTAGGGATAATTTATCCTTTTAAAATTGAGATAATTGTTGAAAAATCCAAGCTAAGAAGGGTATAAGACATTAGGTCTAGTAGATATTTTTTTGCTGGTAAGAGGTCCACTCTATGTGAAATAGTTTGGTGAAAAATCTCTTTATTTGTTTTGAAGGACATTTTGTTTTCAATTTTATTCCTTAATTTATCTGTTGACTTTCGTTGACTATTTGTTTAAATTTTTTTTATCTATTCAAAATTTTGATCCTATTTGCTTATTTTTTAATCTTTTCAATTCAAATTTCCTTTATCTGTTCAAATACTTGTTCAAATAAAACTCTATCTGCTTAATTTTTTATCTTTATTTTTTCATCAAGAACAACAATCATCAAAAAAAAATTATTATCACAGATTAAGATCACTATCTGTTAACATAATTTGTCCAATGATCTGTTTAAACACTAAAATTACACAAATGAATTAACAATCTGTTTGAAAACACCAAACCAAATCTAGGATCTTCTCACCCACTAGACTGTCTGTTAAAAAAAAAAAAATCCTTATTGAGTCGTTGAAGAAGAACCAACATTTCAGGAAATGGTAAATGAGGAGAAAAACACAGAGGCACATTTAATTCTATCTTCAGCTTTGGCTGTGACTTTGATTTCTATGCAACCTTCAAAGATAAACCGTTTTGGTTCTGATCTCAAGTTCAGAAGTTTGTTGGGAGCAAACTCAAAGAACAAGTCGGCAAACAGCCGCAGATCTGATCTAAAAAAAATTCAAAGAAAGAGAGAGAAAGATTCTGAAATCAAGCAGCATCGACGTTGTTTTGAGATCAGATCTACAAAATAGCAATCGAGACCAGATCTATAATATTTACCACACAGACGATGCTGTCGAAGGAAGCGGAAGCTGCGATGACGCCGGAAAGATGAGCCGTGATGAAGATCTAGAAGTCGCGATCTAAGAGGAAGCCATCGACGAAATCAGTTTCGAACTCGGCCGTTGAGAATGAGGCTTGGTTGAGGCGGCAGGTGGAGGGTGGACGGCAGCGATCAGAAGCGACGGAGAATGGAGAGCAGAGAGGTCATTTTATCTATACTTTTCCTCATGAATAAAGTATTAAGCACATGTATCTTCGACCAAATAAAATTTAAAATTAGATTTATAAATCGTATCCTTTAAAATTTTCTTCCAAAAAGTTTGAAAATTGTTAAATTTTACCCAAAATCTAAATTTGTTTTTGAATTTGCCCCCTCCTCCATATGTTTTTTTTAAACCCCTCAACTTTGATTTCCCCATTTCGATATGCCGATGAGATTCCCCTATTTTCTCAACTCCTCTCTCTCTCTCTCTCTCTCCTCTCCTCTGATTCGGAGGCCGGAGACCACCACCAACCGCCGACCACCACCACTACTCGTTTACTTCACCACCCACACTAGTCCTCTCTCTCTCTCTCTCTCTCTCTCTCTCTCTGTGTAATCATTGATTGAAAAGCACTTCGCATTCTCACAAAGTCACAGTCACCGGAGGCTTCAAGGTCGCATTTCATAGGGGTTTTTGACTCACTGTTGTCTGTCGCCGAAAGAGGAACCCGAGGAAGGGTTTTTTTCTTTTTTCTTTTTTGCGCAGAGCAACAGAGGTAGGATTTTGAACTATTGCTGAAAAATTTTCATCTTTTGTTGGAATTTTTGTGGGAATTTGTTAATTTTTGAACATGCAGAGGATGTGAATCATGAAACTTTGTTTGATTTTGTATGGGTTTGAACATGAGAAGGATGGGATTTTATTTGATTCATGATGTTGAACATTTTTTTGATGTTGATTCCTATTGAGTGCTGAACATTTGGCAATTTTCATTTCTGAAGAACATTTATAGGTTTGCTATTACTAACCCTTCTAACATATGGAAGCTTTTAAAAGAATAACCCTTTACTTTATTTTATTTTTTAAGCTTTATTCTATTGTCATTTCTAAGATATATGTATGATTATAAATTTGTATTGCATCATAGTTGGAAACAAAGTTTTTAAAGGCGAATTCATAAGTCTAGGGGTACGCCTTAAGGCGTCAAAGTGTAAACATTTTGAATTTTTGAATTAATATTTAGTAAATATAATAATTATTTTAAAATAGTAAAAAATGAATAAAAATTAAATATAGATATGTAGATAGATACTTTTGTTCTTAAGGCGTCAAACTTCACTGCAGAAAAGAAAGGTTGCCGTCATTGAAATTTGAAAGTGAAATTGACATTCTTAGTTTTAGTGATTGAGCTTCTCACTTAAGCAATTATTTGTTTATTTATTATTATTGGTCATTTACTTAATTTTTCCTATGGAATATAGTTGTAAAATGGGTGCTTTTTTGTATTTTGCTCTTTTATGTTTAAATCATCTACTAGACCAAGTTTAACTAGAGCCGGAGACAATCTTCATATGCTAATGCACAAAAGGCTTACAAGCAAGGTTGTTAAGATCGGGATCCTACATAAGATTGTTTTGGGGTCTGCCAAATAAGATCGAGAATCTTAAGATCCTACCGAACTGATAAAAAAAAGCATGGCAAGGCTTTGGGAAGTATAGCCTAAAAATCAAAGCCTTAAAGCGTTTCACCTTAGCCTCAAGGCAAGGCGAGCATCAAGGCGGGCCTCAGTAAAGCCTTTTAAAACTTTGGTTGGAATACTTACCCTTAAATTGGTTTATTCTCCAGTTCGAAGGAAGCTTTCGCATTAGGACACATTATGATAGATAGACTGGATGGGATTATCTATCGAATGGTGAAACATTTGGATTTTAAATAATTAGATGAAATAAATTGTAGATCTTCAGAACTAACATCAAGGTGTTTATAAGCACTCTCACATTTTTAATTATTAAATGGACATATGCTAGACCAAATTTGATGACTTTTGAAGTTAATGAAAATGAGGTGGAGTGAGTAATTCACAAGGATCTGTCATAATAAGTACTTACTTTAATAATTGATACTAATTATTATCTACTATCACGGCTGGAAATGAGGTTTTTCGAGGCGTTTAAAAAACGCCGCTATAATTATCAAAAATGCCGCTAATTCTTTTCGTGACGTTTAGTACCAAACGTCGAAAATGCGGCCGTCGCTATATCTTTATGGTGCTTCAAAAGCGTCGTTATATGAGAATAGGCGGCGTTTTTAAAAATGCTGCTAAATGTGTTACATAATAGTAACATGACATCACGCCAACATTTAACAACGTTTTAAAAATGTCGTAGTAGCTTTTTTCCATTTTAAAAATATAACACTATAGTGGCGTTTTACAAACGCCGTTATAGCTTCATTTTTCTTTTTTCTTTTTTCCTTTTTTTTCTTAAAAAAAATTGTGCTAATTCTGTGATGCATAAGCCCTCAAAAACACTTTGACAAGAACAGTAGCAAAAGGAAAACAGGCCTTCAACTACAAACACAAATACAAAAAAGAAAAAAAAAAAAGAATCAAATGTATTTGTTTCAAGAGAACATACATAAATATGATGCCAAGTAAATTCTGGCTGTGACACAGCGCAATACATTGCATAGCCATTCAAGAAGAACAAACAAAATTTCATGCCAATGTATTACACAATAACCGATATTGTTTTCATAGAGAACCACCGGCTTTCAGTCCACAAAAAAAAAATTAGGACAACAATTTTTCAAATATCACTTGTTCCATTAAAGCAAACAGAATTTCACGTTAAGAATCTGTAAAAGCACAAAAATAAGGGTGCAGAATATTGAACTGTGACGATCGGGTCTCTTTTTCCCTTCATTTCCTTCTCCATTCCATTCCCTTGCTTCGTTGGATTAAAACGTTTATTTCTTTTGAATAGGTTTTTATTCTTGATTTTGGTTCAGTGGTTTAATTTCATCCTTTCCGAAGTGGGCATGGTCGAGTCCGGGGCGTTCGGGAATCGACTTAGAAAAATCTAGGCTGGAAAATAGGGGCCGCACGTGCGGAAGACCAAGCCGCACGTGCGGGAAGAGGGGCCATTTGGTGGCTTGCACACTGCCTAAAAGACACGTGCGGGATGAGGTGCAGGATGAGCCCCGCACGTGCGGGGATGAAGGCCGCAGGTGCGGGAAGGGGCGCTCCGCATGTGCGGGGATGGGTGCCGTACGTGCAGCACTCTACAGTCCGAAAATCCCTGTTTTTTTTCTCTTTTGGTCCAAAAGTGTGCCTCACTTTTGGCACTTCTCTTTCACTCTAAAGACCATTTTCTCTCCTCCTTCTCTCTAGAAATCCAAACCACAACACTTAAACCCTTTGAATCCTTGCAAATCCTTGGGTTAGATCATCACCTCTCTCTCAAAATTTTGAAGATCTAAGCTAGAGTTCATCTTGGTGTGGTAGAAGGGTGAAGGGTCCTCCATTAAAGCTAGAGTTTTATCATCTTCTTCATCAAGGTCTTGAGGTAGGGAAATCTCCATGAGTTATATATACATTTATGTTGGATTTGGTTGGTTTTAAAAGGTTCCATTAATGGTATTAAATGCTTAGATTTTCCTCATAGATACTAGGGTTCCAAAATGGATTTTTAATCTCTCTCTTTTCTTAAACTATCATCTTGAAGCTTTTAACTCATAAAATAGTAGGTGTGCTATTTTGAGAGAAAAACCCTCTCAAAAGAGGGGGAAAATGGTTGTTTTGGCTTTTGACTTAAAACCCTAGAAAATATTTTTGGAGATTTTGAAAGGTGAAAACATGTTTAGAGATATCTTGTGGTTTCAAAGATCAGAGAGTGAAACTTTCATCACATTGTGTAGCATAGTGGTAATTTACTTAGTGTATGAGAAAAGAGTTATTTTCTTAACATTATTGTCAAACATTTGAAAGTGTATTGTTGTGAGATAATAAGTGATTGTGCACCTTGGTTAGAGAAATTTGTGAACATTGAAATTGTCAATTGAAGACATCGCATGTGACCTTGAAGAGGTTAGATTGTTATAAATTGAGCATGAATAAATGTTGCTATAGCTATAAATGAATGGCATGGCCATTGGTGAAATAATGTTGAGGAGAAGTAATGAGTAAAGTGGTGAATTGATTTTGCTGTAGAAATGTTTTGAAATGGAGTGATGTTTAAGATATTTATATTGCATCATGTTCCCATTTGATTCATCGTTATTATTGCACACTCATTATCATGTTATTTTGAGAAAGTTTACATTATAATGAGAACTATGAAACTGTGTATGGGGTAAATACGGTGGTAAGTCCGGTTAGAGGGTGTAGATGACTTGGATAAGTTGGCCTGAGTGTCTATGGTGAAAGACCAGAAAACCGCGCGGATAGGTGTTGAGCCTTTCGGTTAATACCGGTAAAAATGACAGTTTGGTAGTACTCGTAGAGTCTACTTGCAGACACCAGCCTAGAGATTACCAATGTCGTATTTACCGCCCCTTGTGATTAAAAAGTTTAAATTGGAAATTGATGAGATTGTAATTGTAGATGAAATGCATGTTGACTCTCAAGAAAGACGTGAATGATATTTTGAAAAAGTATAGCATTGCATTTGCACTTGCATTCAATTTTGGCCATCTAACATAAACGTATATACTTTGTTTGGTGTTTCTCTACTGGGCTTTATGCTCACCCCTATGGGTTTTGGTACAGGTAAAGACATGGTGATCCTGCCAAGTTGAGGGCATGGATAATTATAAAGAGCACATGGCTCTTCTTTTGTTGTGATTTCTTTTTGTAAAGCCAGGGGCTAACATGTATGGGTTCGAAAGACCCCTTTTCTGTAACAAAGCTATTGCCTTGGATGATGTAAGCCCATAAGGGCACTTTATTATTTTTGTGATAGGTGCTTCACATGCTATAGATTCATATATCCTTTAGTTTAGTGAATGTATACTACATGTGAAACTTTTGTATTAAACCCATTTATTATATAAATGAAGATGGAAGAGTTATTGACAATGCATAGAAGATGTTTGTTCGTTTGGGCTTTCATGTTGAATTATTTTCGGGGCTTGACATGAACTCTCATCTCTCTTAGTTCTTGAAGTTTGTCAGGCCATATCTCTGTCAAAGTATCCGTTTTGCATTGAGAGACAACTCCTCAAGGGAAGCCAGTTTAACCTGTAAAGTTGATTTCACAGGGTTAAAAGCATAATTAAACACACCAAACTTCATTTCCATTTAATTTTTAAATTAATATACTACAAAGTTAAATCATTAAACTTCAATATTTCTTAATGGGTAAATAGGATTTCAACACATAACATCAAAGAAGTAAACGTGAGACAAACTCTTATTCAATGAGAGGATGTAATTGAAATTTGGATGTAATTGAGAGATCAATAAAGTAGAGCCTACATTGCTAGTCATTACTATTGCTATTATCAATCATCATAGTGTGATGCACCACACGCAGGTTTGAAGCAAGTTTTAAGCTAACTTAGGGTTGGGTTTGAAGCAAGTTTGAAACGAGTATTATCACAAGGAACCCCACCTACGGTTGGTTTGACATTGATAGGTAGGCACCATAGGCTTTGGTCAATCCCTACACAGATATGTTTCTTTATCCAAATATGATTATCGACACAACCTAAAGAATTATTCTATGTCTATTATATTATAAATATAGATACCGTATATAGCAGACCAAAAAATTATCACAAATCCAAACTTCAACCAATGTCCCACTAACCCAACCACTCAATTGATCAAAAATCCAGCAAAATAATTGAGAAAAGACATATATAAGCATCAAAAAAGTTCTAGATTTGGACAACCAATCTATGAGCTAACCATATGCTAGTGTAGCACTCTGTGTATTGGTTTTATTGTTGACCATTAAAGTTCATGAAGCTTGAGTTGAACCATGGGGGCAAACTGAAATTTTCACTCTAAATTTATGGATAAATGTATAAGTAATTTAAATATATATACACACTAATGTATATGCAATCAAAAAAATTTATACACTCATGTATATGAATATTTTATAAACTAAGGTCTACAATATTATTAATATTATTTTTCCAATTTGAAAATATAAACGATTACAAAAATAAACTATTTCTTCTTTTTTTTTTCCTAATCGCAAAAGAAAAAACTTTATTGAATATTCTCTCTATTGAATATTCAAACCAAAACCAATTTAGTATATACTTTTTACCATTCAATTTTAGCTTTTGATACTAAAATATTGGTGTCTATTATGTCATAAGTAAAAGTCTTATTTTTAAGGTTACACAAGTATAAAAAGATTATTCAGTTTAGTATATACTTTTTGGACTTTCCCTTATACACCCAGTGGGGGTTGACCCCCAGTGACGTGGGGCTCCCCCACTGGTCAGTTTTTCTTTTTTTTTTTTCTTTTTTTTTTTCAATCCAATCACCTAGTGACATGTGGCACTGGGTGGCACTGGGTGTAAAGAAAACTGGGGGTAGGAAGCATTTTAGATATTTTTTACCTCAAATCCTGAAACCAACAAATAAAGAATATCTGGGTACATGTGTTTATGCAATTTTCATATGTTCTTCAAGTCCCAATCAATTGATAGGAAAAGAAATAACTCCTAAGGGGGTTTTCTACGGGGGCATATACCACCCAACACAAATGAAAACATAAAAGATGAGTGAAAATGTAATATTGAAGTAAAAAATTAAAACTGTGTGTGTAGACTATTGGAAAAATGACTTTTAGAGACGTTTTAAAAATGCCGCTATATGTTTAAAAAGCGCCGCTAATTCTTTGTGACGTTTACCACCAAACGCCGACGACGCGGCCGTCGCTATAGGCTTATGGCGCTTTAAAAACGTCGTGAGATTAGTATAGGAGGCGTTTATAAAAACGCCACTAAATGTGACAACTAAACAGTAACATGACATCACACAGGTATTCAGCGACGCTTCAAAAACGTCGTAATAGCTCTTTTGTTGTTTTAAAAATATACCTATTGTGGCTTTTGAAAAACGCCGCAATAGATTCATTTTTAAAAAAAAAATAGATTCAACTTCTTTTTTTTTTTTTAAACTACTAGTTCTGTGAGATGTAAGTTAAAAAAAAATACATGTAAAATAGCAATAATGAATAAAACTTTGTATAGACATATTTGTTTAATTACTATTCCCTCACATCTATAATAGTACCCAATACATCCATCATGAAAAAAATCCAACAAGTTCAATTCTAAAAAACCAAGCAGCCACCTCATGCATAGTTTCACATCATCCAACAACAATCTAATATAGAAGGCAATTAGAATTGTCTTAAAACACAAATTGACTCTCTCTCTCCTGTAGAACATATCACCATCTACATCTAAACAACAACCTATCTATGAAGAAATTTAATCTCCATTGGTACAAACAACAGATATTGTGAAACACTATATTCATCATCACAATGTTTCTAGATTGAGATTCTAAAACTATTACTGAGACAGCCCGGAGGAACCCATGCTTCCAGATTCACAATTCCTGTATTAAGAACAAAATGTTCCTTAGAAATGCTATCAGGCAATGTAGCATACTCAATAATGAATACACTATACCAATACATAGAAATGGAAATAAAATGGTCCTAGTCCTATATGTACCAGGTTGCAACTTGTAAGAATGGGAACATGAATCCTATGTATCTCATAACCACAAACCATCTTCCCGTCCAATAAACATACCAAAATTTATACTTGGAATAATTGGGTACAGACCTAACTTCAAGGCATTATTTCAAGTTCAAACCCACAACCTTAAGGTTCATATGCTGAGTTTTAACAAAGGGAGCTTCCATCCACCTCACAGTAAAAGAAAGCTGCACATGCACAATTCAGAGAGAGAAACATAAGTTTAAACCTTTCTGACCCTCTTACAAAAACAGAAAGCATATTTGACGACATTATGAAAATCTGCATACCAGGTGCATTTTCACATAAGCAAGGCACAGCATTGGGGTCAGCAAGCCCGACCCTTACATGTTGATTAGCAAGCTTATTACACCTGTGGACCTGCAACATCGATTTATGGGATTTTAAAGATACCGGTAAAGCATCTCTATAAAATTTGGAAAGAGTGGCAATCCAAGAGGCTATCTTTTAAGCACAACCAAAATAAACCCTAGCAAATTTTTGTGCACTCTACCCCAAACAAAACACAATCACCCCCAAGCCTTTCGCTTCTAATTAAAAGATAACTAGATACCAACAATTGGGCTTGTGCACTCTACCCCAAACATTAACAGAGTCACCCCCAAACATAAACTTTGGTTCTATTTAAACAGATAACTAGACACCAACATTTGGGCAACAAACAAGAGAAAGCATCAATCAATTTCAATTTTCAACAACTGATGTACCATACCCATGATAAGTAATTGGAAGTTAATATTTTGCAATGAATAAACCAGTTGACTCAGTCAATTCCATATTCAGATGGTATTTTCTTATTTACAATCAGTTTCAGGATCTTAAAAGCCCAACTCAAGTACAACCAATGGTAGACAAATAAGAATTACATTGTTAGGGGAAAAGTATTGACCTAAAGGGAAGGGGCCAATTAACAAAGAATCATATATAGTTATCCCATCAAGTAAACTATACACCAAAGTCAAATTAGGCAAAAAATATTTTGTAACAAAGTCTATGCAAGAAAATAGATAAATCCATTTGAAATAAATAGACCATAAAACTCGGAGAAAAACGGGGCCATTAAAGTTTCCTGAAAACAATACCAATTCCTTGCCAAGCTCGACATCATCTTGGTAGCTGCTCTGCTTGCCTTGGCTACTCCCACAAAAGACACAAATACTCTTGAACACACAAAGATATGTACACACATAGCTAATACACAAACTTAACAAGATATCATAACATTAAAAACAAAACTTAAACTTACATCACATGTGCCTAAAGAATCTTATGGTTATGGTCTCTTTTTATATAAATTATTGCTTTATTACCAATCATGATGCTCCACATAACCATCTAATCATTATTTATGCACAGCAAATGAAAGTGAATTTACATAAAAGAAAAAAAGATTCATTGTAATTTCCATCAGCTAGGAATATGGCTGTTCATGACATGAGTGATGCTGAGCAGGAAAACAGAATTTACATGTGGCTTCCTAATCAGCTCCTTGAGAACAGAATGAAGTGTTCACCGGAGTTCTTTGAAGAGGACAGCAATTAGGGCAGGTGCTACCAATTTGGACAGTACTTGTATTTTTAAAAATAAGCCATCCATTTTTTATTTTGTTTTGTGACAAATAAGATAAATTGAGCAAATTACGTTTATTGAATCGATTTAATTTTTTTTATGGAATATATAAATGAAGAATCCTACAAAATAAACGTTTGAATTATCAAAACAGAACCCAGTAATAAATTTCACTGAGCCTAAATAATATCCTCCAATTCAGATCTAAACTAGAAGCAATTCAGATCCTATATATAAAATAAATGCACAGCATGACCCTTCACCATATTGTTCCCTTAATGCTGTGGACACTGAACATTGATTTGTTTGGTGAGATAACCAACATTACACACAACTTAAAACAATATCATCACTTCACTATTATAACCTCCAACAAAGACATAACACCTAATAAAAGTAGGAAAAAAGAAGTGGGAATAAAAAGAAAGCTAAAGCTGAAATGAACAAATTCGAACCATCACAGTTAATTAGGTGATTGCCTTCAAATTCAGAAACACATTGAAAACATAATGAGAAACATATATAGTTTTCAAGATCTTGTTTCTCATTATGTTTCCAATGTGTTTCTTCTCAACAATATATGTTTAGTACCACCTAATTAACTGTGATTATTCGTTACTCTGTCCTTTTATGTTACTCTGTCCTTTTAGTTCCTTCTCAAACAATATATTGCATATTTACCAACAAAAAACAAGTGGACAACAACCCAAGCTCATTTGTCTTCAAGCAACCAGTAAACAAAACCATGAAAGGACAAACTGTACCTTCACCGTTGTCATTGGCTGATATCACAATGAAGATGTATTTGAAGAGAGCCATGAGAGTGAATGTCCAGAAAATAAAGGAAAGCACCCCATAAATCTCTTCATCATCCTCATGAAGGCTCAGCTTCCCTGAGAAGGTGGTCTTGTAAACATACAGAGGGGCGGTACTAAGATCACCATAAACCACTCCAAGGCTTTGATATGCTAAAGTAAGCACAGTGGAACATGATGGTGCAGACGATGGTGCAGATGGTGGAGACCGATCTGAATCTCTGAGAAAAAAGGTGATATTTTGATATTTTGGCATTCGTATTGTGATATTTTGACATTATAGAGAACAAGAAGGTTAAGAAATATAACCTTAGCCAGTCCCTCCCCTTCATTTTCTGCTAGAGCCTTTGTATTAGCCTTAAAACTTGTCTTGGCAACACTTATCTCAAACCCCTCTATTTCAGCTCTCTCCTTCGCTTGAGGCTGCAAAATTTTAGATGTCAGTCAACTATAGGTAAATTACAAGAATATGGTGGGTAAGCTTTTTTATTTCACTACCCAATAAGAACAAAAGAGACAATAAAAATGCACACATCCCTTTTTATTTATTTTATTCTATTTGTGGGTTTGGTATGGGAATTGGAAAATTTGATATTCACCTGTGAGTCCAACCATTACTAATTTCTAGGTGAGTGAAACAAGCTGCTGGAATGCTCAAATGGTTGAGCACATGATCTTTTCCACTGACTTGTTCAACAACTTTATGAAGAGAGCAACGCTAAATATGCAATAGGTGTAAAATGTAAGCATATAGCCTGAAGTAGCAAATAGCAAGGTAATAACCACATACCAGAAATCCCATACCAGTTGCAAAACCATACAGAAAATTGTGTTCATGACGGAATGTATAGATAACAAACCAGGTTGCCATTTGCGTCAATAACTTGCATACGCTCATCTACTAGAACAAAACCCTATTGTGTCACTACATTGATCTGCAAAAAAACCAATACAACACTTCAGCATTGTCTCATGCATATTATCAATTAACACGACATACATTCTCCAGTCCAAGACCTTTTGTAAATGGACCCCTTCCAGTTGCAATTAATGTCGCATCTACCTGTAGCAAAACAACCGAATTTTGTGATAAAGGGTGCAGTACAACAAACTAGATAAATAAAAAAGCATGGACAGAAAGTAAGGTAGAAAAGTCAGTTGTTGTCTTAAATTGGGTTTTCAAGCTTACTCCATAAAGGAGAGAACCATTGTTACATGGGAGCAAAAATACAATATAATCCTCAATTTCCACTACTTGATTACATCCACAAAGGAAAGGACCTTTTAATTTTGCCACTCTGTTAATAGAACATGAAATCTGCTACCAATATCACAGAACTAAAAATTACCTCCGAGGTATCTTTCGGTTCTTTTGTCTTGGCATCAATAAGCTCAATAGTGACTGTTTTCCCATCCTTTGCTTGAGTGATCTATGGAAAGGAAAACACACAGGACCTAGAATTTTAGAAAATCGTAACAATACAGCACACAAAAATAAACAGGAAATTACCTTGGAAGCAAACACTCCAGTAGAGGATCCTCCAATCTTATCTAATAAAATGTTAAAAATCTGTAATACTAAACTCTAACATCTAAATCCTGCATATGCACTGAATTGAAAATTCTCAACCTTAACCTTGCAATGAAGTTTATGTGACCTCTACTCAGTCTGTATAGCAATCTCAGATAACCAGAAAATTAATTTTAAAAATAAATAAATAAAAAAACTCACACCCCAAAGAGACAAAAGCTAACATAAATATGCTTACACCAAGTCGATAAGAACCAAAAGTCAATATAACAGCATTTGCATCCTCCACCATCTGATCAGTGTAACCTCTAAACAAGATTCTATTGCACCACAAGACACTTAAAAACTAAACATGACAGGGGAAGGGGAAGGAGCTTAAACTTGACTATGAAAAAATAAAAACAAGATTCAGATCATTAGAAGAGAAGCCACAAAAAATTTGAAGTAATTTGAGAGGAAAAAGAGAGAGAACCAAAAGTCAATATAACAGCATTTGCATCCTCCACCATCTAATCAGTGTAACCTCTAAACAAGATTCTATTGCACCACAAAACACTAAAAATCAGTGTAACCTCTAAACAAGATTCTATTGCACCACAAAACACTAAAAACTAAACATGACAGGGGAAGGGAAAGGAGCTTAAACTTGACTATGAAAAAATAAAAACAAGATTCAGATCATTAGACGAGAAGCCCCAAAAAATTTGAAGTAATTTGAGACGAGAAGCCACAAAAAATTTGAAGTAATTTGAGAGGAAACTGGGAGAGAGAGAGAGAGAGAGGCGGTAGAGCTCACGTTAGTGAAATCGAAATGGCCGGTGCAGATGGTGGTGGCGATGGAGCTTCAAAATGGAAATCGCTCTGAAATCACTGAATCTCTGAATCACTGCATCTCTGAATCTCTGCAAATGAGGATCAAGTAAGAATTCCTTAAAACATTGATTTCATAGATCTAGAGAGAGAGAGAGAGAGAAAGAGACAGTGGAGCTCGCTACCTCGCCGGTGCAGACGGTGGTGACGATGGAGCTTCGAAATCGCTCTGAATCTCGAAATCGATCTGAATCTTCGAAATCGCCGGTGCAGAGGGAGCTTCGATGGAGAAATATGTGCGTATAAGGGTTGAGAGAGAGAAATCACAGAGATCTCAGTAAAATAACCAAACTACCCCTGACCTGACCTCCATAGCTGAGCTTCAAGGTAACTCAGTGTTATGTGTACTTACAGGATTGAGAGTGTTGAGCTTCAAGCTCTCTTCAAGAACAGCCGATTGATCTTTCGAGAGACGAAGCATCTTCCTATCTCCTCCATCTTCTTCGTCGCTGAGAGAGAGAGATGTGTGCGTATAAGGGTTGAGAGAGATAAAGGGCTCATATACAAAATAAGGGTTTCAAAAAGCGCGTGTTCCTACCGCATTTGGAGGCACTTTTAAACGCCTTCAGCTATAAAACGGTGCCGTTTTGGTTAAAAAATATGCGACATTCATAAAATGTCGTTAAAAATTAAAAAAAGTGACGTTTAAAAAAACGTCGTTAAAAAAATGCCATTAAAATTCATTTTTCCTGTAGTGGTATTTCATAGTTAACTGAAAGGTTACACAAATATGAAGAGATTATTCCAGTTATTATATACTTTTAGAGACAAAAAACAAAAGTCCCCCCCAAAAATGGAGTGATTGAAAGATTCCATACCTTTTTCTTTGTATTTGTTGTAAGAGCACTGTTAGGGGGCCCGAATTTGGGTGCCTCTAATGGCTCAAATTTCCCTATCAGGTAAAAAAAAAACAAAAAAAAAAAACAAAGTTACCAAAACTAAAAATTTTGAGCCATTTGAGCTACAGTTTTTAGGGCCACCAATCATTTTCCTTGTTGTAAACTTCAGTCAATTGGATATAGCTTGAATCTGCTAACCCACCGTCTCAACCCCCAAATACACAAATCACACAGAAACCCAGTATTAGAAAAGAAAGATAAAAGATTAAACCCATATATCAATTTCGCAGAATATGAGGCAACAATAAAAAAGATTAGAAAAGAGAAGAGAATGGAAGAGAGCATTTGGAAGCAATGTTGACAACAAGAACCTTCCCTTTTTATGTGCTGAGATCAACCTCCTTACCCTTGCTATCCTGCACATCCCAAACAAATTCCAAACTTTCTCAGAATCCAAACAAAACAATTTGAACAAACACATATATACATGTATGTAAAACAAATAAAGAATGAAAGAGAACCCTGGACTGAGAAATCATGAATGGATTTTTGAGGGACTGATTCAGAAGCACCCATCTAGATTGTAAGCAGAGAGATTTGTTTATATGTAAAGATTTCTATTTCTTGAAGGTTTGGCAAAGACAACAGCCAGCACAGAGCACCAATATATATGTGTGTGTGTGTGTGTGTGAACAACAGTGAGAGAGTAGCCTTGAAAAAGTTTTTCTTCACATTATTTTCCCAAGAAAACAGAGAAGAATTTTCTTCTCTTTCTTACTCTCTCTCTCTCTCTCTCTCTCCCCAAGTGAAAGTACTGACCGTTTAAAATCATTTTAGGTCTTAGAGTAGCAAGAATTCAAAATCTTCCCTTCTGCACAAAGTATGCTAAATTTAACCAGTCCACTCCTTTCCACAAATTCAAGACCCAAACACAGCTTAAAATCATCTTTTGTGAATCCAATTAGGCTTAATGGTGGTAATTTTGTTCAAAAGGGACAAAATAGGTAGATGGATTCAAGATGAGGTTTTTGAAACTGTTGTATCAAGCAAGAATATCCCCAAATTGATATCATTAATTCAAAAACAATTTCTTCATTTTAATATAACAACCAAATAGTAATTCTAATTGGGTTTCCACTTCCCTCCATAATTTTTTCCCTCTCACTAAAACAAGTATGAAATTTTGTTTCGTCCGTCGTCCTCGAAACCTGTCTTCAAAAGAAAAAAAATAATATTATTTTTCGTTTTCCAAGTAGGGATAGCAAAATGAGAACTGTGTTCTAAAAAATTTCTTAGTTTTATTAGTAATAAGCTTCCATGTGTACTCTTTTATAGTGTATAAGACATACAGTTGCCCACCTCTTACAGCTTCTAGTGTATGTTGGGTATACCTCCTTATTGGAGTGTGGGATCCAATTGGTTTTGGAAAAAAAGTTTAATTTGATTTAGTATTAATTATAATATATTTTTATATATTATAATTAATATGTGGAGGCCCAATCCAATTTGGTTACAGTTAGGGTTTTGATAAAACAAACCCTAGAATTAACAATATAGAAATATGGTTTATGTGAGCCGTTTTTGTCAAGGGAGCAGCATATACTTGTCTTTGGTGAGATAGTGCTTCGGGTGGCTTTTGTGAAGTAGCATCAAAATTGATTTGAGTGCATCTTTGTTTGGGTGTTTTGGTGAAGTTGATCTGGTTCGTTATTTTGGGTCTTCGACAACTTTGGTTCTGAAGATTTTGATTCATCTATTTGGTGAGGTATTTCCTCTTGTTTATTTGTGATTATTGGAATTCACCTAAGGGTGGTTTTGTGAGACCATTAGTGTCTCGTTTGTAATCGTTTGGAACTTATTTGGTTGATAGTGGAATCGGATTTCGATCCCGTGGACGTACCTCACATTGAGGGAACCACGTAAAATTCTTGTGTTGCCTTTGATTTAATTTTTCCGCATTAGTTTTTATTCCCATTGATTGATTTACTTGTGGGGAATCATCGATTTTCCCTAACAACTGGTATCAGAGCATACGGTTTATTTGGGTTTATTTATTTGTGTAAATCAATGGAGGGGAATGTGGGTCGTATGTCTAGCTTCAATGGAAGCAATTGGGTAACTTGGAAAACTAAAATGGAGGACCTATTATTTTGTAAAGACTTGTATGGACCCATTGAGAGTGATAGTGGCAAACCCGCTGATATGAAAGATGATAAGTGGAAGAGGCTTAATCGAAAAGCCGTTGGTGTTATCCGTCAATGGATTGATGACAGTGTGTTTCATCATGTTGCTACTGAAACTTCAGCACATGATTTATAGAAAAAATTAGAGAGTCTTTATGATAGAAAATCAGCCACAAATAAAGCTTTTCTGTTTCGTAAGTTGGTTAATTTAAAATATAAAGATGGCAGCCCTATTCCAGAACATCTGAATGAAATAAAGAGTATTGTTAACCAACTTGCTTCTATGAAAATTATTTTTTGATGATGAGTTGCAGGCTTTGATGCTACTTAGTTCCTTACCCGAAAGTTGGAAGACTTTGGTTGTGACAGTTAGTAATTCGGCACCCGATGGAGTTGTCACAATGGGCCAAGTCACTAGTAGCCTGTTGAATGAAGAAACTAGAAAAAAATCAGCCGGTTCCTCTCATTCGGAAGCATTTGTTGTGAGAGGCCGAAGTAAAACAAGAGGGAGGAGTAAGACTCCTCATGGTCGTGATCAAAGCCGTGACAAGTCAAGAGATGGTTCTTTTTCAAAGAAAGACGTTGAGTGTTATTATTGCCATGAGAAAGGGCACATGAAGCGGGAATGCCGAAAGCTCAAGAATAAGGAGAAAAGGCGTGACAAAAGTGTAGATAAGAAGCAAGAAGACACAACGGCAATTACTACCGATGATCTCATGGTCGTTTGTGAAGATGATTGTATCACTTTTGTGGGCCAAGAGAGCAGTTGGGTAATTGATTCTGGTGCTTCTTTTCATGTGACTTCTCGAGTTGATTTCTTCACTACCTATACTGCAGGAGATTATGGTTCTGTTCGAATGGGTAATGAAGGTTTGTCCAAGATTATCGGCATAGGTGATGTTTGCTTGGAAACAAATTTGGGCTGCAAGTTGTTGCTTAAAGATGTGAGGCATGTTCCCGACATTCGCCTCAATTTGATCTCTACTGGGAAGCTAGATGATGAAGGCTTCAACAACAAATTTGGTGATGGAATATGGAAGCTCACAAAGGGTTCTTTGGTGGTGGCTAAGTGCAAGAAGACTCATACACTTTATTCGATGCAAGGAAAAATTTGTAAAGGTGTTGTCAATGCACTTGAAGATGATACTTCTACTGAATTGTGGCACAGGCGACTTGGGCACATGAGTGAAAAGGGGCTACAAGTTTTGTTCAAGAAAGAGCTTCTACCCGGTTTGAAAGGTACACATCTTAAAACTTGTGTTCATTGTTTGGCGGGTAAACAACATAGAGTTTCTTTTCATAAAAATGTTGCTTCTAGAAAAGAAAAGGTTTTGGAGTAGATTCATTCGGATGTTTGTGGTCCTTTAAAAGTTAGAACACATAGTGGTGCACTTTATTTTGTTACTTTCATTGATGATTATTCAAGGAAAGTTTGGGCTTATCTACTAAAAACTAAAGATCAAGTTCTATAAGTATTTAAGCATTTTCAGGCCATGGTTGAAAGAGAAACAGGGCAGAAATTGAAGTGCATCCGATCAGACAATGGTGGTGAATACATTGGGCCATTTGATGAGTATTGTCGCAGCCAAGGTATTTAGCACCAAAAGACAGTTAAGAAGACTCCTCAACAAAATGGCGTTGCCGAAAGGATGAACCGCACCATTGTAGAAAGAACAAGATGTTTGCTTTCACAAGCTAAATTGCCAAGATCCTTTTGGGGTAAGGCAATGAGTACAGCGGTTGACGTGATCAATTTGTCTCCTTGTTATCCTTTGAATGGTGATGTTCCTGAAAGAGTTTGGACTGGCAAAGATGTGTCTTATGAGCACTTGAGAGTGTTTGGTTGCCGAGCTTTTGTTCACATTCCAAAGGATGAGAGGTCCAAGCTTGATAGTAAGTCAAGACAATGTATTTTTCTTGGCTATAGGCGTGATGAATTCGGGTATAGATTATGGGATCCGGTCGACAAGAAAGTCATTCGAAGCCGTGATATTGTGTTTCTTAAAGACCAAACAATTGAAGACTTTGGTAAAGGTGATCAACCGGAGCCAAAAACTAGTCATCTTCAGTTGATGATGAAAATGGGGGAGACGTGCAGCCACCTATTGAAGATGTAGAAGATGATACTAATCCTAATGAAGTTGAGCCAGAAATTGAGGAAGAGCATCCAACTCAAGAACCGCCACCACAACTTGAGTTGAGGAAATCTACAAGGGACCGACAACCTTCAAGAAAGTATCCTCCCAATGAATTTGTGTTGATTTCTGATCAAGGAGAGCCTGAGAGCTACCAAGAAGCAATTGAGCATGCAAAGAAAGGTGATTGGAAAAAGGCCATGGACGAGGAGATGAATTCCTTGCTTGAAAACAATACTTATGATTTAGTGAAATTGCCTAAGGGGAGGAAAATTCTGAAAAATAAGTGGGTTTTCAAATTGAAGAATGATGGCAAGAATCTGAGGTACAAGGCACGTCTTGTTGTGAAAGGCTTTGGGCAAAAGAAAGGTATTGACTTTGATGAGATTTTCTCGTCGGTTGTGAAGATGTCTTCTATTCGGGTTGTACTTGGCATGGCTGCAAGTATGAATCTTGAAGTTGAACAACTTGATGTGAAGATCGCATTTCTTCACGGTGATCTTGAAGAAGAAATTTACATGGAGCAACCGGAAGGTTTTGTGGAAAAAGGGAAAGAGAAATTTGTTTGCAAATTGAAGAAAAGTTTGTATGGCCTCAAGCAAGCTCCACGGCAATGGTACAAAAAATTTGACTCTTTCATGATGAATAATGGTTTTTCTAAAACCACTTCGGACCATTGTGTGTTTGTGAAAAATTTCCCGGATGGCAAATTTATTATTCTTTTGCTTTATGTTGATGACATGTTAATTGTGGGTCAAGATTCTACCATGATTAACAAGTTGAAGTTGGAGTTAAGCAAGTCTTTTGCTATGAAAGATTTGGGACCGGCAAAGCAAATACTTGGTATGAAAATTGTTCGTGATCGCAAAGAGGGACTGATTTGGTTGTCTCAAGAAAGCTACAATGAGAAAGTTCTTGAGGGGTTCAACATGAATAAAGCAAAGCCGTTTGGTTGTCCACTTGCTGGTCACTTCAAGCTTAGTTCGAATCAATGTACTACAAGTGAGAAAGACAAAGAAGAGATGTTGAAAGTTCCTTATGCTTCAGCAGTTGGTTCTTTAATGTACGCCATGGTTTGTACAAGGCCGGATATTGCTCACGCCATTGGTGTGGTGAGTCGGTTTCTCTTTAATCCGGGTAAAGAACATTGGGCAGCGGTAAAATGGATTCTAAGATATCTTCGAGGGACTTCGAAGGTGTGTTTGTGTTTTGGGGATGGTAAGCCAATGCTTGATGGGTTCACGGATTCTGACATGGCCGGTGATGTTGATTCTAGGAAATCTACTTCGGGGTATTTGATGACTTTTGCATGGGGAGCTGTGGCATGGAAATCTAAATTACAAAAATGTGTTGCTCTCTCAACTACCGAAGCTGAATTTATTGCCATTACAGAAGCTTGCAAAGAAGAGTTATGGTTGAAGAAATTTTTGCAAGAGTTGGGTTTGAAGCAAGAAAAGTATGTGCTTTATTGTGATAGTCAAAGTGCTATTCACTTGAGTAAAAATTCTACCTTTCATTCGAGATCGAAACACATTGATGTGAGATACCATTGGATTCGTGATGTGCTAGATTCAAAATTGTTACAACTCGAAAAGGTTCACACAGATGATAATATTTCAGATATGTTGACAAAGACTTTGTCAAGGGACAAACATTTAAAGTGTCGAACTTTGGCGGGTATGGTTGATGTCTCCACCTAAGTCGGTAGGGGGAGAATTGTTGGGTATACCTCCTTATTGGAGTGTGGGACCCAATTGATTTTGGAAAAAGAGTTTAATTTGGTTTAGTATTAATTATAATATATTTTTATATATTATAATTAATATGTGGAGGCCCAATCCAATTTGGTTACAATTAGGGTTTTGATAAAACAAACCCTAGAATTAACAATATAGAAATACGGTTCATGTGAGCCGTTTTTGTCAAGGGAGCAGCATATACTTGTCTTTGGTGAGATAGTGCTTCGAGTGGCTTTTGTGAAGTAGCATCAAAATTGATTTGAGTGCATCTTTGTTTGGGTGTTTTGGTGAAGTTGATCTGGTTCGTTATTTTGGGTCTTCGACAACTTTGGTTCTGAAGATTTTGGTTCATCTATTTGGTGAGGTATTTCCTCTTGTTTATTTGTGATTATTGGAATTCACCTAAGGGTGGTTTTGTGAGACCATTAGTGTCTCGTTTGTAACCGTTTGGAACTTATTTGGTTGATAGTGGAATCGGATTTCGATCCCGTGGACGTACCTCACATTGAGGGAACCACGTAAAATTCTTGTGTTGCCTTTGATTTAATTTTTCCGCATTAGTTTTTATTCCCATTGATTGATTTACTTATGGGGAATCATCGATTTTCCCTAACAATTCAGCCCATAAGAAATAAAAAAAAAATGGTTGGGAAAGAGGTTTAAATCAGCACTCGAAGATCAAACCAGTTGTGATATGTACATTATACAAACTACATACCTTGATTGGCTATTCTTGTTAGTGCTCCTAGTAGCACGAGCTAATGAACCACGCAATAGAAATGAAACCATCTCTTATTTTGTCTTGACCTCTGCCTCTATCACACCAGCAAGTGTTATCTCCCCTTCGTAGTTTCTCTGATTTGGATAGGAACTCTTGCAGGTCCACCAGTAGGCTTTGCTAGAGACACCCCATCTCCTCGGGAAAGAACTGGCGGGCTTTGATCCAGTAGATCAAATACCTCTTCCTTAAATATTTGCAATAGCACAAAATCATTGGGAAGCAAGTCAACATCCTTATCAGAAGGAATGAACAAAACAGTATAATAAAATCAAACAGAATGTATAGATACCTCAATAAAAGATACTCTAATTAGAAATTCAGTTGAGTCCTTAGTTGCCTCTTCTCTGGAGAATATAGATTCCATCACTTTGGGAATAATTCCACCATTATGTTTATAAATTTCAAATTAACAGGGATGAGAGAGAATTAGAGAGTGAAACAAAATAATAATAATAATAATAATAATAAAATGGCCTCAAATTAACTATATTTTCAATGATCACATTTATCAATAAACATGGCATTCAAACTACAAATGCTAATAAATTGATATCAATTCCCAAAGAATGAACAAAAAGCTAACACAGACTTGTTCAATACAAATCTAAACAAGATCAAAACCAGAACAAACATATAAAGAAATATATTAGAACTTACCTCCAATGAGAAAGTTAGGGTTTCTTTTCTTACAGGGGTTGATTTTTTTCCGTCACTGCTGATCAAGGATTGGATCATTCGAGAGCCTAAAAACAAAATAAGGATGATTATTTAATCAATACATAGAGATATATAAATTCATATATATACTTGTATAGAGAGATTTTTAGGAGAAAAAAAATTATCCAAAAAAAAGTACAGATAATGTGTACGCAGAGAACGAGATTGTGCGAGAGACAGAGATCGAGAGAGAGATTGAGAGATCGAGAGAGAGAGAGAGAGAGAGAGAGAGAGAGAGAGAGAGAGAGAAAGAGGTAGAGAGAGAGAGAAGAATCAACGAAACTGAGATTGGATTGAAATCGAAATCGTACAGATGGTTAGTAGACGATGCAGATACAGATGCAAATGGTGGTGACGGTGACGGTGGCCGTGGAGTTTCGAAATCAAAATTACATGTGTATTCATACCATTTGCATTAGATCGACCGAATGATGAATCACCGAGCTGAAGAAGGTTGAATCGAGTTGAAGGAGCTGAAGGGTTTAGAAAGAGAGAGATTTGAAGGATCGGTTTCTCTGAGACTCTAGGGTTTCTCATATTCAAATAAGTTGGCGAAAGATTTGAGGGTTTAGAGAGAGAGAGAGAGAGAGAAACACCATAACACATTTGAAGGCGCTTTTGAAACGACTTCCATTCCGTAAACGGTACCATTTTAATTAAAATAAAATGTGACGTTTATAAAACGCCGTTAAATATTAAAAGTAGTGACGTTTTAAAAAAACGTCGTTAAATAAATGCTGTTAAATCATATATTTCTTGTAGTATCAATGTTAATTGGTTTGAAAAAGCTGAAATAGTAATATGTAATCTAGGAATGATATAATTAACTGAGAATTGGTGGGTGTGCTTGTAAAAAGAACAGTCTTTAAGGTCACTTATGAGGATTGGTTGGCTTGAATTTATATTTTTTGGAGAATGTTTTGTCATTATCTCCTCATTTAAGCATGTTTTTGTACCACAACACAATTTAAGGTTACATTTGTGAATGAGAGTGAGAAGGGATTATTTCAGTGTCACAACGACCAACAAGTATTGAAGAAGTTGAACAAGTAAAAATGATGGTTGGTCATGGGTCTATTTAGTTTATTAGTTGATACTAATTATTATCTATTATCAACGCTTGTTGGTTTGAAGAAGTTGAAATAGTAATAGCCAATCAAAAATAAAAAAGAAGTTGAAATAGTAATGTGTAATCTAGTATGCTTGTAAAAAGAAGAATATTTAAGGCCACTTATGAGGATTGGTGGTCATGAATTTGTATTTTTTTGGAGAATGATACTAATTACTATCTATGATCAACTTTTATTGGTTTGAAGAAATTGAAATTGTAATATGTATTTTTGTAATGAATGTGTAATTAATTGAAAATTGGTGGGCATGCTTGTAAATTGAATAGTCTTCAAGGTTACTTTTGAGGATTAGTTGGCTTGAATTTGTAATTTTTGGAAAATATTTTGTTGTTATGCTCCTAATTTAGGCATGTTTTTGTGCCACCACCACCACACAGGTGTGGTTTGGGAGTTTGGCTTTTTTATGAGATGAAAAGTTAATGTATTTAGGAAGAGAAAAGTTAGGGATCATGAAATTTTTTTTTATGAAAATGATCATGAAAAATTTATGATCCTTGGATTACCTTGATTAGTGTGTGGTGCTTTACTTTAAGTGTAATCTAAGGGTCACAAAACTTTCATGATTATTTTCATGAAAAGTTTTTCATGATACCTAGCATTGCTGATTTAGAAATGACTTTTTTTTAAATTGTATGGAAAAATGTGAAAGACTGATGTACATGACTTGTTTTTTTAGTGATTATTTTTTTGACTTTTTAAACTAAAAGGCCAACTTCCCAAACTACCCTTGAAGGTTACATTCGTGAATAGGTTATTTCAATAATGTATAGAAATTTAAATATTGTAGAGATGTAGAGAAAATGAAGAGTATTTTGGTGGCACAACAACCGATGAGTATGTGGAATAACTTACTCATGTAAATGACGGTTGCCCATTGGTCTCATTGTGTGGTGGTATCTCAGAATAATCTAACTAAAGAATGTCTTAAAAAAAGAGTACAATCAATTTGTACCTAACTGGTTGTTTCCTTTTGTTTTGTTATTGAGAAGATAAAGGTCAATAAAATAATGTAAATGTGCAAATGGTATGTCTAATATTGTGGTTGTTTTCAAAAAAATAAAAACAAAAACGCCCCATGTAAGCCTAATGGCTAAATGGCATAGACATGAGCAAGCAATATGACGTGGATATGCTGATATAGTAATTTTAAAAAATTCTAGGACACAAGTGATACCTTAAAAATTTATATTTTTAATAAACTTATTATATGCTAAATACATGAATAGTTTATTCAAAAGTAATAAAAGAAAAGCAACATAACACTAATTAAATAAAAAAACTCTAGTCAGTTTTTTTTTGGAAAGCCATAAGTTCGGTTAAATCCAAAGTCATGTTTATTCTCATATCCTTGGTAATATATATTGTGCCTTTTGCCAGCAATTATTTGTGGATTCTTTTTTTTTTTTTCCTTCCTTTCTGTTTTTATTTTATTTTATTCATTTATCGTTATTATTTTATTTAACTTCTATAGCAAAATGCATGTAATCTCCTCCTCCATATGGAGTACAAAAACGTGGGACTTCATAATAGTTTGGGGTTTGTGTGGTTGGTTTCCAATTTCAATTACCTTTTCTTATATTATAATTCCCGACTGACCGAAAGAGCATTGTAAATTATAACAAGCAGCATGAGAACCTGAGCAAATGGAAAATCAGCTGTTTTGTCACTGTTGTGTGCAAGGGCATGTTCCTTTCTGTTCCCTTGGGGTGACACAGTGGCTTAAGGCCACATTTCCTCAATAAAGAGACCAAGGTTTGAGTCTCCTCAACAACTCACCTATTGAAAGAGAAAAGAAGACACTTTTCTTTCTAGTGTTCTAGAAAACAATGATAAATTAGTATTCAAAGTTCAAACTTCTGATATGAAGACAGTTAGGCATTCTGTGCTAAAAAAGTCACTTATCTGCCAGTTTCAGTCAAAATTTTGAGCTTTAACTTGACATTCAGTGACCATTTGAAAATAAAAAATTGGGATAAAAAGGTAATTTTTAAAAAGATTTTGATGAAAATTTAGTTAAAAAATTTGAGTAATTCATATTAAATCAAACAATTTACTCAAATATAAAATCAAATTAGATGAAAAAATTAGCAAAGGGTTGGAGATGCTGTAATCCTTCATTTTTTTTTTAACATTTTCATGAAATTTAAATAAAATAATAATTGTTGAAAATTTAATAGAAAGATTTAATTTATCCAGCATTTGATAAATTTCATTTGATATAAGTTTAGTAAATGAATTAAATTTCATTTCAATCAATTTTTTTATTAAATTTAAATTTAATGTAAAATTTGGTAAGATATGAGAGACACTCTAACCTTTCGTAAATATTGTTAATTCACACTTAAGGCACTTAGAACCCAAGTTTAATTTCTAAACACCAAATATAAATATAAAAATAAAATAAAATAATAAAATGTAGTTGAAATATTATTAAAAGTAAATATTAATTTATTATCTTATATTTATGTGTCATATCGGGTCACACATTGAACCACTCGAGTTCAACTTAACAAATAAATGAATTTTAAAATCAATCAAAGCATTTGACTTAATAATTATATAATACCTTTATAAAATGAGATTTTGAATTGAACTCTTATGAAAAGAAATTTAATACCTTTGTGATGATTTATTTTTCTTTTATTATATATTTTGTTTTTATTAATTTTTTAAACTATTATAGCTTAGCAAGTTCAAAGCCAGCTTTGTTTGACATGAGTTATTTTGATTAAATTAGTTAATAAAAATAAAACATATTAATTTAATCAATAAAATAAAATGTCACATTCAAATCATAATTTTTTTTTCTCACAACAATCATCACATCAATTATAAATAAAATCAAAATTTATCTCAAACATAACTTTTTAAATCAAATTAAAATTTTAAAAAAATCTAAACAATAACTCATCTCAAAACGAGTACTTAGGCCTAATTTGGGAATTTAGCTAAAAGTCAAATTTTAACTTTTAACCTATTTTGGGTCACATCACCTCTTTACTTATTTACATTTAAAAAAAAAAAATTAAAAAACTAAATTTTAATCAACTTCTCAAAACAAGCCTCAATAAATAAAATGGGCAAATTACCCTTAAGTCTTTTTTGAAAAGTGTGCTTTCTATTTAGTTCTAAAACCTTTTAGATATATTCAAAAGTCCTATACTTATTTATCTTCTCATCTTTCTTTACACCTTAGTTGTTCTCTCTATCTTTCTTTTTCTGATATCAGCGACGACCAAACCTTTCTTTGTTCTTTCTTTTTCTAATCTACAGTCACTAGCAACCGGCAATCACCATTGATTGGGGTTCACAGGTAACCACCGAGCACTAACTCCTTATTTCATGCTCACTGACGGCGATAGAGATGAGTTTTCAATGAAGAAGATGAACAGATTACTCAGATTTGATGTAGATCTATTCATATCTACGTTAGATCCGGCTAGAACCAAAAAATAGTTGTCAGAGTACAAGTATCTCTTTATATTTGTTTTTTTTCTTTGATCGCTTAGTTTTAATACTTTTTTTGTACCATACACTTTATTTTCCTATTATAATAGAGAAAATTTTCAAGTCCTGAACAAATTGTTTTCAAGTTTTAATTACAAGCAGTAAAACTTATAAAAAAATTTACAATTTCAGTTTTTTTGCTGTTGAATTGAATCATGCTTTAGAACTGTAAAATTTTACAATTTTATAACTTTCTTTAAAACTGTAAAATTTTACAGTTTCATAACATATTTTTCAGTTTGATTAATAAAGATAAATACTTAATAGAATTATACTTTAAAACTGTAATATTTTAGTTTCAAAATTTGCTTTTTAGTTTGATCATCATTAGAAATTATTTATTTAAACCCTACAAAAATTGAAAATAAAATATATATATTTTTTCATTTACTGTTTGTTGTTTTTAGGTTTTTTTTTTTTTTCTTCTTTTAGTTTATTAATATTTAGAATACTCTGTTATGTTTTTTTTCACTTTAATTTCTTAGTTTATTATTTTTCTTTTTTCGGTTATATTCTAGATATTTTGGTGAGTTTCCGGCAATATTCTTGATGTCTAGCAAATATTCTAGACATTCCGATGATTTCCAGTGATGTTCGGAATATTTTGATGATACTCCAGTGAATTTCTGATGATATTCTGGCGACTTTCTGGTGATGTTGAATATTCTGAAGAGTCTTCAATGACTGTTTGACGGTGATGGAATGTAAGATCGTTTTTAAAATTATTTTTTTTTAGTAAGAATTAAAAATATATAAAATTAATTAATATAAATATTTTATTTTAAAATTAAATGAATTTTAAATTTTATATATGAGATTTATCAATAAGTTCTCCTAAATAATCGGACCGAACTCTTCCACCACTAACAAAGAAGGCCCACCGCACCGCTCCCGTTGTCATTTACGTCACAAAAAGGCCGAGGAGCTGGTGGTGGTGGGGATGGGGGTGGGGGTAGGGGTAGGGTAAAACTAGACTGCAACACAACCCCGCCGTCAAAACGCCTCTCCGCAACCATGTCCGGCGGCTTTTCTCCCACCGACGAGCCCTTATCGCCTACCCCAGATCTCGATATCACCGTAAGTCCTCCCAATTCTCTTCTTCTTTTTCTTCTTCTAATTTCTCTACTTTCTGTTTTAGCTTTTCAAAGATTCTATTTTTTTCACCATTTGAGTTGATAATCCACACGCAAAGAACCCTCTGTTTGTTTCCTGAGAAAATTGACGAATTGCAGGACTTCAGTTTCTGCTGTTCAGTCCCTATCCGGAATTAGAAGAAGAAAATAAAAAGAGAAAAAATTGGTACTGAGAATTCAAATGTACTGAAACAAACTAAATTTGACCGACCTAATTGATTTAATATCGGCCAAGTCCAGTTGAAAACTCATAATTTTCAATCTTTAACCATTATTTGCTGTTCCTGTGGTTTCTCAGCTGGGCTTGATAAAGTATGAGAATACATCTTAATGAGGATCATGGATAATTCGGCTCATATATTCGAATTACGGGACAAATTCTCAAAAATATGTAGGCAGCTTATGAAGAATTGTAGGATAATGGGGTTGTTTGGTGGAGCTTATCTAAGTTGTTTATAACTTTTTTTAGTATGGAGTTTTGCCTGACCTGTTTGGTGCATTTTCTGCTTATAGCTTATTAGGCAGAAATAACTTAAATAAGTTGAAAAAGGTTGACTTCTAAAAGCTGGGTGAGGGATGTTTTGGCTTATGCTTTTAATTTATAATAAGTTTCAAGCACCAATATGTGGAAATGAAATTGGAGAATGCTATGGCTAGTTTATAACATAGAGCATTGAATGTAAGACCTGGTTTGAACCTTTAACTTTCAGTTCAATGATGTTAATAATACGTATGATGTGTGACATATAAAATGTTGTTATTGTATTCTATGAAGTTTGGGGAGGGGAAGCATATTAGATTTGAGAATATGCTAAAAGAAAGAAATTTTGTCTTATAAAACTCCTCAACAAGACTATGGACATAGAACCAACCACATAAAACAATCCTAACCATACAAGTCAGATGGCGGGTCTGAGGTCCATTAGAAAATATAAAATTACCCTCAAATTGTTCTACCTATATTGTGTGGTTGGTTTTGTGTCCATCGACTAATTAATAATTACTCTTTTTGGTGTGTACTTAACATAAACGTGGTGGAGGCTTTAGACAAAAACTTTGTGTAATGATTCATCACAAGTTGTAATCATACAGTTTACACCAACGACAATTGTGGTTTGTTATTTTGTCTACTATATGGGCTCTGACACATGAACTGTGAGGAGTTTCAGTACTCCGCAGGTAACTTCAATCTGGTTAACAACCAAAGTTCACTATGTTATATCCTTTATTCAAGATGTGTGGGAAATTAATTGATAAGGAACAAATTGTAGTAGAAGATTTGTACTATGGATGGATTTGTTTCTATCTCCCGATTATTACTTATATGCATTTGGCACTTGATATATAATTTTTGACAAGTAGGACGATTTTACTGAAATTTGCATGATTTATTTTAGCGATAATTTTTTTTTTGGACAAGTTTATATGTAGATATATATAATTTTGGCGATCTTGGAGTAAACCTAGTATTATTATTATAAGACAGTAATGCTTGTGCAAGTCTGATTTGGAGAATAGGTCTCCACGCCTAAGAAGCATGGACATGGACATGGACATGGACATGGACACGGACACGTGACATGTCATGAATACGATACGGACATGCCGACACATTAATTTTCAAAAAATACAGGACATGACACGTGGGGGATACGCATGAAATATATAATTTTATATATTTATTATATGTTATATATATGAATGTATCATTTAAAGATAATAAAAAATGTAATATGACACTAATCCTTATAAATTTATATGATTTTTGTTTTATTATTATATCTTAAGCAATTTTGTTCAATGTTATAATTAGTTTTCACATGTTTTTAATCGATAGACGTGTGTTTAAGAGATACACGTGTCCCCTCCAAGTATTCAAAGAGTGTCTGGGTCTTTAAAAAATATTAAAAAATAGGACACGTTTTAAAGAGTGTCGGACACGTGTCCAAAGAGTGTCGGTGTCCGACACGGACACGACACAGATACGTCATCTTTTTAGAAGTGTCCATGCTTCTTAGCTCCACGAAACATGACACGGATACATCATCTTTTTAGAAGTGTCCGTGCTTCTTAGCTCTACGCAAACTGTTGTAATCCAGTCAATTAATGTTCAGTTCATTCAGACTGAAAATGTGAACCTTATGTTTGGGATGTCAAGCTATTTCAAATTAAATTTGAAATCTGACTTAGGTTAAGGATTAGTGTATCAAGTGTTGGCTTTGACTCAGCTGAGCTAGTGAATTTATGAGACTCATTCTAGTCAATGTGGATTAAATTACTTGAATTAACTGATTGGCAGTCTTAGTGATGAAGACTCACAAGTTCAAATTGGAAAACAGAATTAGTGGAAGAGTAGATATGCTGGATGGAAAATGGATGAAGCAGCAAAGAAATGGATATGCTGGATGACTGGATCGGCAGAGAAAATGGCTGATAGGAATTTAGATGAGATGTCTGGGTGTGTGCTAGATCAGTCAGATTCACAAGAATGGCAGAGTTGATATATTCAGGGTTTCAAAGAGTCAGATAAAAGAGCGTTCAAGCAAGAATTACTGAAGTTCTAGAGTTCAAACTATTATTTTTAACTACCAAAAACATTCCTTCATTTTGATAACATGCCAAGAATGTTTGGTGAAAGTGATGGCTATCAACATGTCACTAGTCTAGGAGTATATATGGGAAAGTAGTAATTCCACTTTGTTAAATCATACATGATTGTCAATGACAAATTATAACCAATTTCAGTTTCATTTACGAGATTCTATAACAAGATAAATATTTCTTGCTTGGAGTCCACTGATGCTTACTCAGCCAGTCAAGTTCTTGGCTAAAAAAGATTCGAAGACACTCCTCAATGGGAAAAAAGGAAAAGAAAAGAAAAAACATTTGGTAAAACACGCACTTGATTGGCATTATCTTTTCCATCATATATCTTGTTTTTTTGGTTTGCTACTTTTCTTGTTGAGTTGTTAATGATTATTTTATTCTTGCTGTTCATGTTCTATTTGGTGATGTTGATCACTAACAGTGAGTATTGTTGGTACTTACTCTCTCCTCTTCCCCCCCCCCCCCTCCCCCCCCCCCCCCCCCCCCCCCCCCCCCCCCCGCCCCCCGCCAAAAAAAAAAAAAAACAATTTCAGATATAATAAACGAATAAATAACATCGGCGGTTTGTTTCTCATTCCAGATTGAAGAAGGTTCTGAAAACAGTGAGCAACTGCTTGAGGAAGAGGGCAGTGAGCATGAAATTGACAGTGAAGAAGTGTTTAGGATTGAAAGCGATGACCCTAGCAGGGGGCCAGTTCTTGGGATTGAAAGCAATAACCTTCAGAAAGATGGTGATCAAGTGCTTGAATTTGGAAGCAATGATCAAGTGCTTAGGATAGAAAGCAACCACAATGAAAACAATAGCAATCAAATGCTCGAGATTGAAAGCAATTATCATGAGGATGGAGGAGACTGTGATACAACAATTGATCAAAATGGTGGAAAGGGTTATCATCCACCAGTTGTGGGGTTGGAGTTTGAGTCATATGATGATGCTTATAATTATTATAACTGCCATGCCAAGGAGCTGGGATTTGCCATCAGGGTCAAATCTTCATGGACAAAACGTAACAGCAAAGAGAAGCGTGGTGCGGTACTCTGTTGTAATTGTGAGGGTTTCAAAACTATAAAAGAGGCAAGCACTCGAAGGA
Organism: Camellia oleifera; assembly: GCA_022316695.1. Lineage (NCBI taxonomy): Eukaryota > Viridiplantae > Streptophyta > Magnoliopsida > Ericales > Theaceae > Camellia > Camellia oleifera. Next base: position 71,022,491 of record CM039311.1, on the reverse strand, counting down.
AGGAAACTAGAACTGGTTGTCTAGCAATGATAAGATTGAGGTTGGTGGAATCCAATAGGTGGAGAGTCGATGAAGTTAAGCTTGAACACAACCATTTATTCGATCTTGAAAGGGCTCAAAACTCCAAGTCACACAAGAAGATGGATGCTGGAGCCAAAAGAAAGTTGGAGCCATCTATTGATGTTGAAGTACGAACAATCAAGTTGTACAGAACCCCGGTCGTAGATACTGCAGGTTATGGTAGCTCGAGTGAAAGAGAAGTCAGTAACCATGTTGATGAGTCCAAGCGCTTGATGCTCAAAAAAGGAGATGCACAAGTTATTCACAATTATTTTTGTCGTATGCAGCTAACAAATCCTAACTTTTTCTATCTGATGGATATCAACGATGAAGGCCGTTTGAGGCATGTGTTTTGGATTGAACCTAGGTCTAGGGCTGCATATGGGTATTTTGGTGATGTCGTTGCACTTGACATGTATGTCAAGCAAATATGAGGTTCCTCTTGTGTCTTTTGTCGGAGTAAATCACCGTGGGCAGTCAATTTTGCTTGGTTGTGGTCTGCTTGCTGATGAAACCCTAGAAACATATGTTTGGTTATTGAGGACATGGCTAACATGCATGTTGGGACGTCCTCCTCAAACCATCCTCACAGACCAGTGTAAGGCATTGCAAACTGCAATTGCAGAGGTTTTTCCTAGGGCTCACCATCGTCTTTGTTTGTCACTTGTCATGCAAAGCATTCTTGAGAATTTGGGGCAACTACGGGAATCTGAAGAATTCCGGACTGTATTGGGTAGAATTGTTCACAACTCTGTCAAAGTGGATGAATTTGAAATAGCTTGGGAGGATATGATCCAGCGTTTTGGAATTAAGGATCACAATTGGCTTCAAACTTTATATGAAGATTGAGAGCGATGGGCTCCAGTTTACTCGAAAGAGACAGTTTTTTCAGGAATGTTTGCTTCTCAATCAGGTGCGTTGACGAACCTATTTTTTAATGGGTATGTCCATAAAGAAACCTCTTTGAAAGAATTTTTTGACATGCATGAATTAGTTCTGGAAAAAAAAGTATCAGAAGGAATCTCTAGATGATTTTTTGGCATGTATGAATTAAGGAACCAATAGCATCGACATAACTAATCCGGTTCAGTGGTATGATCACTTGTGTAAAAAAGCAGTACAAGTTGTTGAGGAAGGGATGAGATCTCAAGATCATTACATGGCTGCTTGGCAAGCATTCAAGGAGTCTTTGAATAAGCTTCGTCTAGTGGCAGATAAGCATATGTTACCCTAAATAAGTTTCAGGTTTAGAATCTTTGTTCATATGCCTTCAATATGTTCATGTATAGAGCAATACTTCCTTTGTTGTATTTTTGTGGAAGGTTTTTTTTGAATAAATAACTTATACTGATAATAACAAATATTTAATGCAAATCCTCTTGGATGCTCGGCATTGAATTCATGAAAACAGAGTGACTGCTCAGCCTAAGGCAATGACATCAATTTTGGTTTTATTTATTTGTTTATTTTTGTTTAATTTCTTTCCAGCCCTCATGGGGGTTTTCTTACAATAATTCTATAGAACGAACCAACTACAGAACTTGTTACAAAAAATATAGCTAGAGTAATATATATGTATATATTTTTTTTGATAACCGAGTGTCCGGGCTAGCTTTCGTGCACCTTGACTAATCTCAGGGCCCTGAAGTTAACGACCGGGCAAAACCTCCAGTGGCTCCAAGGTGTGACTCGAACTCGAGACCTGTGGATTTTATCCTCCAAGCCTTATCATTTGGCCACTTACCTTGGGGTTATAGCTAGAGTAATATGAGTAAAGCAATCTGTTCAACACTCTCAATCTGATGTGTATGGCATTTAATGACTAAAATATATATATTTTTTTTCAGTCAATTGTTTTTAACAAAAATAAATAATTAGTTTAAATTGAAAACAAATTAATAATTTGGAGTTTAAATTAACAAAATTTAATTTAGAATTTATAAAAAATTTTGGTTCACACATGATGGAATCTGAAAGATGTTACTTTTTATTTTTTGCAAAGAAAACGAGTATCAACTTAGGATATAGATTTTTTATTTATTTATTTTTTGTTTTGTTTTGTTTTGTTTTGTTTTTATTTTTTTGTGTGGTTAAAAATTGAATGCTAATATGTTAGGTTACAACTTAAAGAGCCGTCACTGATCCATCAACATGAACTCCAAACTTTTCACTCATTGTACCATAAGACGTGACTACATGTCACTCGGTCACAAGATCATCAGTTAGAATATAGATTCATTAGCAATTTTTTATTATAAAATATTCAATGGGGAAAGTTGAGAAGCTGAAGAGAAACATATGAGTAATTCTTACAAGAAACAAAACATTAATGAAATGAAATCCCAAACTAACACTTTCTAATTATTTATTCTAAATACATGATATATACATTATATATACATATGCATATCATATATATATATATAAACAAAGCAAATCCATCTCAAACTAACACTAAATTTTTAATTATTTATTCTAAATCCATGATATATACATCGTATATACATATGCATATCAAATATATAAATAGAGCAAATCCTGCTAATGTGTTTCTTTTGTTTTAGCAAGAGATGGAATGAATTTCAAAGTCTTGCATTGAAATAGTTTTGATTTTGTATGCTTTGTATTTTATTATTACGAGAACAACGATTGTGGTTAGAAATTGAGTCTGAAACTGAAAAGGCAGTAGCGATAGTGGTCAAGAAAGGAAGAGGGGGTTGGCGGTGGCAGTTAGAAAATAGAGAAGGGGCCGACGACATGATCGGAGAAGGAAAAATAGACTACAGCAGAGCTTGGGGAGGGAGATAGGTTGGCTGGAGGACGTGGGGAGAGTGTAGGTGTTAAGGTTATGGTTAGGATTTGGGTTGGTTAAGATGGAGATAGTTGGAGAAGGTGAGGGTAAAAATGTCTTCTTAATTTTCATTTTACTTTAATTTTTTCTATAAACAAAAGCCCACTCCCAATTTTGGCCTTTGTAGTGCACATTTCGTCAATTTGGATGGAAAACATAATCCTTGTATTTTAGTTCAAAATTATATGAAAAATTTATGCCTATATTTAAGCTATAAAGGGTAAATTGCTCCAAACTTAAACTACAAGAGAATAAATTGAATTTTAATTTTTTACTTTACATCATTGTTTGTATCCTAAATGGTAACAATTGATTGGGCCACATGGGATGGAAGCTGCACCGTGGAGAAAAAAGGGAGAATCACATGTAGGTGAGAGAAAGAAAAAAAAAAATTACCAATACATGGAGGTGCAAGGGACACTTGCACCATATGTTTGTAATTTTATTTATTTATTTTTTTTCTATCTTCCCCATATATGTAATTCCTCCAAAAAAGAACCAACTCAAGGGAGTTGGAGATAGAGAAGCCATCGAGATATTTAAAGGGAAACTACATGTAGGTGGGAGAAAGAAAAAAAAATTACCAATATATGAAAATGCAAGTGTGTCTGTGATGAGGTGTAAATGAAAGCCTGTGTGGTGCAAGTGTCACTTGTACCTCCCATGTGTTTTGTTTTTCTTTCTCCCACTTACATGTAATTCTTCCATATTTAAAAGTCTATAAAATGAATATTTTTATAATTTGTATGCAATATATAACAGTTAAAAATTAGAGTTTGTTTTTATAATAGTAAAAAAAAAGAACTCTTAAGTCTATTCTATACTTTTAATAATTGTAAAAATACTTTATATTTTTAAAGTTTTTAAAAATAGACGCAATATAATTATTTAGTCTTTAGTGAACTATTTTTATTAAATTTTTTCAAAAAATTTTAGATTTTTAGATTTAACTTGACTAGACGAACCAGAAAATAAAAAAAAAAATTTTAAATTTTTTCAAAAAAGACAAAAATAAGCAAAAAATAGTAGACTTTTTTTTATACTTATTTTGGCTTTTTCAAATTTTTTTTTCAGAATTTGTCAAAAAAATTACTTTACACAAAAAGGACTGGAAAATAAAAAATTTTGACAAAATTAAAAAAAAAAAATCACTAAAAAAAAAAAGTCCAAAAAAAGAAAAGAAAAGAAAAGAAAGAGACCTTTTTTTTTTTTTTTTGAGAACGAAACAGCATAGATATTTCTTTAAGTTTCAAAAGAGTCTTACAGAATGTGCAAGAAAGTGAGCAGGTTGGACCACTGCTCTATCTACTTTCTCTAAGACAACATAAACAAAATGCTTAGTGCAAAACAAAATGTCATGGAGGATAGAATGGAGCTGCCAGTCTTCATGTGTTCTAAGTTGTGGTTGATATGAATTTGACCTGTTCAACAGCAGTCACGTGCTTCGTGTTCATTTTTTTGTTTCGCTTTTCGATCACAATATGGCCCTGTTTGGTAGAGCTGTGGGAAACAGCTTATAGCTTATGCCCAAACAGCTTATAGTTTATATCTTTCAGCTTAAGCTGATTTCCAGCTTATTCTCAAAGTATCTCCTGCCCCACTCAAAGAATAAGCTGATTTCTGACTTCCACAAAGCTATAAGCTATAAGCATAAGCTAAACCAAACATATCAAAACAGCTTAAATTAAGCTGAAAGCTGAAAATAATCTCTAACAAACAGGCCCTATGTTACATCTCTATTTGAGCTTAAATTTTAGTACGTTGGCCTCATTTGGGGAATAATTTTTTTTAGTAATTTTTTAGTTTTTTGGTTAAAATATGATGTAAAAAAATTAGTATGTTTTGGATGACTTTTTGATTTTTTAAAAAAAGATATTAAAAAAGTAGAGAGAAAATGAAATCTTTAATTTTTTGGTATAAGTGGTTGGTTTTTTGATTTTTTTAATAACTTTTTGACTTTTAGGCTAAAACAGACTTTTTCCAAACGAGACCTTAATAGCATCTCCAACAATAATATATTTTACCTATCTAAATATTACTATAAAGTATACATTTTATTTTATCTATCAACTATTTTGTATTTCTACTCCAATCATACTTTTTATTTTAATTATTCATCCAAACACTATTAACTTTATAAAATGCCACATCAGCAACAAAGAGGGAGGAAAATTATCTTAATGATTAAATATATTTTGTCTAGCCTTGAAGGTTAGTTACATATAGCTAGTGAATGTGAGTTGAGCTAAAATGCCTAATCATGTCCCTAGTGCATTAAAGTTGAAAAAAGTGAATCTACTATTTTTAACTAATAAACATTATATACCTAGTGGGTTGGAAATACTCTTACACTTCTATTGATGTGGTTTTAGTGTTATGTATTGCACTTGGGTTAATCAATATATATAGGATTAATTACCTAAAAGTCCTATCTATATATTTGGTGGTAGCTTAGGTCCTATCAAAAAGTTTTTGAACCAATAAGTCTCATTTAGAGATAAAAAGACATTTTGCCCTTTAATCCCCAAACTGAGAATGTTCTCAATTTATAATTATCAAAACTAAGAAATTTTTCAATTTTTTTTTAGTATGAACTGAGAATATTATCAAAACTAGGAAATTTATAATTATCAATGTTGAGAAATTTCTCAATTTTTTTCATGATTAAAATTGAGAATATTATAAATTGAGAAGGTTTTCAATTTCAAAAAATCCTAGATCTCTCTCTTTTTCTCTCTAATGGCAGTGGCGTGGCATCTGTGAACTCAGTGAAAACCATCGTCTTCCAAACATATACATTATCTCACACACTCTCTCTCTCTCTCTCTCTCTCTATATATATATATATCTATCCAACTATCTATAAAGCCCCATCAATTACTACTGCCAACATCAACAATGGAATCCTCAGACTCAGACCCTTTCGATTCGTTCAAGTCGAAGAAGATGGTCGGTTCATCATCATCGAAGCCATTACCGTTCGATCAAATGACCAAAGCTCAGTCGGATCTGACTCCATGGAGCTCCAAGACCCCCGAGAAGCCAGCGAACCCTCTGGGTTGAGTCCGGAATTGCCATAAGTCGAATCGAGATAATGGATTTTGTTGAAGACTCGGGGGTAATATGCGCTGGTGTTCATGACTCGATAATTGGATCTATTCATAGACTTCATCTGTGTCAACAACACTCTAATGAAATTGTTGTTCATCGGAAGCTCGTTGGTGATCGTGTGGCACCGAGTCAAGAAGGGTAATTCAGTGTATTAAAGATTAATGGGACTTATAGGAGTAAAAAAACTTATTTAGGATTTAATGGAGTATAAGTACACAAAATAAGACTTGTGTGTAAACGCTCCATATATATATATATATATATATTCTTTCTAATTAACAAAAATATTCAGTAGACTTTAAAACATGTTACAAGTCCCATGCAAAAGATAAAATAAAATTTAAAAATCAGATTTGGCATTGTCATTACTCAAACAATTCATTAAGATAAAATGATCTTTTGAACAATTATCATTTTTTTATAATTTCCCAAACAAGACATGAATTTTATTAGAATAGTTATTTTCAAACATTCAATTCTATGATAAAACAAACACGAGATACACATTATATCTAGTCAAATAGTTCCAGAACTAACTATCCATTCGATTGTAAATCCCTCATTATCTAGTTCATTCAAATAAACAAGGCCTTAGTGAATATTAACACTTTGTTACTGATGAAAATTAAAGACTCAAAAATGAAAGAAATGGATTAATCTTAACCTCTTTTTTTATTTTTTCTTTTTGGTTACCAACAATCTTAACCTTTATGTATTGGTGAATTTTCAAAAATAAAATTGATTTGTCTTTTTGGTAGTTTCAAAACATTTATTTTCTTTTAGAAAACCTTTTAAGCCTTATAGCTTGCCCCACATTAAAAAAATGAGAATACAATATTGAGTTAAAAACATCCACGTGAAATATTTCCTTCTATAAAGAATTAAGAGAAGGGTGCTGCTGTGTAGGCTTACACACACCACAAATGGTACACCAGTTGCGCACACGTACACTCGCAAGCTTTATTAAAGAGAATTACTTTTTGCTCTTGGAACATGTTGCCATTAGTTTGTCTCTTTTATGAGATAATTAGACACTTGGTTTTTTAATAAATGATATAGAATAATATTTCATGATCATCAAATAGCTTCTCCTATTAAACACCCAATAAAAAGACTAATAATAAGCGAGAGAACCCCAATAAAAGACCAAGAAAGAGGGATGATAAACCCAAGAAGTAACACACACACACAGAGAGAGAGAGAGAGAGAGAGAGAGAGAGAGAGAGAGAGAGAGTAATATTAAAAATAAAAAAAATAAAAAATATCACATCTTAAAAAAATAATTATAAATCAGTGAGAAATTTTATAAATATTAATAATTCAAATTATAAAATTTTTCATGAATATATATATATATATTTCTTGACTTTTCCTTGGGGTGTAATTACCTCTAAAAAAAAGGGATTAATATTAAGAGTTTGGCAAGTGTTTGGGCTTAGTAGACTCATTTTAATATATTTGAATTAAATTTATATTACAAAAAATAGATGATTATTATTAAAATTATATGTATCATTTATTTTTTAGAAATAAATATGATTCAAACAATAGTAGTAATATCCAATGATCTTCATTTTTTTACATGAATATTCAAATAAACGAGTCTTAAAAAGTGAACCGTTTAAATCACCAAAATCGATTTCAAAATAAACTTACAAAATCTAAATATACTTTTAAATTGAAATGACAATTTGAGAAAAGTTAAATTATAATATTAATCCCAAGTGACCAACTTAGAGGAGGGAGAAAGATCCAAGTGACCTAAATATCATGAGTAGACAACTGGGGGAGAGAAAAATGAGTCCGGATCCTCGGCCGCCTTATCTTGCTACAGTCCATGCGGCGCCCTAAAACAACATCGTTTTGGGGCAAAATTTCAAAAAACAAAAAAAAAACAAAAACAAAAACACAGAATCAAAGAAGAGAAAGAGAGGAAGAAGAAAGAACATAGGAAGAGAGAGAGGAGAAGAAGAACCTCTTCAAACAGAGCCCTTGTTCTTTCTCTCTTGTCGACGAAATAAAAACACAAAACCAGAGTCGTTTTGGCACTTTGTTTGTTTGTTTTTTTTTTTATATCCTTTTTGTTAGGTAAAATATATGATTCCCCACAAGTAAATTAATCAATGGGAATAAAAACTAATGTAAAAAAATTAAATCAAAAGCAACACAAGAATTTTTACGTGGTTCCCGCAATCTGACGTACGTCCATGAGATCGAAATCTGATTCCACTAGCAACCAAAAAGTTTCCAAACGATTATAAACAAGACACGAATGATCTCACAAAATCACCCTTAGATGAATTCCAAATAATCACAAATAAACAAGAGAAAAGACCTCACCAAATAGAAGAACAAAAATCTTCGAAACATAATTGTAGAAGACCCAAAATAATAACCCAAACCAATCTCCAAAGCACCAGCTGAAACCACACTGATAATGCTTCTGAATGACCAAAGATTCAAACCAAGAAAAACCTTCCAAGCACAGTCTGAAAACCAGCAACAAAACCGAAGCACCAATCCACTTAAAACAAAGATGATCAATTACCATCAATTTGCTGCAACTCTCTCTTCGGAAGTGAACAATATATATATATATAATGTTAAATCTTGGACTTGTTTTGATCAAAATCCTAACTGTTATCAAACTGAATTAGGTCCCTATAAATTAGATATAATATATAAAAAATATATTAACACCAAACCAAATTAAGCTTTTTTAATAAACCAATTGGGTTTCATACTCCAATAAGGAGGTATACCCAACAATTCTCCCCCTACCGACTTAGGTGGAGATATCAACCATATCCGCCAAAGTTCGACACTTTAAATGTTTGTCCCTCGACAAAGTTTTTGTCAACATATCCGAAATATTATCATCTGTGTGAACCTTTCGAGTTGTAACAATTTCGAATCTAACACATCACGAATCCAATGATACCTTACATCAATGTGTTTCGATCTCGCATGAAAAGTATAATTTTTACTCAAGTGAATAGCACTTTGACTATCACAATAAAGCACATATTTTTCTTGCTTCAAACCCAACTCTTGTAAAAATTTCTTCAACCATAACTCTTCCTTGCAAGCTTCCATAATGGCAATAAATTCAGTTTCGGTAGTTGAGAGAGCGACACATTTTTGTAATTTAGATTGCCATGCCACAGTTCCCTCTACAAATGTCATCAAATACCCCGAAGTAGATTTCCTAGAATCAACATCACCGGCCATGTCAAAATCCGTGAACCCATCAAGCATCGGCTTACTATCTCCAAAACACAAACACACCTTCGAAGTCCCTCGAAGATATCTTAGAATCCATTTTACCGCTGCCCAATGTTCTTTACCCAGATTAGAGAGAAACCGACTCACCACACCAACGACGTGAGCAATATCCTGCCTTGTACAAACCATGGCGTACATCAAAGAACCAACTGCTGAAGCATAAGGAATTTTCAACATCTCTTCTTTGTCTTTCTCACTTGTAGGACATTGATTCGAATTAAGCTTGAAGTGACCCGCAAGTGGACAACCAACCGGCTTTGCTTTATCCATGTTGAACCTCTCAAGAACTTTCTCAATATAGCTTTCTTGAGACAACCAAATCAACCCCTCTTTGCGATCACGAGCAATTTTCATACCAAGAATTTGCTTTGTCGGTCCCAAATCTTTTAGAGCAAAAAACTTGCTCAACCCCAATTTCAACCTGTTTATCATGATAGAATCTTGACCCACAATTAACATGTCATCAACATAAAGCAAAAAAATAATAAATTTACTATCCGGGAAATTTTTCACAAACACACAATGGTCCGAAGTGGTTTTAGAAAAACCATTATTCATTATGAAAGAGTCAAATTTTTTGTACTATTGCCGCGGGACTTGCTTGAGGCCATACAAACTTTTCTTCAATTTGCAAACAAATTTCTCTTTCCCTTTTTCCACAAAACCTTCTGGTTGCTCCATGTAAATTTCTTCTTCAAGGTCGCCATGAAGAAATGTGGTCTTCACATCAAGTTACTCAACTTCAAGGTTCATACTTGCAGCCATGCCAAGTACAACCCGAATAGAAGACATCTTCACAACCGACGAGAAAATATTATCAAAGTCAGTACCTTTCTTTTGCCCAAAACCTTTTACAACAAGACATGCTTTGTATCTCAGATTCTTGCCATCATTCTTCAATTTGAAAACCCACTTATTTTTCAGAATTTTCCTCCCCTTAAGCAACTTCACTAAATCATACGTGTGATTTTCAAGCAAGGAATTCAATTCCTCTTCCATGGCATTTTTTCAATTATCTTTCTTTGCATGCTCAATTGCTTCTTGGTAGCTCTCAGGCTCCCTTTGATCGGAAATCAACACAAACTCATTGGGAGGATACTTTCTCGAAGGTTGCCGGTCCCTTGTAGATTTCCTCAACTCAAGTTGTAGTGGCGGTTCTTGAGTTGGATGCTCTTCCTCAATTTCTGGCTCAACTTCATTACGATTAGCATCATCCTCTACATCTTCAATGGGTGGCTGCACATCTCCTTCATTTTCATCATCAACTGAAGATGAAGGAGATGGATCCATGTCAATGAGATCACTAGTTTTTGGCTCCGGTTGATCACCTTTGCTGAAGTCTTCAATTGTTTGGTCTTCAAGAAACACAACATCACGGCTTCGAATGAATTTTTTGTCGACTGGATCCCATAATCTATACCCAAATTCATCATGCCCATAGCCAAGAAAAATACATTGTCTTGACTTACTATCAAGCTTTAACCTCTCATCATTTGGAATGTGAACAAAAGTTCGGCAACCAAACACTCTCAAGTTCTAATAAGACACATCTTTGCTGGTCCAAACTCTTTCAGGAACATCACCATTTAAAGGATAGAAAGGAGACAAATTGATCACGTCAACCGCTGTCCTCATTACCTCACCCCAAAAGGATCTTGGCAATTTAGCTTATGAACGCAAACACCTTGCTCTGTCCACAATGGTGCGGTTCATTCTCTCGGCAATGCCATTTTGTTGAGGAGTCTTCTTAACTATTTTTTGGTGCCGAATACCTTGGCTGCGACAATACTCATCAAATGGCCCAATGTATTCACCACCATTGTCTGATCGAATACACTTCAATTTCTGCCCTGTTTCTCTTTCAACCATGGCCTGAAAATGCTTAAATATTTCTAGAACTTGATCTTCAGTTTTTAGTATAAAAGCCCAAACTTTCCTTGAAAAATCATCAATGAAAGTAACAAAATAAAGTGCACCACTATGCGTTCTAACTTTCAAAGGACCACAAACATCCGAATGAATCAACTCCAAAACATTTTCTTTTTTAGAAACAACATTTTTATGAAAAGAAACTCTATGTTGTTTACCTTCCAAACAATGAACACAAGTTTTGAGATGTGTACCTTTCAAACCGGGTAGAAGCTCTTTTTTGAACAAAACTTGCAGCCCCTTTTCACTCATATGCCCAAGTCGCTTGTGCCACAATTCAGTAGAAGTATCATCTTCAAGTGCATTGACAACACCTTTATAAATTTTTCCTTGCGTTGAATAAAGCGTATGAGTCTTCCTGTACTTAGCCACCACCAAAGGACCCTTTGCGAGCTTCCATATTCCATCACCAAATTTGTTGTTGAAGCCTTCATCGTCTAGCTTCCCGGTAGAGATCAAATTGAGACGAATGTCAGGAACATGCCTCACATCTTTAAGCAACAACTTGCAACCCAAATTTGTTTCTAAGCAAACATCACCCATGCCAATAATCTTGGACAAACCTTTATTATCCATTCGGACAGAACCATAATCTCCTTTGGTGTAGGTAGTGAAGAAATCAACTTGAGAAGTCACATGAAAAGAAGTATCGAAATCAGTCACCCGATTGCTCTCTTGGCCAACAAAATTGATACAATCATCTTCACAAACGACAATGAGATCACTATTGGTAGTAACCGTCGTTATGTCTTCTTGCTTCTTATCTATACTTTTGTCACGCCTTTTCTCTTTGTTCTTGAGCTTTTGGCATTCTCGTTTCATGTGCCCTTTCTCATGGCAATAATAGCACTCAATGTCTTTCTTTGAAAAAGAACCATCTATTGATTTGTCACGGCTTTGATCACGATCATGAGAAGTCTTACTCCTCCCTCTTGTTTTGCTTCGTACTCTTACAACAAATGCTTCCGAATGAGAGGAACCCACTGATTTTCTTCTAGTTTCTTCATTTAACAAGCTACTAGTGACTTGGCTCATTATGACAACTCCATCGGGCGCGGAATTACTAACTGTTATAACCAAAGTCTTCCAACTTTCGGGCAAAGAACTAAGTAGCATCAAAGCTTGCAACTCATCATCAAAAATAATTTTCATAGAAGCAAGTTGGTTAACAATACTTTTTATTTCATTCAGATGTTCCGGAATAGGGTTGTCCTCTTTATATTTTAAATTAACCAACTTACGAAACATAAAAGTTTTATTTGTGGTTGATTTTCTATTATAAAGGCCTTTTAATTTTTTCCATAAATCATGTGCTGAAATTTTAGTAGCAACATGATATAACACACTATCATCAATCCATTGACAAATAACACCAACGGCTTTTCGATTAAGCCTCTTCCATTCATCGTCTTTTATATCATCAGGTTTTCCACTATCACACTCAATTGGCCCATACAAATCTTTACAAAATAATAGGTCCTCCATTTTAGTTTTCCAAGTTACCCAATTGCTTCCATTGAAGCTAGACATATGACTCACATTCCTCTCCATTGATTTACACAAATAAACAAATCCAAATAAACCGTAAGCTTTGATACCAGTTGTTAGGTAAAATATATGATTCCCCACAAGTAAATCAATCAATGGGAATAAAAACTAATGCGAAAAAATTAAATCAAAAGCAAAACAAGAATTTTTACGTGGTTCCCTCAATGTGAGGTACGTCTACATGATCAAAATCCGATTTCATTAGCAACCAAAAATTTTCAAAATGATTACAGACGAGACATGAATGGTCTCACAAAATCACCTATAGGTGAATTCCAAATAATCACAAATAAATAAGAGGAAAGACCTCACCAAATAGACGAATAAAAATCTTCGAAGCATAATTGTAGAAGACCCAAAATAATAACCCAAACCAATCGCCAATGCACCAATCGAAACCACACTGATAATGCTTCTGAATGACCAAAGATTCAAGCCAAGAAAAACCTTCCAAGCACAGGCCGAAAAATAGCAGCAAAACCGAAGCACCAATCCACTTAAAACAAAATGATCAATTAGCATTAATTTTCCGCAACTCTCACTTCGGAAGTAAACACAATATATATATATATATATAATGTTAAATCTTGGACTTGTTTTGATCAAAATCCTAATTGTTATCAAACTGAATTAGGTCTCCACAAATTAGATATAATATATAAAAAATATATTATAACTAATACTAAACCAAATTAAACTCTTTTAATAAATCAATTAGGTCTCATACTCCAATAAGGAGGTATACCCAACAATTCACATTTCTCTTTTGCCCCTATATTCCCAAATCTGAAACCTAGATCTGAGAGACAATAACAAAGAGTGGAAGACAGCAATAGATGGAAACCAGTGATGAAGAGCGGCGACGGCGACACCACCTATGACATTCCACAAATCCATTCTCATATTTGAAATAAGCCCCCACTTTTATATTGGCCTTCCCTATTCACCTTTGATTTCCCAGATCTGAAATATCCCTCCCTTCTTTTCCTTTCTCTCTTTGTATATTATACAAAAGTTCTGCTGTTGTAATACATAATCCATCTTCAAAGAAATGAGAGACTAAAAAGGAGAGAGTACAAATTCCTGTCAACCAACCCATATATATATGTGTGTGTGTGTGTATTTTTTGTTGGGGCAAACAATAAGAAAGAACATCATGGATCTTGAAGAGGTTCTTCTTCTCCTCTCTCTCTTCCTTTGTGCTTTCTTCTTCCTCTCTTTCTCTTATCTAATTATGTCTTTTTGTTTTTGTTTTTGTTTTTTTTTTCTGTTGAAATTTTGCCCCAAAACGACATCGTTTTGGGGTGCCGTAGGGACCGCAGCAGGATAAGGCAATAGAGGATCCAGACTCGAGAAAAATACCATTAGTGACAGATATGAAAGAGGGAAATATGACAAAGAGTTGACAAGTGGAACTAGAGAAAAATAATAGGAGAGAGAAAGATCCAATATCATAAGTAGATTAAGGAATTGTTTAAGAAGTGTTAAATTAGTATACTTTCTAACTTTTTATGAAAAATATGAAATATGTGTTGGGTTTGAAGTGATGTGATAAAGAGGTGATGTGACTCAAATAAGATGATTGTGACCCAAATTTGCTATTTTAGCATATGTCAAACAAGCACTAAGCCCTGTTTGGGATGTCTATTTGGCTAAAATAGTTATATAGGATAAAATAGGTTAGTTTAGTTAAATAAAATAAAATGTCACATCTAACCCATAATAATTTAAAAAAAAGTCAAAAAGCCCATTCCAAATAAGAGTTTTTAACCCTAAGCTAAAAAATCAAAAAGTTAAAAAGCCAACTCACATCTCAAACGAATCCTACAGTTAGAGAGATTGTTTCCCATGTTCTCAAATACCATAAGTAGACACGTTTGTTTTTTGGGGGTAATGCTAAAGTTAGAGAGATGAAATAAAGTAGGGAGGAAAATTCTAATGCTAAAGTTAGAGGGATGAAATAAAGTAGTGAAAGAAGAGAGAAAGATATTATAAGTAGACGGAAAATATTTTGATGCGTAATGTACATCGTATATAATTTTATCCTAAAATTATGTAAGTTTTTACGAACTTATTTAAGTGATCTCATAAAAATGTATAAGTTGAATACAAACTTACATAATTTTTTACGAACTTACGTGATTATACGAATTTGTGTTCAACTTACTCATTTTTGTGAGATCATTTACGTAAATTTGTAAAAACTTGCATAATTTTATAGTAGGATTACATATGGTATGCATTGTACACTAGGTAATTTTCTTAAGGGGAAGTAGACAAGTGAGCAGAGAGAGAAAATTCCAACACTAAGTGAAGGAGATGTTTATATCTCGATTATGTGTATCTAAAAAATAAAAAAAAATACTTAAAATATTAAAAAAATTTAGTAAAAATAAAACACTACGAACAATAAAAAAAAAAAACTCAATTTTTTTTGTGTGAGTTAAATCAAAGAAGATGATTGTTATTTTCCTTAAAATGACATGAACAAAATATCTATATTATTTTAATATTTTATATGTATAAAGACCAAAGGGACAAATATGTTGAAAGAGGGCAAGTGTAATTTTTCAAATGTGAAGGGAGATCTGTATTAAATAAAAATTTCAGAAAGTGTTAATGTAATTTATCCAAAATAATATTAGAGAAAGATATATATATATATATATATATATGATTAGTGTTACGTCTCCTAATTTTACTCACTCTTTGTCTCTCTTATTTTTAACGTCTCTAATTTCACATAATTGAGGAAGCAAAATTAGGGATAAATCATTAGGTCCTACAAAGTACACACGTGAGAGGAGAGAGAAATAATATTAAAGAGGTGAAATAAAATAAACAAGTTGGCAAGTGACTTTTTTAGTTAAAAAGTCAAAAAATTATTAAAAAAAGTTAAAAAGTTAACACTTTATACAAAAAAGTTAAAAATTCTATTTTTTCTTTACTTTTTACATATCTTTTTGTAAAAAGTTAAAAAATCATTTCAAATATATTAGTTTTTTTAATATCATATTTTAATAAAAAAAAAATTAAAAAGTTATTGAAAAAGTATGTTTGCAAACGAAAGAGATGAAATAAAGTAAACAGGTGAGAAGAGAGAGAAAGATTCAATAGGTAAGTGAGAGAGATGAAAGAAAGTCGTCAAGTCAAGGAAAGAGACATAGATCAAAGTGAGAAAAATAAATTTATAAATAAATAGTCCTACTGAAGTGAATTCTATGATACCAAGTTCCTATATATATATACATACCACGAAGTTCCTATAAGTAGAGGCTACAACAGCTCCGATGGCCAACGGCTTAAACACCACACCGTTGGCTGAGATCTCGGTATCCTTTCCAATGCTGTCATCTGCTACTACTTCTGAGGATGCAGTAAGTGTTGTGCCTTCCAACAACGCAACATCTAACCCCAATTCTGAACCAAACATAAACATAAGAGCTCTGATAGGCTCCATGGTGGCACAAGCCACTTCAGCATCACTTAATATGGCTCCATTTGGAGATACTGTGAGGGAAGTTATAGTGAATCACGTTGTGCAACCATCTGTGAGCAGCTTGGGATCTGCGATAATCGATCACTTCTTTGTGCAACGCCAGAATTTCAATCGCAGAGTTGCCATTATGCTCTTCGTCTTTATGGTGCTCCTGCTTCTTCAACGTAAGACCATACATTAATTCCTTTTTATTTATTTTTTAATTATTTTATTTATTTATATATATTCAAGATAATTAATATTCTGGCTTTGATGCTATTTCAGGATTCTTATGAGCACCTTGAATGACTCTATTGGCTGTAATGTTGGGTATTTGAAATGGTGTCATTCCGTTGGATGTAATTGTATTTGGTGATGTGAAATTATGCAGTGGCATTGAAGCAAATACACCTGTAGTATTTTAATTTAATTTTTATTAATTTAAATGGTAAGATCTATCACTTTATGTTAACTTTTTAGACAATTAAACAAATGTCAATATGAATAGTGTAGAATAGTATTATAAAATCATCAAATTACTTCTCATATTAATTAGTGGTTGTTTAATACTACTCATCTTATATGACATTTATTATGTAACTGTAACACTAGATAATAATTTTCCCTGGAAATGTTCAAATTTTGGGTATTTTATATTTTGAAATTACTAGTAGTAAACCCGTGTTATGCACGGGATGCGAAAAAATTAATAACATATTTTTATATAAAATAATATAGATAGTTAGATTTTTATATGTAAATTATTAAACAAAAAAGATTGAAACATGCAATTTAAGTTTCATAATTTTACCACAATTTATGTATTAATTTTTAATTTGTCACAAATTCAATCATGTAACTTTCAACCCCCTTCCTAGAGTTTCAAATTAAGGCAAGCTTAACCCAAACAACTCGAGTCAAGCATGAAAATTTTCAAAAATTGGGCAAAATAAATTTAATTCGATAAGAACCTATGTAGAAATTTAAAAAGTCAAAATAAATTTGAGTGGACTTGAGCAGAGATATCAAATAGGCTAAGAAAATGAAACAAAATAGTATATATAAATATATAAAATTATTTGCTAATTTATTTTTTAAATAATAAATAAAAAAATAAAAAAATTGATATTAATGAACAAACACAAAAGTAATATGCTTAAGTTTTTCTAATAGAATATATTTTTTTTTTTGAAAATGTTTAAAAAATAAACATTTTAGAAAGGGATCATCAAATAAGTTGATATTAAAAATGAAAAAAAATTTATAACTGCATAAAATAATTTAAATATGATTTTTCAAAAAATATTTTTAACTTAAAAATTACAATAAAATATTTATGTATAATAAAAATAATTTTTTTACAAATAAAAGTATCTAAAGAAAAAAAAAAAGGATAAGAAGAAAATTTAGAATGGTATTCTCATTTGATTTGGAAAAAAATCAAGATAAACAATAAATTATCACTTATAACTCTCATTTTTTTTCCATGAACCATCATTTTAAATAGAAAATTAACGTTTCATTTTTTTTTTTATAGCAAAAGTCACTTTTTGGCAATTTGAGCCAAAAATATTTTCTTTTTTTATTTTAATTTTTTTAACTGACAATTGAGATTTTAAAAAAAGAAAAAACAAGATCCACCATGTTGGCAAATTCTAAAAAAGTCATTTATTTTCTTAATATTTTTGTCTTTTGTTAAAAAAAAAATAAAAAAATTGTATAAAATAAATTTACTATTCAAGTCATTGTAATTAAAAAGGATATAAAGAATCTTATAAAATTTAAAACCAAGAAAGAAAAAAAAAAAAAAATTCAATAGCGAATAATAATTTGAATACATGTATTTAAGACAAATTATGTTTAGACCAATAATATTATGACACATCATTGTGACACATGTGAATATTGATCTCAATCTAATTGTAGTAACATAATTTTTTTAAAAAAATTTAAATTTAAAATTTTATTTTATAATTTAATAAATAATACATAATTTAAGGAATGAATATTGATCTCATTTCAATTATAGTAACATAACTGAAGGAAGAATCCAAATTTAAAATTTTATTTTAAGAATATAAAATTAATTTATGGACCGATCATATTGTGACACATATTAACAAAAATAAACAAAATCAAAAAAATAAGAAAAAAGAATTGCAACTTTTAACCTAATAAGATGACAGTTGTAATGCCCCCAAAATGTAACAATAGAATAACCCATAATATACACCATCTATACGAAAAACTAATAAGATAACAGTCTTTCATTAATTCTCTGGTAAACATTACAAAAGGTACCACATGCGTTATACATTCATAAACCCTAAATTCTGAATCTATAGCATATGACACATGGCAATATACAGAAAATGAGAGGAAATTCAGATAAGTTCATGCCTTAATTGCTACATATTTCCAAGATTATACTTGCTAACAACAAAAGTGGGTCAAGTCTGAAACAAATAAAAAGTCCGAGGCTCGTATCAAAGATAATTACAATAAAAGAAAGACAAATGTGTCTTCAGCTCTAAGATTCTCCCAAGCTAAGTTTTTGGTGGAGGCATACCATCAACACTTGAAAGTTGGTTTCCACATAGGGTGAGCTAAAACCCAGTAAAAAATGCCTTAACACACTGTATGATGCTTAATAAAGTCATATAGTAAATGTATATGCATGCCATTTACCAAAATGTTACACTTTTCTCTTTCAAAACAATGCAAGGCCATGATTATAAATCAATTCGTAAAATAATACTTCTTAAATAAAAAAACAGGACAGTGGATAGACAACACTAAGAATTTTTAGGTACATGTCTACCAGTAGGCTATACAAGCACTACCAAAGCCATTTTATCAGTACTAACTGGAATGATAGACACCTAATTGTGCGGGTTTCTGGACTTTCACCAAAGACACACAAGCCAACATAGATAATATCACAACCACACCCCCAAACTAGATTCACCAAGGTATTCACAAATTTTTCTCAAAACGATACGTTTTCAATGTATAAATATGAAACAATGTTCAATACAAAATGTATGAGTAATTTGGTTTCAATTAACCTAATCCTCATGCAATTCTACAACAATTAAAGATATCCTCCACTGATAGTCCAAAACAGATATCTTTATACAAAAGATAAATCTCCAAGCAGCATATATGATTTCGAAAATCTCAATAGAGGAGTGATAATATATATTCAACTCCACTCTCTTCATCAACAGGTACATTCATATTATTAGTTCAGAAGCTCAACATCTTTCTCCTTTTTCCTTAGTTTAAAATCGATGATTTCCAACAAAACATTTATTCATTTCAAAACACATTTAAGGGAGAGATTTTCAAGATTTCCATCTAACTTATCAATGTAACCATCTCAACAACATTTTCTGTAAACCCACTTGAAAGCGTCTCTCTTATACTCCCAAAACCAAACCTAAATCAAACCTTAAATCAAATCCACAACTCCCAAATCACTACACTTTTCAAGGAACACATAATGAGGCTAAGAATAATACAAAGAATTTGAAGAAATCCCTATCTCAAGATTGGAAGGAGAGAAGAACAGGACCCAAAGTTTGATGGAGCTGAAAACAAAATTTTTTCCAATTAGAATGTTCACCTTTACGAGCTCTACATTTTTTTTCCCCAAAGCACTATGGCGGTGAGACTAACGGATTTGATTGTATAGGGGTGTTTAGACAAGAACTAAAGAGAGATAGTGAAGAAATCTAATAAAGTTACATTAGAGAGAGAGAGAGAGAGAGAGAGAGAGAGAGAGAGAGAGAGAAGTGAAAGAAAAGATTTTTTTCTCGTACTGATATATGTTGTACAAAATGTGTATTTAAATAAAAATGAACAGATTCATATTTAATTAAATTGAAATTACAAAATAAGAAATCATGAGACTAAATCATACTGGAGATTATAACTTGATGAACAAAAATATATAACAAAATATAATACTGAAATAAGAAAATGAAGCAAACTGAAACCTGTGTTATACCATGGTCTCCTTAAAACAGGTTCGGCGCCTCAATGTGAGTGTTAGAGTTATGTCAGCATTTGTTTCCCAAGATGCGACGATTAGAACCCACTAAGGCAAAAACAAATTTTGTTTAGCTCCGATGAATTGACAATAGTAGCACTCTCTCACGCATGAAGAATATTATAGGAGCATACTAACTATGTAATTTGAAAGCAAAAGATTTATGTGTTAAAAACCAAAGAAGGTGGTTTTTTTTTTTTTTTTTTTTTTATATACAATGGGAGAGAGGAAGAGTCTTCCAGCAGCAAATGCATTCAATTCTGTAAAACTAAAGAATCAAATGCACCAAAACTGATGGGAAATAAGTGTATAAGTTACACACTCTATATATATACATGTGTATATATCAACAGTCACAATAATCTGACCTAGTCCAAAAAAGATTAGGTTGGTAGGGCACCAATCCGGCCTAGCCCAAACCTAATCCATTCCAGTAAGCCTCAAGCCCAAGTCCCAAGATCCAAGATCTACATACCACGTACATGGACTTGGCCCAGTCTGGGCGGGTGGGCCCTGCATGCTCGTGTGTGGCATTTTTTGCATAATCAACTTGGACCATAGTTTTGGTCTAAGCCTATCCTTGAAACATCCATAACTCCCTTTCTTCAAAAAGTTTGGATGCCTCAAAGGGATTATGCCCTTATAAAAAACTTGGGATTTAAATATCAATCAATGCTTTCCTCTACAATCAATATGGGATAAGTGGTTATACATCATTCCCAATATCTCATTCATGAGGATAACTTTATGAGACAATTTTTCATTCAATTCTTAATAGTTTTTGGACATTCTTTTTGTGGTATAAAGATTTTGTTACAAAGAATCTAGACTGATTTGATCACACCTCAACTGGTGGTTGGGACCCACTTTAATTTCACGTTAAAGTCATTATAAAATCATTTTTTTCCCCCAACAATATACACACAGACCGCTCGAGCGACTAAAACATAGGTCGAGTGTCATATACAAAGAACTGCTTATGTAACACTTTGAAATGATTATAATAAACCAACTCCAAACAACTAATACAAGGTGACATAATTGAAATGATAACTTTCATTAATCAGAGTTAATATACAAAAGATGATAAGGAATGAAAGCAACAAATGTTCATATGCCCCAAACGGCTTACATCTTTCCAAGACGCGGCTTGGATAAATAAAAAATGAGTCATAAGCTCAATACAAATAAAGCCCAAGGCTTGTACAAAAGTTAAATACAAGATAAACAAAATTGAGCTCTTAGCTGCACAATCCTCCCAAGCTAAGTCCTTGGTGGAGGCATATCATCAGCACCTGAAAATGATTTTCCGAAGTAGGGTGAGCCAAAACACAGTAGAAATAATCTAACACAATATATGAATCTTAACAAAGATATAAGTATGATATCCATATTCAATGCCTATGATAAAATCATGCATAACTCTTTTACAAAACCATGCCATGCCAAGTGTTATATTTCAATTCATTTTATCTCAATTCATGTGTCATTCACTATTTTATTCAAACAACCAAACTGAGGGTACAATTCAGTGGTTCTCTAACCAACACAGCTATAGACACCCCATTTTGACTGGCCCTAAGACTTGGGCCCTTTTGGTTGATTACCCGATAATGACAATCAGAATGTGTTTTTCACAAAATCCTCAACAAGAAAAATGGATTTGAGCTTTAATCCCAACCTTCACACAGTTTTACTAAACTATTTCAGACCTTAAAACCCTCTTTTCAAAATATTTTTCCAAATATTTCTACGATGTTCTGAGGCTCTCATTTCAATTAAAATATTGCACTTTTTAGTAAACCGAGTAAGGACAAAGTGGAAACAAATGGAAGGGAGGTGAAATCTTTGAAAAATATTTAAAAACATATTATTTTTAGGTTTAGAGTTGAAGGAAATAGGAGGGGATGGAAGAAAATTGATTTAGGAAAAGGATGATCATTAAATCGTTAAGAAGGAAATGAACATCCTTCACTAAATTAGGCATATCTCTTTGTACACTTGAAATTTCAATGTGAGGCCACCACCATTGAAAATTAGACTTCTGGGGCTTCAATTTAGACCCAAGAATCACCTAAAACCGAGTCCGAATAAGGGAGATATGCCCATTTGAAGTTGGGCTTAAGAACATATTTTGTTGACCCGACCTAAAATAGCATCAAACTCGTTTTTTTTGGTTTTGGTTCGGTTGGGACACCCTATTGACCCATTTTTTTGATCCATTCAAGTGCACCCACTTATCCTCAATTATCTCCACTCACCCTCCATTATGAAAAGAGGTTTTGGCCTTATTATAAAGGATGAATCAAAAGTAACAAAGTCTTAATCATCATTATCATCATTGTCTTCCCCATCACCTTTATGTTCCACCTTGTCCCCCATTCCTTGACTTGTTTCCCATTCCTTGACTTGTTTATTATTTCATGGCTTATACACTCATATGATATATTGAAGAGGAAGAGGATTGAATGAGAAGAAAAAAAATCATTCGAGAGAGTTAGAGAGAAAAGAGAGCAAAAGAGGAAAAATTGTCTAAATTGCAACCTTGAGCCAAAACACTTCCAAACTTCCATAGCTACTGAAATTCCTCATTTCCATACACCAAAACCACTCCAAAAATTTTGATATAGCCAAAGATCAATTGCCTTGATTATAAGGAAAAGTGTTTAGTGATTTCCTATGTGATTATGTGCGCTACCTTATGTTTTTGTGATGATTCATATGTCATATCTTAGAAGCCGAATCTTTAGTTGCATCTCAGGAGTGAATTGCATTAGGATTTTTGTATATAAGATCATGCATATTTTACTAATTTTGTTTTGTAGCTGTTCGCGGGAAGTCGGTAAATCTTGCTTGTGTGTGTTTTTCTTATTATGTTTAAGCATCGTACCATGTGGGCTACTTGCTTACTTGATATAACTATATGAATGACAGTGGATGGAAGTTGTGTCGCTTAATTTGGAATGACCTTGATTTTTTATGTTTGTAAACTCAATTTATTTGGGTTGTACATCTTCAAAAATTTTTCAAAATATATGAAATCAAATTGTTCCAAAATGAATGGCATAGTCTATACTTGTATGCTTTACATAGTAAATTTGAGGATTTATTAAATAATCAGAACACAAACATATAAATAAAATAAAATTCATATCATAGTTTAGTAAAGGCCGATCTTTTGATCGGGTGAGCGGGGGTGCTCAATTAATGACTTTGCCCCTTCATACCTAAGGTTCCGAGCCAAGCATCCTTGGTTACGACGAACAGTGGCCTTGGCACGAGTCACGGGTTTCCTAATTTTTCCAAAATAAATATTAGGTGGCCACTCTGAGATCTGATGACGCAGTCCATTTGTGGCAATAATTTTTTAATAAAATAGATTTTTTTATAAAGTTGCCAAATCTGGACTCTCATCTATGTTTCACATTGCACTCGTGAAACTAGATCAAAGAAATCGAGGGTCCGAATTGTTTAACGCGTATGGGTACCCCTCAAGCATGTTACAACATGCATTATACAAATACTTCCATTTTGCCATTTTACGGATATTTCGTCCACGGGAATTTGCACCCATTTATACGCGTAGTTTTCGGGACTTTCACCCTAGACACAAATGCCAACTTAGTTCAATGGAGTCTATCCCCTTTCTTCTCCCAAACATCATACATACACAATGTATCAAAGACATAGTCATATTCAATGACAATCGATAAAAGATTAGTTTCAATTCACCTAATTCTCATGCAATTTCTACAACAATCATGGTTATCCTCTATTGATAGCCCAAAACATATATTTCTAGATAGACATGCAATTTCCAAGATAGATAAATCATCCAAATTTCCATAGGTAAGAGGTAATACATATCCAACTCCACCATTTATATAAACATTCATCCAATTTCATATTCTCAATACCAATTTCATTTATTTATACAAAATAACTATTTGAGACATTTTAGAGCAAAACTTTATTTTCTTCCAAAATCCTTTCCGGGCATCAAAATCAACAAATTTATCACAACATAACCTCACATCTACTCCCATAACCAATTTTCATACATACATTTGAAAACTTCTCTTTTGATTTTAAACAAAAACCTTAGGTTTATTCAAAATCATCCCAAATTTCAATATTCTTTACACATCAACAAATAACTAAGTTGAAACTCATAGAAGAGTGTAGAAAGTTCCTACCTCAAGTTTAGAAGACGAGCAAAGCAAGGAAGAAACTTCAAAGACACCGAAACCAAATTTTGTGCTCACCAAAATGGAGCTCTTGAGATACTCTACCTTTTTCCCAAAGACACTAGGGTCGAGAAACCAACGAATCTAGGTGAAAAAAAATATATATATATAGAGAGAGGCTCCAGATCTAGGGTTTTGAGAGAAAAAGATGTGAAAAAGTGATGTAAAAATGTGCTGCTGCGAACTAATATATGAATAGTCCGCTTGAGCGCAATGAGTGATGCTCAAGAGTCAAACACAATAAATTGTTCTACTCGAGCGCGAGAAGTGATGCTCGAGTGCAGAATGCACACTCCCAGTAGTTTTGCAGACAATAGACCCAAAGCTTGAGTGCAAGAAAGGCCGCTCGAGCTAAGACTGCTTGAGCGCAGGAAGCACCGCTCAAGCGTAGAATACATTCTCTCATTAGTTTTGCAGACCTGCAAAAGTACTGAGAGTTCACAAAGCCCGCTCGAGCACAAGAAGTGCCCCTTGAGCAGATGAGTAAAATTATGGGCAACAAAAAGTTTGAAACCCAAGCAACTAAGCTGTTCCAAACGCAAACATTACAATCCAATAGCCAAACTCAAGGAAGTATGAGGGAAAAAAAGACATAAACAATACTACGAAATCACGAAACCTGAGTCCAAGATACAAAAGGGTCGGGTTAAAACTGGAATTGCTATAGCTCAAGCAACCAAATCATGGCTCAAATGCATAATGACCCCCTCTTAAGTAGTTCAAACTTGCAAAGAGACCGCTCGAGTGAAGGAAAGACCACTCAAGCATCAAACACAGAATACCGCTTGAGCGACCAACCTATGGCTCGAGCGAAGAACACCCTACTCCCAAAAGTTCAGACTACAAACATAGGTACTGAGAGGAACCAAAGACTGCTCGAGCGAAGGAAAGATTGCTCGAGCAAACTCAATAACAAACAGACAAAAATTCCTTTGAAATTCTAATTCCCAACCTGTTCAAAACATGACCAACAACTCCAAACAATCAATCCCACATAACAAGAAGACAATAGGGGGTATAAATAACAACCATGAGAATTAGATCCCGAATATACAAGGGTCAGGTCTTAACCAAAGCTGCTATAACAATGTTTTACAATTATAATAGTACTAACATTACACTCGTACTATGCACGATCTAACACAAAAAATTAAAAATTAATATTAATTTTAGATAGTAATTAAAAAATATTTTTAAAATTTAGAAGAAAATAATTTAGAATCAAGAAAATTTTAATTATTTTCACTACAATTACAATTAAGTGTTTTTTTTTCCCCTAGTCTTGTCATTAATGGTATGTTCTAAGAATTAAATAACGAAAACATGTGTTATAACATAATTAGTAAAAAAATAAAAATAGAAAATAGAGTAAATTACAAAAAATGCACTTATAATAGGACATAAATACATTATGTTATTATTGTTTTGTAATTATAGCTTGTATTATATTAGAGTTCAACCAATGATATATCAAATCATGTGTGTCAACTAAATTTTACTCATTTCTCCTTTTTGTAGAACTTGTAAAAAATTTGTGTGAGTGATTTTCTGACCACACTGCCAACTCAGTATTCAGCTGGAGAGCACTGGTAGAATAGATGGCACCTGGCTGACCTGCAACAGAAAGAGAAGACTCCGGTGGTGTTTCGTTCACCCGGGGGCACTCCGACGATCAAGTCAGTATATCTCTCATAGATAATCAATAGCTAAACTCATAAGCTTGAGCATAAAAGTATTCCTTAGACCCATGGAGGTGCCTCTCTTTTATAGCTAATACAATCCTAGTCCCAATAGGAGCCTAGCCCTAATGGACTTAGGATTACTGCTAATCTGGGACTCCTAGTGGGATTAGGATAAACTCTCTAAGAGTCTTATCTTTACCCAAACTGAAGTCTTCTCCCAATCTAGGACTCTTGTCCCATATCCGCTTATCTCGGATTCCGGTATCCTCACAGATAACCTCAGCCTAGCTGAGATAACGTCGGCATCATGACCAGGACACATGGCACCTCGGCTGACACGTCGGCGTCACCTTGGCCACGTGTTGGTGCTCAGAAAATATATCCCCACAACTGCCCCCTAGGTTCTATTACCTCGGCATTCTGAGATGATGGAACCTATATCAATACTTTCCAGTACGTCGGCTTAAAGTATCGCAGCCGAGATCATCGTTAAGGCCGACATGTCTCTTTAAAGAACAAGAATTCCAAGAACCCGTTCACGCATATGAGCTGTCATACATAATCTCGGTTTAACTTTAACTTGTAAACTTTTCTTAAGTTTCAACAAGTGTTAAACAATGATCTTGGTTTAACTTCAACTTGTAAATTGCTACAAATTTCAACAAGTGTTAAACATCATCTCGGTTTAACTTCAACTTGTAAATTGCTACAAATTTCAACAAGTGTTAAATATCATCTCGGTTTAACTTTAACTTGTAAATTGCTACAAATTTCAACAAGTGTTAAACTTCATCTCGATTTAACTTCAACTTGTAAATTGCTACAAATTTCAAAAAGTGTTAAACATAACATCGGTTTAATTTCAACTTGTAAATTGCTACAAATTTCAACAAGTGTTAAACATCATTTATAACTCTCTGCCCCCTAATGTGGACTTATGTTCACATTAAGCTTGTGCATGTGATCTTGTTTGCTGAAGTTGGTTTCAAGCCGAGGTTGTTAGCCTTGATTTCTCTGTTGATCTTATTTGGTTTCAACCTGAGTTTGATTCTGACGACATGGCAAGCCGATGTTTCTCCAACTTAGTTCAACTCCATTATATGCAAGATTCGACTCTGCCATATAATGAGTCTAAGTTATTCATCATTACCTCGTCCTCGCATCGGCGAGCCGTTTTTCTTCTCAAACTTAAGTGCCGAGATCTTGTCTTCTGGAATCTTGGATCTGCTCACTCAGGTTGAGCTCTTCTCTTCTCAGACCTATTCATCCAGGCTGAGATCATGTCTTCTGGAATCTTGGCTCTGCTCACTCAGGTTGAGCTCTTCTCTTCTCGGACCTGCTTATTTAGGCCGAGATCTTGTCTTTCGGGATCTGGGGTCCGGGGCCTGAAATCCAGGATCTGCTCACTTAGGCTGAGCTCTTCTATACTTGAATGTCATCTCCTTGGAAGCACTCATGCCCCCTGTCTTCGCGATCCTTCTGGAAGGGTCTTTATTCCGTTTATGTCGACAGACTCTCCAGCTATGCTAAACTCGTCGTTTTCAACACGTTGATCTTGTACGGTGATGGCCATCTATTCTCCTTTCAATCCCACAGACGGCGCCAAATTGTGTGAGTGATTTTCTGACCACACTGCCAACTCAGTATTCAGCTGGAGAGCACTGGCAGAATAGATGGCACTTGGCTGACCTGCAACAGAAAGAGAAGACTCCGGTGGTGGTTTGTCCAGCCGGGGGCACTCCGACGGTCAAGTCAGTATATCTCTCATAGATAATCAATAGCTAAACTCATAAGCTTGAGCATAAAAGCATACCTTAGATCCATGGGGGTGCCTCTCTTTTATAGTTAATACAATCTTAGTCCCAATAGGAGCCTAGCCCTAATGGACTTAGGATTATTGCTAATCTGGGACTCCCAGTGGGATTAGGATAAACTCTCTAAGAGTCTTATCTTTACCCAAACTGAAGTCTTCTCCCAATCTAGGACTCTTGTTCCATATTCGCTTATCTCGGATTCCGGTATCCTCGCAGATAACCTTGGCCTAGCCGAGATAACCTCGGCATCATGACCAGGACACGTGGCACATCGGCTGACACATCGGCGTCACCTTGGCCACGTGTTGGTGCTCAGAAAATATATCCCCACAATTAACATAAAAAATAAATTGTAGAATGAAATATTAAAAACAACAAAGAAAGTAGTTATTTTCTGGGGTCACCCTTTAAAGTAATTTTTACCTTGCTAAGCATAGTAGTAAAATCCCTCCTCTAATAGATTAATTACAATCAAGTTAACCATTGAAAATAAAAATTAAAACTTGAGTTTTGGTTTGCCTAGTCTACCATTCTTTTGGTCCGACTACACCTAGATCAATTTTTTTCTTAATTTTTAAATTAATATATATATTTTAAATGTTCCACATTAAAAAAAATTAAGAAACTAATATATAACGTAATTAAATATAGTATGCAAATTTTTTTTTTTACCATACCTCTAAGAGAATTGTCACTTACTATTTTATTAGTTAAGTTAAATATATTTGTCATGTTGAAGCATTTACTAATATAATTTAGCTAAATAATAATTTGTATAATTTATATAAAAATATACAAACTTTTTCTTTATTCATTACAAAATTATACAGAATCTACATTTTAAACAGTACTTTTATAATTTTTTAAAAGTTACTCATAAATTTAATTTTTTTTCACTATTTGAAGTAATATTTAATTTATTTCAAAATTTTACATATATTTAAATAGTATTTACAATAAGAGTCATATAAATTATTTAAATTTATATGTTAAATATTTAAATAATTGAAAGTCATACGATAACTATTTTGACCATATGACACATCTTATTTAAATCTTAAAGAATTTATTTAATAATGTTGTATATGTTATGTAACGCTCCAAAATAATAACAACAACCCATAATATGATCTTCTGTGGAAAGTATAACTTGTGATAATTTAACTTGTGATATGCATGTATATATTCATAAATTTTAGATCTTGAATCTATATCATGTGCCAATAGTAAATGAATTTAAACATAAGGACATACAAATAAGTTTATACTCTAATGGCTACATCTTTTCAAGTCAATGCTTGAGTACAACAAAAGTGAGTTAAACTCAATACAAATAAAGTCCAAGGCTTGTACAAAATAATTACACAAAAGAAATGAAATGGAGCTCTCAGTTCCAAGTCCTCTCAAGCTATGTTCTTGGCGGAGGCATATCATCAGTACCTAAAAGTTGTTTTCCACATAGGGTGAGCTAAAACCCTGTAGAGATACTTTAACACAATATATAAAACTTAATGAAGTCACAAAGTGAATGCATATGCATTCCATTTGCCAAACACTATACTTTTTCCATCTCAAAACAATGCATGCCAATATTATATATCAATTCATGAAAAATATCATTTTACATTAGAAAATAGGGCAGTGGATATAAAACATTGGGAATCTCTAGATACGCGTCTATTAGTAGGCTATACAAGCATGGCCAAAGCCATTTTACCGGTATTAATCGAAAGGATCAGCACCTAATCGTTAGGATTTCTGGACTTTCACCAAGGACACATAGGCCAATATAATAACCACAACCACACCCTCTAACAAGACTTACCAAGGTATACATTCATTTTTCTCAAAACTATATATTTTCAATGTTTAAGTATGAAACAATGCTCAATGCAAGATATATGAGTAATTAGTTTCAATTCATCTATTCCTTATGCAATTTCTACAACAATCAGTTATCCTCCACCGATAGTCCAAAAAAGATATTTTTGCTCAATAGATAATTTTTCAACAACAGATACAATCTCATAATTTTCAAAATGGGAGTGATAATATATATCTAACTTCACTCTTATGATCAATAGATGCATTCCTCTTATCTTTTCAAAACCCAACATCCTTTCTCTTTTCTTTCATAAATCAAATATCAACAATTTTCAAACAAAACCTCTTTTACTTTTAAAATCACACTCAAGTAAGGTAATTCCAACATTTCAACATAACCCAACATTTTATACACTCTCACAACCTTTCTTGAAAATTTATTTGAAAAACCTTTCTTTTACATTTCAAAATCAAACCCTAGGTTTAACCTAAAATTCCCAAATCACTGAACATTTTCAAAGAGCAAATAACTAAGCTAAGAATCATACCAAAGGTTGAATAAATCCCTACCTCAAGATTAGAAGAAGAAAAGAGCAAGTGTTGAAGTTTGGCGGAGCCGAAAATGAAATCTATTTCGATTAGATTGACCTCCTTAACGAGCTCTATGTTTTACTCCAAAGCATAATGGTGGTGAAATCAATGGATTGAGATGTGTGAGAGGGTTTTAAGCAAGAACTAGAGAGAGAAAGGAAAGAAATTAGGTTTTGGGAGGTTTTAGAGAGAGAGAGAGGGAATGAAAAAGTGACAAAAATCCCTTTTTCCTATTTGATATATGCACAGACCGCTTGAGCGACCAAAACACCGCTCGAGTGCACAATGACCCCCTCCCAGAAGTTCAGACTTGCAAAAGACCGCTCGAGCAAAGATCACCCATTCCCAGAAATTTTACAAGTCTGCAAAAATCTGAGAAATCTCAAAGACTACTCGAGCGACCAAATCATCGCTCGAGCAAACCCAAAGTGAAACAGACAACAACTCTTTTGAAAAACTAACTCCCAACCTGTTTCAAATACAACCAACAACTCAACTCAATTATCAACAAGATGATAAAGGGCATGAATAACAGTTAAAGGTATAGAATCCTAGATCTAAGAGTATGAAAAGTGTTAGCTCTAAACTAGAACCATTATATGTTACGTTATAATAAACATGCAATTAAAAGACATATGGCATTGATAATACAAATTGTCTAGATCAGACCAAATCTACTTGATTTTAGACCATTTTTTTTTTCCTCAGGCCACTAAAATAGTTCTCATAGTTTGATTTACAGACCTCTATTTTTAATTTTTTAATTATACTAATTTATTTAAATATTTTATAATTTAAAAATAAAAATCAATCCAATAAATGAATAAAAAAATATAATTATATATAAAATAATGTAATTGAGTTAGCTCACAAACTTACATTTTTTGCTCGCTTTTAAATTTGAACTATTTTAGTGATTAAGGTGTAATTTATGGATACAAATTCAAGTTTAGGCCTGATTTTTTTTTTTTTTCTTTTTTTTAGTTAGACCAAATTGTTTGGACTAATTGTTCAACTTCCGGTGAGCATTAGTGAATAAAGTAAGTTTATGATTTACTTTATGGATATTTTCGTAATCTACTTAAATTATATATATACTAATAAATTGTGTATAATTCACACTTCAAATAATAATTTTTATATATTTTTAAAATAAGTAATGTTATGCGATGACAATTTGTAACGTCCCGTATTTTTATTACTTAGATAACATTACTAATATTCATTAATTAAATCCATTTACAAATGACAATTCATCTTTTGATGAATTGGTGAATAAAGAATTATACATGTTCCCTCTTATTATACAACAAATAAAAGAAATGTCCCGAGGCTTACATCCATATTACATACAAGCGAAAAAAAAAAAAAAAACTGATCTCTGAATTACAAGTATATCTTGCAACCTCAATAAAATCATAAAACTGCACAAGAAAAAAATTCCATGTCCTGACATTTGAAATCTTCAGTTACTTGTGAAGTTCATCAACATGGGATGAACACTAATGCTCAGTAAGAATCTCATAGTTCTCAAACAATAACTAACACATAGATAGAAATGATATTGCATGCAGGGTGATACTATATAGTAAGGTGACATTTTGTATGCCCAAAATATTATACGTAGAGTATCATTTTCTCAAAATTCATTGGAACATCCAAGAAAAACTTTCTTCCATAAAATATTATCTTTCATTATCAGAAAATCATAAGTCTTCTTTGAAAACAAGTATGCTTAAGAAACAACATCATTTTAAATTTATCAATCCAATTCCAAGACATTCCTCATTTTATTTCCATTTTTATTTATTTTATTATTATTATTATTATTTTTTTACAATTCACAAATACTATAATTCTATAACATTAAAGTCCAAGTTCCCCTTTGAAAAACCTAAGTGATTCGTGATTAGATCAAGATTTAATTGTATCAATTCCTAACCAATTAAAACCAACAATCTAAATCAAAAGGTACGTACGAAAGTGATTTAGATTTTTGTTTCAAAAACAATAAATAGACACAAATGATTTTGGGGTACTTACCAATTAGTCCTATTAACTAGACTTATTTACCTACAGGTCCTAACTAATAAATTTAACACTATAAAAATAAGAGAGTGATAAATTTATCACTAAAAATTTATTCATAAAACAAAGAGACTGATAAATTTATCACTATAAAATTATTCATAAAAAAAAAAGACTGATAAATTTATCTTTATCACTTAATAAATTATATCAAATAGGACTTAATGGGTAATAAGTCTCCAAAGTAGGACCTATTGGGTAATAAGTCTCCAAAGTAGGACCTATTGGTAGTTTACCCAATGATTTTTACGTGAAAAAAATCACTATTGGAGCACCTCCAATTGTGATTAAAAAATCACGGGTGAACTGCCACAAATCAATCCACTACTGAAGAAAGAAAGATTACAAACACACAAAACAAATTACCCAAACGCTGTCAATTTGTCTTTAACAATCTGTATATCTTTCACCGCAACCTTCGTCTCGGAATTGATCAGAATGATGCTGAATCCACAACATCAAACTCCTTCGACTCCGCTGTGCTTGAATCTTCAGATTCCATCGAAGAAGAACACTTTTAAAGATGAACAATAAAACTCCTTGATGTGTGCTTATCAAAACATGAGTTTAATACTCAATCAAACATAAAGGAAAACTAGCAAAACAACTCCAAAAAAAAAAAACCTAAAACCCTTAAAGAAGATCTCAAAAACATATCCTAGATTTGGAGTAACTTGCAATTTTATAGTTGCTAAAATCGCGACATCCACTCGAGTGTAGGAATGGACGCTCGAGCGGGGACACTAAAACGTGTGTGCCAAACTAGGGTTCACGCACAATCGTAAGAACTTACGCTTGAGCGTAAAATCACACTACGCAGTTTTTTTTGCAGACAAGCCAAAGTACTACGATGGTGGAAACTCCGCTCGAGCGCCACGTTCCCCGCTCGAGCGGGAAGACCAAAACAGAAAAAAATTACAACTCAATGAAACGCAAGTTTGTTCACGGAATTAACAATAAGTAGGGTTCTAACAATCTCCCCCTTTGTCAATTCCTGGACAAAACTTTTCTAACAATTTTGCCTATCAAACAAACCCACTAAACACACTAGCTAACACAATCAAAAGCCTCTTCTTTAACAAAAACAAAAAATAGCAAACCCACTGCAAAACCACAAGAGCCGAATTCAAATATGAAACACTTAGGAACATTTTGAACAATCCACCTGTGGAAACAACCATACAAACCAAAACTATGGAACCAGATAAGACAAATAGATCAAAATAAGCACAATAGTCAAATATATATCTAACGTGATCTATTTCAAACATATCTCAATATCCATGGATCAAAACTTATCCGTCCCTTAAATCCCAACTAACTACAAAGCCAACAAAGCCAAAAAATATCTCCAAATATCTACTCCCCCTTTTTGTTCGGGAGGAAAACACAATTGAAACAGAAAAAGAAAACTAGGGAAAAAAAACTATGCAAAGAAATATACTAGCCAAGAAAACAAGCATAACGGAGCTGGTGGCTAGGGAGGTGGTTGCATCTTAAGGAGGGACAAGATCTAGGAAAGATAAAAGGAGGACTGAGCAACTGACTCCTCAATGTAGCTAGAAGAGGCCTCCAATGTAGTGAGCCGGGAATCAGTGGTAGTCTCAAGATCATGTAAGCCAGGCATCAAAGATATCCATCTGGCCCTCTAAGCAATTAAAATGTGAAACCATGGACTGCTTGAACTGACGCAGATGGCCTCTGATAAAATGATCCGGATGAAGTTGCTCTCCCTCATCGGCAGCCTCACCTCCAGCAGCAGCATCATACTCGACCTCCTCGGCCAAAGGAGTATCCCCTGCACTTGCACCAGAACTACCCACTCCAGAAGGGACCCCCTTGACGTGAGACTAACTCTGAGAGATGGGTTTTTTGGTCAATGGGTGGGTAGGAAAAGCAAAGTCATTCTCATCAAAAGAAGGAACCTCAAATTTTGTGAGCAAACAGTTAATGAGGCAACTGTAAGGAAGACTTAAGTTATTTCGCTCAAAAGAAGCGACCATTTTTTGAATAATCAGGGTGACAAGATCGATAGAACGGTGGTGAGCAATGCAAAAAAGGACGAAACCTTGTTCTTGATTTATTTCAGAGCTGTGAGTGTTGACTATGATGTTGGCATAACCAATGAGGTTGAGTAATGGAACTGGGAAAGAAGCTCATTCTGTTTGATCAAAGTGCCCTAGATCCAAGAATGAGGCGCACCACACAAAGCAGTGGCCACCTTGTTGAAATCACAGGTGGGTCAGACTGGGAAAGGATAGTGACAAGGAAAGAATTGGCCAATGCGCAATAGCTCACGAATAAGGTTAGGTGTAATGAGGATAGACTTAGACTTGACCCAGGTCTTAAAAGTAGGGCCAATATCATCAATCCCCTCAATATTACAATAAAATTTCCGCACCCAGTCAAGATTTTGATGGCCAGAGAAAAGAAAGGACTAAATTTGCCCCCAAAAGATCGAACAATGGTCGAATATGGATGGACTCAATGGTGTTTGGCTGGACATTGCATTCAAGATGGATAGTCCTAGAGGAGGTAAGACTCTCTAAGCAACTTGGCTTTTTCTGCTGAGGGAAACCGGTCGGTGTTATAAGAGGGGCGAGTGACAATGGATTTTCGACGTTTCACGGAGGACATGGCTAAACCAAAGGACAACCCCATTACAACCACAACCAATATTCACAAAAGAAACAAACAAAATTAGTAACCAGAAAACATTAGTGACTCAGGACAAATGACAAATATCCAGCAGACATAATCCATTTGTAGCAAAACCGACCAGAAACACAACCAATGAGTAACATTTGGTAACAAAATCCAAATAGGCATAATGAAAATCACAAAAGAACAGAAGGCAGTGATAATATCAACAATAATGCCCAATAACCCATAACCCATTAGAGCACCAAACTAAAGATCCAAGAGAATGACAGACTATAATCACATGGCATACAGAAAGGCCCGAACCATCCCCATAAGAAACTCAAAAGGTATAACCAACTGTGAAAGTGTGTGAACAAGTGGAGAAAAACAACTAAACACAGAGACGAAGATACCACACCCAATACCTCAAGTAGAAAAAAAAAACAATATAAGAGAAGAACAAAATAAATAAAAAACAAAGAGGAGGAAAGAGACAAACCAGAGATGGAAGAAGAACACCCCAAAACAAGGAAAATCACGCATGTGAGGCAATCCAAGTCGCAAGAGGAAGGAAAGGCACCACAGACGAAGCCCTAGGAGAGAGGAAGAGTTTTTAGGGAAAAAAAAATGGACTAAAGATTCGAGGGTTGGGTTTTTAAAGTGAACCAGACCGCTTGAGCGAGGGTTTGAACGCTTGAGCGTGAGCCTGAACACGCGTGGCTATGCTTGAGCAAGGAATCATGCGCTCAAGAGCCAAAAACACCCGCTTAGAAGTTTGTTATCTCTGCAAAAATGCTGGAAGAAGGAAATTTATGCTCAAGCTTAAGAGTTTTCGCTCGAGCGGGGAAAAGAAACAACAATGACTAAAAACCACCTTTTCTGAGCAATTAAAACCAACTCGTACTAGGAAGTGTGACCTGAAACAACCAAAAGTGAGCATAATAGCAAGAATGTGACACTAAGATAGAATAATCTACAAACCATGAAACTTGCAAACTTGCAAATCTGACATTATGAAGCACAAAATCATGAGCAAATCAGATAAAAATTAATCAATGATCATAAGCTACATGGGAATGCACAACGCCAAAACAAACATGAGAGCTCACATAATGAATGTGTGTGTGTGCAATCCTTGAGAGGCCACAGAGTTAGAGTTAATCCTCGTAGTGATCGGATGGCTGGACCTCCATCAAGTGTAATGAAACATTACAGAGAAAAGTCAAACCACTAGGAATCAAGGAGTATTTGTTGAGTAAACGTGGAGGCTCTCCCTCAATCAATGAGTCCCTTTTTTTATATATATTTTTTCTTTGTGACTTTTTTTTTTTTTTTTTTTTTTTTTTTTTTCTGTGGGAACTCACTGGTGGCATGCACGCTCAAGAGTACGGAGACCAAACTAGAAAATCATAAAATCAGTAAGGATGGCTTGGTTGGTGCCTCTGAGGTAGCCTTTTTCTAATGCCCGGACTTCAATGAACTGAGAGAGGAACCGTGGAAGTGAAAAAAATGATGATAGAGGGTTAAGAGACTCAACATCACCTATGATATGCCAGTATAGGTTAGTTCCTTCAATAATGTAAAAGAGACATTGATAGTGGTCCATAGAGAACTTTGATCACTTATGTGGAAACCCCTGCAACAGTTTATCTCGAAGATATGTCTAGAATGAGATCATGAAGTCAATGAGCATGAGCATTCAGAATGAGCTATGAACAAAGAAGAATGAAATCTTGAAAGCAGCATGAGAGGTGTTCATATGAGTCTAAATGCAGAGATGACAAAAATCAATGAAAATGAGATTATAGCATCCAAGTACACATAATACCAAACACTCACACCCACTCAAGTAACAGGTAACACCCTAGTAACTAAGCACTACACCCAAGGTCTTTCTAAGGAACTCAAATCGAAGAAGATCAAGGGGTTTTGTAAAAATATTAGCTTTTTGATGCTCAGTGGGTACATGTTTAAGAACAACAAGGCCCTTTTCCACTAACTCTCGAATGAAATGATGACGAATGTCAATGTGTTTGGTGCAAGAGTGTTGGACATGATCTTTAGAAATGTTAATGGCACTTGTGTTATCACAAAAAAGGGTGAGAGTGTTTTGGTCTATACCATAATCATGAACCATTTGCTTCATCCACAATATTTGGGCACAACAACTCCTTGAAGCAATGTACTCAACCTTAGTGGTCGAAAGAGAGATGGTATTTTTCTTTTTGCTATACCAGGCAACCAAATTATTCCCAAGGTAAAAACACCCCCCAGATGTGCTCTTACGATCATCAGCACACCTTGCCCATCAGCATTAGAAAAATCAGTGATTTCAACTGTATTGTTGGTCGCGAACCAAATCCCATAACCCAATCTCCCATTAACATACTTAATGATGCGTTTGACTGCGATAAGATGAGACTCTTTAGGACAAGCTTGGTAACGGGCACAAACACCTACACTAAATGCAATGTCGGGACGACTGGTTCTGAGTTACAAAAGACTCCCTATCATACTCCTGTAAAGGGTAGGATCAACATCAGTACTGGATGAATCTTTCGAAAGGTAAAGCTTGCTGCTCATGGGAGTCCGAGCATGTTTGGCCGACTCTAGACCAAACTTTGACACAAGGTTTTTGGCATACTTAGTCTGAGAGACAAACATATCCGAAGGAGATTGTTTAATTTGAAGACCCAAGAAATAAGACAACTCTCCCATCATGCTCATCTCGAACTCATGCGTCATGCAATCTGAAAAATGTTTCACAAGATGATCAGCAATGGATCCAAACACAATATCATCAAGATAAATCTGAGCAACAAGTATATGAGACTTAGTATGTTTCACAAATAAAGTCTTGTCCACACTACCCCTTTGAAAATCATTATCAAGAAGAAAGGTAGTAAATCTATCATACCAAGCTCGAGGGGCTTGTTTTAACCCATACAAAGCCTTTTCTAACTTATAGATATGGTTTGGACATTTAGGGTCCTCAAACCCTTTTGGTTACTCAACATAAGCCTCTTTTTTTAAGTACCCATTCAAAAAGGCACTTTTCACATCTATTTGAAACAATTTGAAGCCAAGAAAGAATGAAACACCAAGTAAAATACGAATAGATTCGAGACGTGTAACTGGGGCAAACGTCTCATCATAGTCAACACCCTCTACTTGAGTATAGCCTTAAGAAACCAACCTAGCTTTATTTCTAACTACAGTACCATTCTCATCAGATTTATTCTTAAAGATCCACTTGGTACCTATCACATTCATGTCTCTAGGTTTAGAGACAAGAGTCCAAATATTATTACGTTCAAATTGACCTAATTCTTCATGCATAGCATTGACCCAACTATCATATACTAAGGCCTCTTTTATATTCTTAGGTTCAAT
Source organism: Camellia oleifera (assembly GCA_022316695.1). NCBI lineage: Eukaryota > Viridiplantae > Streptophyta > Magnoliopsida > Ericales > Theaceae > Camellia > Camellia oleifera. The sequence continues at coordinate 70,983,893 of CM039311.1, read as the reverse complement.
TAATGAAACATAACACATATGAGATACCTCATCCCGAATTTGTCTTTGGGTTTTCATTCGATCTGAAACACTTCTAATCACCTATTGAGTTGGATGCTTCAGTTTTACCCTTGCTGATGGTTTGAACTCTGGACTTGTGGTGACAGAGGGATCAGAAGTGGTGTCTCTCTGTGCACTCTTTGGACTCTGACTTACCTTAGAAGTTGGTGCTGGCTCACCTTCTTGTGCTTGGACCTCAGCTTCTCTTTGACTTTATGGTTCAGTATCTAGGATTAGAGACTCACCATTTTCTTCCTCATTTATGGGTAAAGTAGGAGAAGTTGTGTCATCCATAACCACATTGATCGATTCCATTAAAGATAAAGTTCGCAGGTTATAGACACGAAAAGCTCTACTAGTGGTTGAATACCCTAGAAAAATACCTTCATCACTTCGGGAGTCAAATTTGCCCAAAGGCTCTCTATCTTTGAAAATGTAACATCTACTCCCAAAAGTTTTGAAGTATTTTACATTAGGTTTCAATCCCTTCCACAATTTATATGGAGTTTGTAAAGTGTCGCGCCTTAAATACACATGATTCACAACATAAATGGCGGTATTTAAGGCTTCAGCCTAAAACTTTAGAGGAACTTTCTTACTCAGGCGCATGACCCTAGCCATCTCTTGAATAACCCTGTTCTTCCTCTCAACAACTCCATTTTGTTGTGGAGTAATCGGAGCATAAATTCATGCTTAATTCCATGCATATCACAAAAATCCGAAAACGAACTATTTTCAAACTCACGACCATGATCAATTCAGATTCTTATGATACGCCCAATAGAAACACCATGTTCATTTTGGATTTTAAGGACTAAGGCTTGGAAAGTATCAAACGTATCAGATTTTTCTCTTAAAAAATTTACCCATGAAAAACGAGTAAATCATAAACGGTTAAAAAAATGTATCTTTTACCTCCAATGCTTTCAGTGCGAGTGGGTCCCATAAGATCCATATGAACCAATTCAAGAGGACAGTTGGTTATGAAGTTGTTCACCTTTTTATGAGGGGCGCGGGTTTGCTTCCTAAGTTGACATGGTCCACACACATGGTTCATATTCTTACCCAGTTTAGGTACTCCTCTCACAAGCTCTTTGTTGGCTATCTTAGTTAGGTTTTTGAAATTCATGTGACCTAATCTTTGATGCCACAGATTAATATTACTTATGATGGCTGAGTGGCAGGCGAAATCATTAGTGGTAACAATCTCATAGTAGTTATCCGATGTGCGAACCCCATGCATGATAGTATTTCCCTTTTTTTTATCTAAAATTTCACATTTATTTTTTGAAAATAATACTTTATGGTGGGAATCACACATTTTACTGATGCTTAAAAGATTTTCTTTAAGATCATCAACAAGTAATGCATTTTTGAACTTGGGAAGAGCAGCCACACTTATAGAGCCCTTACCAATGACTCTAGAAGTGCCACCATCTCAAAAGGTAACAATTCCTCCTTCATATTTTTCAAGAGAGGTGAAGTAAGATTTGTTACCTGACATGTGACGAGAGCACCCACTATTAAGGTACCATATGTGTGAGTCGCGTGCTTTTAGAGCAGTGTGAACAGCAAAACAAGTCAAGTCACCCTTTCTCACCCATATCTTTTTGGTCTTAACAAAATTAGGATTGGAAATCTTGGTAAATGTCTTAGCGTTATAAACACCCTCATGAATCTTGGTGCTTCGCCTAGACATGTAAGGTTGTCTCCTAACCCAAAAGGTATTAGAATTTCTACACTTTTGAGACACCTTACCAAACAACTCAAAGCAATAAGGATGAATGTGGCCATACCTACCACAATGATGACAAACAAAAACATGTTTTACCTCCCTTTTATTGATCTTACCCCCGTTCGGCAGATGAAGAGAAAGATCACCCTATTGTACCTTCAGCTTTCCCTTTGTTTGAGTCTTCAGGTCATGTGATGTAGAGGCCTGTCCCTTGTGAATTATCACATTACCATAGCCTAGACCACTTTTGTCGCAACCCATTTGTTGAGACCTGAGGATGTCTTCTAATGTCTCGGAACCTTTGTTCCACATGGCAATAGTGGCTTTAGCATCTCTGAGTTCTTCATCTTTTTGACAAACAATGTCTTCCAATGTAGCTTGTGACATCTCAAGGTTTTCAATCTTCTCTTCATATGTGGCATATATTTTCAGAAGTTCATTCCTTTCGGTCTCACAAGATAGAAGTTTCCCACATAGGTCTTGCCTGTCATTAGAGATCTTAACGACATTCTGCTTTGCTATTTCAATTTCTCCTTTTAGCTTGATATTCTTGCTTTCACATGCTTTGAGCTTGAGAGTGAGTTTGTCATTTATCTTGGACAAATTCAAAGATTCATCGTAGAGTTTTTCATAAGCTTGTTGTAGGTCATCACCATCAATCTCATCATTGTCTTCCGAGGTCTCATCTTCTTCTTTTTGCTCCTCTTTCTCCTGGACCTCATCCAGTCGAGCAACTAAGGCATGAAAATTGATAGATGGTGGTGAAGTTGACTCTCCTCTTTCATGAAATTGACTCAGAATATCCCATGCATCTTTATCCTTTGTGTAGTGAGCAATCCGTTGTTGTTCTTTGTTAGAAATTGCTTCACGAATGGTAGTAAGAACTCTTTGATTACTTGGATTGTCAGCGCTTTCAACACCTCTTTAATGCTTGCCAGCCCTCAGGGTTGTAAGCTCTCAGAAACATCCTTATTCTAATCTTCCAAACCAAGTAATTACTCCCATCAAAGGTAGGAGCATGGTGCAGATTCTAACCACGAGCAAATTCCACTAGCTTTGGAGGAGGTTGAGTGATAGCAGACTAGAATTCCATGTAAGTACTATCTCCGTCTTCACTGGATTCGGTTTCGTCTGGTTCTTACTCTGACCCGCTTTCATCATCCCAAGTCACTGTATAGACTTTCTTTCAGTTCTTTTTCAAAGGACATTCAAGAGCAATATGTCTAAACCCTTGACATTCATAATACTTGACCCCTTGCCCCTTCACAATCTTCTTTTCAGTTTTTGGAGCAATTTTTGGTGAAAAAGTTTTGGGTTTTTCATTACTCTTATCTTTTGTAATAAGGTCCTTGAAATTAGGCTTCTTTTTCTTTTAATTTTTTTTGAACTATTTAGTAAACATAGCCGTCATCTCGGACTCTAGATCAAACTCAATCTCAAGAGTTTTTGTAGTCTCATGAGCATTAGTGAAAGCCACACTATCTTTTTGTTTTTTCTTAGAAATTTGGTGTGCTTCATAAGTCTGCAAGTTTCCAACCAACTGATCAAGCTTGAGGGCATCAACATCCTGAGGTTCCTCAATAGCTGTCACTTTTGATTGGAACCTCTCGGGTAAAGACCTCAAAATTTTCCCAACAACCTTAGCTTCAGGGATTTTTTGACCCAGTGTGAAATAGGAATTCACGATGTCACTAAGTTTATCATAAAAATCATCAAACGTCTCATCATTATGCATAAAAAGAGTTTCAAAGGCGGAGGTGAGACGTTGAAGTTTTGACCTTTTAATGAAAGTAGTACCCTCATGAATTGTTTCAAGAATGTCCCAAGCCTCTTTTGCTACCTCACACGTGCGAATATGACAAAACTCTTTAGGTGTGACAGAGCAAAAGAGGGAATTGAGAGCCTTACTGTTCCAACTCGAGTTTTGATAGTCGAATGTGTCCCATTTATCAAGGGGTTTGGGAATATCAACACCATCAATGATGATAACATGTTCACTCCACCCATAGATCACACAGTGCCAAACTTTCTCATCGATAGATTTTAAAAACGCTCTCATACGAGCTTTCCAATAAGAATAGTCTGTACCCTCAAGTAACGGAGGTCTATGGGTTGAGTTACCTTCACGAATTGAATCCATATCACCAATCACACAAAATCACACTCCTATAGTTTTGATAAAAACAAAGAGTGACTTGCTCTGATACCAATTAAAAAACCTAAGTGATTTGTGATTAGATCAAGATTTAATTGTATCAATTCCCAACAATTAAAACTAACAATCTAAATCAACAAGTATGTACGAAAGTGATTTAGATTGTTGTTTCAAAAATAATAAATAGACACAAACAATTTTTACGTGGAAAAAATAACTATTGGAGCATCTCTAATTATGATTAAAAAACCACGGGTGAACCGCAACAAATCAATCCACTACTGAAGAAAGAAAGATTACAAATATACTAAACAAATTACCCAAATGCTGTCAATTTGTCTTCAACAGTCTGTATATCTTTCACCGTAACCCTCGTCTTGGAATTGATCAGATTGATGTTGAATCTACAACATCCATTGTCGAATCAATGACTGCGCACAACATCAAACTCCTTCGACTCCTCTGCGCTTGAATCTTCGGATTCCATCGAAGAAGAACACTCTTAAAGATGAACAATCAAACTCCTTGATGTGTGCTAATCAAAACATGAGTTTAATACTCAATTAAACATCAAGGAAAACTAGCAAAACAGCCCCAAAACAAAACCCTAAAACCCTTAAAGAATATCTCAAAAGCCTAGATTTGGAGTAACTTACAGTGTTATAGCTGCTGAAATCGCGAAGTTCGCTCGAGCGTAGGAATGGATGCTCTAGCAGGGACGCTAAAATGCGTGTTCCAAACTAGGGTTCACACTTACGCTTGAGCGTAAAAACTTATGCTCGAGCGTAAAATCACACAACACAGTATTTTTTGCAGACAAGCCAAAGTACTACGATGGTGGAAACTTCGCTTGAGTGCCACGTTCCTTACTCGAGTGGGAAGACCAAAAATAGAAGAAAATTACAACTTAATGAAATCGAAGTTTGTTCACGAAATTGACAATAAGTATGGTCCTAACACCCTTATATTAAAAAACAACCGTCTTATAATCTATTCTCACTTGTCTATCTGTTACATCACATCAACATTTGCATTATCAATAATAATTCAACATAACACAAGAAATAATAACCATCACCGCAACATTTCTGTCATCGATAGTAACTACTCTTAAATCAAGAATATAAACCCTTCCATTTCAATTTCTCAAATATTTACAATTGATTTCAAATCCCTCTTTTATATATTTCAAAACAAAATTTTAACTTACATAGCTATAACTATGAAGATACCACATCAACACACTAAATAATAGATATACAAACATAAAGGTATTTCTACTTTGTTTTTTTTCTCCTTTTCGTTTCCTAAAACCTCGAGCTGTGTTTCTTGCATTCGAGTAGTGTTGCGCTCGAGCGGTCAGCTTCTCTTTGTAATTTTTGGAATTGTGGTGTTTTTTCACTTGAGTGGTTTATGTATATTTGGAACTCATTGTAGGGGTGTTTGGTGTTGGAGTATTGTTGTTTTGGTACTAAGTAAGAAGAGTAGTTGGGCGAATAAAGCGCAAGTCTTATGGGTTAATGAAGGGTAAAGTGTTGTTGTTTATACCAAGAAGTGGGTTAGACGGATCGATATCCTTGTAACATCTTTAAGAATTCCTTATCAGGTCTTTGGGAGTTGGCAGTGTTGGTGTTTGAGTTAGTAAGAATGGTTAGCATGAGAGTGACTTGAGTTTATTTTATGGGGTAATTATTTCTAGCCTACTTAGAGTGGTTAGTTTTGTTTTATGGAAATTGCTTTAATTATAGATTCTTTTGTTTGGGATTGGCAATATGTGGGGGTATGTTGTTAAGAGATGTGGAGAAGGGGATTGGTCATAGGACTATCTTAGGAGGTTGCCTTGGTGTGGTAATATTATGCTTATTGTATTGTTGCGTGGTTTAATGTGTGCTAAGTTAAATTACTTTCGTCATAAGTGGAGGTTGTTTATGAACCCCATGTAAGATCCCTAGTGTTGGGGTGATTTTTTGTTGCGGTTTTAGTTTGAGGATGGAACTTTTAGTGGTATGGTAAGGTTGTGTGGAGCGGGTAGTGAGTTGTGTGAGATTGTTATTTACTTCATTGGTCTTAGGGTGAGTGTATATTATGATCTTTAGGAGTTCAGCTCGAACTTAAGTGTGGTGCGAGGAAGTATTGCCATGTAGGCGTAAGTGCAGGGAATGGGCTAAGATTTGAGGTAATACGGGTAAACTTGAGAAATCTGGTGTGATTCAATGAGAATGTAAGATTGTGTGAGGAGCTCCATCTCGGAGTTGATTTGGTTAGGTAATATGTGTTGGTGTAGTGTTGAGATATGGAGTTAAGTGGTATGTCGTTGTTTGGAGGCTAGTATGGGATAGTGGTGTTGAATAATAGATTGGCTAGCATTTGGATTAGTTGACATATAGTCACCTCAGGAATAGGATGGAATTGAAGGATTGTGTAGTTGATTGATATCTTAGTGAGGCATGTAAATTCCATATGGACAGTTGGGAAGTTATTTTGAATTTGAGGTAACCGGTTTGGGGTTATGGTTTTACTGTGCTTTTGTGCCATTATGTGATTGTGAGTGTAAAATTTCTTTTTCTGGTGTTACTGCGTTGCTGGCTTTCTGGAAATTTCTCAGGATTCTCATTGTGAAAATTTGGTTTTGGTATTGTGACATCACTGTGGGTGTGATGGGTTTTGTTGGGTGACCGTGTTGTGGTTCACCAGAGGAAAGCTAATAAAAAAAAAATAATAATAATTTCTTTTGGTGTTGTGGCCTTAGGTACTTTTCTTGAACTAAAACGGTTTTGAATTAAAACATAAGTTTTCAGTTCAATAAAAAGCTGAATCCAATAAATCAGAAATAAAATGAAAATGGTTTTGTGTTAAAAATATCATCTATGGTTTTCAGAAAAACAGTTTGGAAATCTCTGAGTTTTATTGTGGACAGTTGAAAATATTTAGATTATGACAGTGCGGATTTGAACACCTTTTGGGAAAGTAGAGTGTTTTGAGACAAATGGGAAAAGTAAGGAATTTCCTTTAACTTAGATGTGGTACCTTGTGTTGTACGGTGCGTTGTGATCTAGCCTGAGTTGCTAGTTATGTGCTATGTGTTTACTTTACAGGGGTTTAGACTTTGTCCGAGGCTTGTTATGCCGTATTTGTTATTCTTTAGCCGTATTTTACCTTGTGTTTTCGTTTTGAGAGTTGGTTGAGAGTTTGGTGTGCGAGGAGTCCTCTTATTCTCTGTCTCTAAGCGTTTGAGCACTCGCTGGTGATTTCGGTGTTGTAGGTGAATTCAGGCGTGGTTGATGTTTTTGAGTCTGAGTGGTTACCGTTGTTGTTGTGGTGGTCGTTGTTTCAGGTCTCATAGACCACTACGAGTCATGTGGGTCGAAGAGGCATACGTGTTTGTTCCTTGGTCTTTTGTTATTCGGGCATCTTTGGGGCCCCGAGGTGTTGAACCTAGAATCTGGGAACTTATCTGATGATGGATCTAAACGTGGGTTGGTGTTGTATCCCTTGTTATCATTGCGTGGTTTTTGGTTTTGGCATTACTTCAATTTCGGGGATGAAGTTTCCTAAGGTGGGGAGGTTGTAGCACTCTGTACTTCCTGTTATAATGTAATTATATTTGACTCTTTGAATATCTTGATTAGGAACCTTCTTAGTCGATATTTGAGCTTTGGTTGAGGTGTTATCATAGTGGTTGGGTGGGTGAGATTGAATCAAAAAATTCAAATTCGATTAGTTGTTATTGAGTAGTCTTCACTCTTTTGTCATTTTCTTTTTCCACACTTTGAATCTTGATGTTAGGTTAGAACCATTAAAAAGCTTACTTCCGGGGCTTCAATTTGGACACAAAAAAGACCCTAAACGGAGTCCGGACGAGAGAGTTATTCCTGTTTGAAATTTGTGAACCTCTGCTGTGAGGATACTGCGCTCGAGTGCAACTTTCAACGCTTGAGCAGACTGCGCAGAATCTGGTCTTTAAAAGTCACTTTTTGGGTCAAATCACTTCACTTTTCACTCCCCTTTCTCTCTCATTCTGCCATTTTTTCTTTCTCAAGCTATTTAGCCTTGATTTTCTCTATTTCTATACACCTTTGACCCCTAGTTCCATATACCAAAACATAGAGCATGACGAGGGCTTCCATTTAATCTCAACGAATCGTTGTTTCGTCACCAGTGATTTTTTCGACTTGTTTCCTTCTTGCTTCAAGAGGTAGGATCTATTTCTTAGAATCAATATGAGTTCAGTAGTGTATTTGTGGTGTATTTTAAATATATAGATTCCATTGTCTTTGGATTGATTTTTGGAAATTTGTTTTGTAAGTGAGAGTTTGTTCCAAATGGAATTGTTGAGCTATGGTTTGGCTACAAAAGTTTATTTTCCACTTACAAAAATGCATGAGTTTTTAAAAGTAAAAAGCCCTAATTTGGAGAAACCCGAAAATGTTGATCTTTTGAGGAAATGGTTGGATTATTAAATCAAGAATGTAAATGAGGGGTTTTCAAATGTTTTCTTGAAAAAGGTTGTGATTTTGAAATTGGAGTTGATATATGTTGAAATGAGCTACTTCTTGCATTGAAATGGATTTTCAAAGAGGATAGGGGTTATGCCCAAAAATGTAAATGTTGAGATTGTAAAAAGGAAATAGAATAATTGTTGAGAAATGTGAAATTAAAATGATGATTAATGATGATGGTGGAGTTGGATCTGTATTATCACTCCCATTTGAGATTTTAGAAAAGTATTTCTTTTATGGAATTTATTTATCTATTTAGAGATATTTGTTTTGGGCTATCGGTGGAGGATAGCTATGATTGTTGTAGAAATTACATGTGAATTAAGCAAAGTGGACTATTTATAAATCATGCATATCATGGAGGATATAATGGATTTTGAGAATTTAAACTGTGTGTTTTGGAAAGAGATTTTGGAAACTTTTGTGTTATGTTTTAAGAGCATTTGTTTCATTTTGAAAATCACATTTTGGATCACATGTATTGTGTTATTTGGAAAGGATAAGTAAAATGGTAAATTAGAGAAATGGTTGTTGTCACATCAAATAAGTTGGCTTGTGTGTCTAGGGTGAAAGTCTTGAAAACCGCGCGTATACATGGGTGCCGATCCTGCGGACGAAATTTTTGTAAAATGGCAATGTTAGTGCTTGTATAGTCTATGTTTACATGAGTCCCGTTTGACAGTTTCTTGCGTATGAAATTTCCGTGAAAGGTTGTATTGGTTTTGGAGATTTACTTATTTTATTTATTATCATCTTGGTTTTGGAAAGGAATGATTTGGAATTGGGTTTTAGCAATGTAATTGTTGTTGGTTAACGATGTATTTGTATTTGTATTTGATTTAGCTATGTATTTGTTAGTTGGTATTGAGATACCTGGATTGGCTTTGGAAATAGATTTTATATTAGAATAATGTTTTGAATTCAGAAAATGTTTTGAATAAACGAAAGGTTTGGAAACTAGAAAGAAAGGATTTTATTGAAAAAGCAAGTGGATTTGAGAATGTATTTGGGCATATTATATGTATGTATTGCATTCATGATCATTTGCATTGGTGGAGCATATTTAGTTTTTGAAATATTTCCTACTAGGCTTTCTGCTTACCCTACGTGGCTGAAAATGTTTTTCAGGTATGTTTATGCAGATGTGGATTGAGACATTGAATTTGTGTTTGGAACCGTATAGGGTGGTTCCTTTAATTGTCGGCCAAGGGCCATTTATGTAGTTGTTGGCCATGTGCCATTGTTGTAAGGGTTACACTCTTTGTATCTGATGTAAGCCTTTGGGTATCTTAATTTGATTTGTAATATCTTTGTATGTTTTGTTACAGAGCATCCATTTGACTTAGATGTTGTATCTAGAACGTATAAAATTGAAAAAACACATGTACTGTGTGCTTATATTATATACATCTGCATTAGTGTCACGCCCCACTTTTTATTACTCGAAGTATTACCAAATTCATTAACTTAATTCAATTTCAGAGATAACATGCGGAAATAAACTCAAATGTTTGACTAGTAGAAATGAATAATAATTCTCTCATTCGTATGCAAATTAAATACAACATGAGCATACTAAATAAATTGCCCTTGGGCTTACATCATTAATAAGTCAAGAAGAAGGGTATAACCCTTTTACATAAATGGCATTCCACCAACACAAAAGAGGTCCCGTGGCCAACAAATAAGAAGATCCAAAACTTTGCAACACTTCCTGATTAATACCTAAAAAAAATTCAACAACGTGGGATGAACATATAGTCCAGTAGGCATCTCAACATGGTCCTCAACAATAACAACTTACAGATAGCTATGATCATGAATGCTCAATCTCATACTAGAATAGTAATGTGGCAGTTTATACAAAGTATACATAAGTATGAACTTTTCTCGAAAACAGCCATTTCATTCAACGCTATAAGTGGTTCATCTTTCTTTCCTTTTCATTACCCATTTTTCCACAAACTTTCATGACAGCAACAGTTCTAGAAAACAATGTCACCAAACCTTTTACTTTTCTCCCATTTTCCGTACTTACAACTGATTTGCCCTTTTTTTAAAAAAAAAAAAACATGTTCACAACTACCCCATTTTCCTTCACACTTTCCAAAATCTTGAAATGGCATTTTGGTTTGTTCCCAATACATTCATATCTATACATACATGCCTTTAATAAAAAGGGAGATAACAAATCATCAACATGTATATAATCAACAATGAGGCAACTCAACCTTTCAAAACTGTAACCATCACGACCTATTACATACTCAGATACACTGAGACAATAACAATAAAACTCTACTCTACCGGCTATATGCATAATAAGCCAAGGATATAACTCTCACAACAATATGCCATTTTACCAGGCGCTAGCTGGAAGGGTGTGGTGCCTCAGATTCTCAGCGCAGTCTGTTCTCTAGGCGCTAGCTGGAAGGTAACGGTACCTCTAATTCTAAGTGCAGTCAGTTCTCCAGGCGTTAGTTGGAAGGTAACGGTACCTTTGATTCTAAGCACAGTCAGTTCTCCAGGCGCTAGCTGGAAGGTAACGGTACCTCTGATTATAAGCGCAGTGTATAACACCAATAATCACAATACAACAGAGCATAATCAACAAGTGTAATACATACACATAAACTATTCAATAATGTTCAACCAACACAAGTGTAATGCATACACGACAATTCAACACAACCATGTCACCCTCCACCGATGACCAAGGACAAAACCTCTAGATGCATGATTTTAATACACCTATTATAAAGACTCAACTCTCATGAGATCTTAAACCCAACAATGCCACTAGTACGATAGTTAAAGATTAAATTCCCCAAATGTGTGTACTCAACACTCATGATACAATAGTTCAATTCTCATATTTATTTTCCAAGACTCACATAGAGTTAACATTTCATTTCCCATTTTCAAGATCAACCCTCATAATTTCCCAAGTAGACATGTTCCACCACTTATTCCCAAAACACTTTTCTCATTTCACAAAACCAATTCTATTCTTTTCATTTCATAAAACCAATTTCATGGATAATAAAGCCATAACCCATCTTAGTTCAATACGTTCATTTCAAAATAACCCCAATGCCATAGTTAATCCCTTAGTCATTAATACTTTTACACAATCCATATTAACAATATTGATTTACAAATATTGTTCAATCATCCTCCCTCTTTAATTTACCAAATCAAAATATAATTTAGGGCTTTCTCTTCTTTCAACAATAACATGCTAGATTACTTCCCAAACAGCCCAAATAACAATCAATGATAACAAATTCATTCTCAAACAACCAATTGTAGGTTCCCCTCTCATGATTTTTAAACAAATCCAACAAGGCTATGATTTTCATGCAATACAAAACTACCACATGTCTACCTATAGACGAGGTATTGAAAAAGAACAAAGAGAATCCCTACCTCAAATGGAGAAACCCAAAGGGGAAGAAGAGTAAAACTTGAAAGTGCTCCAAACCCAAACTTTCTCGGATCAAAACGAAGGCCACGCCAAACTCCACCTTTCTTACAAAGGAACTAGGCTAGAAACACACTAGAGCTAGGTGGATTTTTAGAGAGAAGATATGTAGAGAGAGAGAGAGCAGCCGATCTAGGGTTTTGAAAAGAAAGAGGATCAAAAATAGAGAAGAAGACCCCTGCTGCGAACTGATATACATGATCCTCGCTCGAGCGAAGGAGTGGTCACTCGAGCAACCAGACACAAAGAAACCTCGCTCGAGCGCACAAAGCCTCGCTTGAGCGAACAACACGAAACTTCATGTCTGTAACCCAGAAGCACGCTCGAGCGAAGAAAAGCTCACTCGAGCGAAGAAGTCCAAAACATACAGCTCGCTCGCTCGAGCGAAGGAAAGCTTGCTCGAGCCAAGAATCATAACCTTCAGGTCAAAAGAGAGACGCAGATGCACGCTCGAGTGCAAGAGTTCTCGCTCGAGCCAAGAGACACAAACTCAAAGCTCGCTCGAATGAAGACACAAAAACTGGGCAGCAACACTTAGGTTCTAAACACAACCAACCTGCTACAAACCTGCCCAATACATCCCAAAACTCAAATATAAGAAATCAAGGGATGGAAACAAGATACAAATAATAGCACACAACTTGGAACTCGAGTCCAAAATACCACAAAGGACGGAAAAAAAAACTTGGATCGTTATAATTAGTGTTGTTAGTGGTCGTCTATTGTTGGGTGGTTACTCACGTGAGCTGGACCTTGTAAATTCGAGGCGTGACACACACTCTCTCTTTATCTCTCTCGGTTTTCTTCTATCTTTCGACTCAATCTCTCTCTTTCCCTGAATGTTAAAGAATGAATAGGAGTATAGTGTATTATGTATATATAATGAACACACACACACGCACACACACAACCTTCTCTGCACACCCACAGAATTTCTTAGCACACCTACACTCATATCCACATACACTCTCAAATTCTAGACCATTCTACAATTTGATTTATGATCAAGATTAATTTAATTAAGCAATACTTAGTCTTAATAATCTTGATTAAAACATAATTTAAATTAATAATAACTAATCACAAATCCCACTTAATTTAATTAGTCTAATTTGATTTCCTATAGAGCCCAAACAATTATATTTAATTTTATCATTCTGAGTCAAATTTTTAATCAAACTCCCAAAAAGTTCCAAATATCAAATTAAACTTATCTCCATCATCAATTTTGGCTTCTTAAATCTTTAAGGCCTTCAATTTCAGATAAAACTCAAAATCTCTGTCAATAAATTACATACTCAAATTGAACACCTTATAAATAAATTTAATCCATAATAATCTTAATTCTCAATTCTCATAACTCAATTACTTTAATTCGGACTCAATTGATCAAATCTTAATTTCACTAAATTGAATCAAATATTTAATTAAACTCTCATATGGTCTAATACTCGAAATTGAACCGATTCAACTCATCAATTTCACATTCTTAAGCCATTTAGGCTTTCAATTTCTAATTCCAAAATAAATCCTTAATCGAATCATATACGAATCAGACTAAATAATTCTTATAACTCCCAAATTAAATTAGAATAATAACTAATTAATATACGAATCTCCTTAATTAATTAAATGACAAATATTACACATGGCGGGGTCGTCACATTCTCTCCCCCTTAGAAAGTTTGGTCCTCCAAACTTGCCTTACCGTAAATGTCAATCAATTCGATTCCCACTATCAACTCATTTCCATATCTCAAAGTCATAACTCTCAAAGCCACAAAAAATTTCATATATGAATCCGTAACCATTTTCAACCAGTGATAGTCCGAGGTAACTATTGGTCTACTTATTTCCAACGTCAATCAACCAACTGCATAACCTTCCACATCCGACTATCAAACATCATAGCAACACAATACATGTTCAATAAGTAATTAATCCAGAAAACCTAAGTTCATTGATTTATTTATTTTTTATTTTTTAACACAACTTCATTTGTTACACAACCTTCAACATAGCATTTTCCAAAACATTGAAATTAACAAACAATAGCCTGACAACAAATCATGATGCACTTACTCACCATCGCCATGCTACAAACACACTTAGCACAAAAGCACATATTCCTGTTGTGCACAACAACTAAAAGCTTAACCACATAGTTGAGCCAAGTCCACAAAGATAGTTACTCGTCCTGGAACTCTCAAGGAATTCTCAAAAGAAACTACATTAATCAGGCGTGTTTCTAGTGAGACCTAAAAGCAAGTTACCGACAACTAGTACTATCCAAGGCACTTAACTCCATGCTCATGTAAATGGAACACTTAAAACCTAATGCACATGTCCTCTACATACGACGTCCTCGCCAAGATAAAGAAAAACCCATTGTGGTAAAAACCACTTCGCACAAGCCCAAAGTTTTCAAATCAGCCTCGCTCTGATACGAAGTTGTAACGCCCTATATTATCATTGCTCGGATAACATTACCAATATTCATTAATTAAGTCCACTTACAAATGACAATTCATCTTTTGATGAATTAGTGACTAAATAAATACACATGTTCCCTCTCGTTACACAATAGATAAAAGAAATGCCTTGAGGCTTACATCCATATTACATACAAGGAAAAAAAAATATTGATCTCTGAACTACAGGTATATCTTACAACCTCAAAATAAAATTATAAGAGTACACAAGAAGGAAATTCCATGTCCCAATATTTGAAATCTTTAGTTACCGGTGAAGTTCATCAATGTGGGATGAGTACTAATGCCTAGTAGGAATCTCATAGTTCTCAAACAATAACTAACACATAGAGAGAAATGATCATGCATGCAGGGTGATACTATATAGTAAGGTGACGTTTTGTATGCCCAAATATTATACGTAGAGTATCATTTTCTCAAAATTCATTGGAACATCCAAGAAAAAATTTCTTCCATAAAATATTATCTTTATCATCAGAAAAATCATAAGTCTTCTTTGAAAACAAGTATACTTAAGAAATAACGTCATTTTAAATTTATCAGTCCAATTCCAAGACATTCCTCATTTCATTTCCATTTTTATTTTATTTTATTATTATCATTTTATAACAATTCACAAAACACTTTAATTTTATACCATTAAAGTCCAAGTTCCCCTTGTATTCAAAAACAACCGTCGTACACTATATTCCCACTTGTCTATCCGTTACATCACATCAACATTTGCATTACCATAATAATTCAACATAACACAAGAAATAATATCCATCATCGCAACATTTTTGTCATCAATAGTAACTCAACTAAATCACGAATATAAACCCTTCCAATTCAATTTCTCAAATATTTACAATTGATTTCAAATATCTCTTTATATATTTCAAAACAAAATTTCAACTCATACATAGCTATAACTATAAGATACCACATCAACACACTAAATCATAGATATACAAAGATAAGGTATTCCTACTTTGTTCTTTTCACCTTTTCGTTTCCTAAAACCTCTTATTAAGAAACTTATCATTTATAAGATTAAGGATTCATCCATCATAAAATCATTCTTCACAAGTTCACGTAAGATTCTCCCTTTTTACTTAAACTTCCAACCCAATTATACCACCATTACCATAAGTCCACAATCCTTGACTCAAACTAATATTACTATTATTCACAAAATAAAACTCATAATCTTCACTTATGGTCACAAAACAACCCAGTGAGTTCATCATCATCAACCCCTTACCTAACTGCCATTTCATTCAAGTAATTTCTATATGCATTTCTCCTCTATACAAAATCACACAACAATTATAATTTCATAAGTTCATTACGAGTCATACACATTATCGCCGAACTCAACCCATTTCTCAACATGTTCCACCTATTGCTGGCTTGATATAGTGGGATAGCGAGCACCCAACTCACAACACCTTCCCACCTTTTGCCATCTAGATACGGCGGGGATATCGGGCACCCGACATTCATATTTTCCACATTTACTGGCTACAAAAACAGTGTAACGCCTCAAAATAATTCATAAACCCATCATTTAGACATGCAATGATAATAGAGGAATTCACAACCATTTCTATCATCAGTAGTAGTTCTTACACAGTATACATGTTTAACAACAAAAGCAAATGCCCTAAGGGCGTACAGCTTTCCAAGTCAACCGTGGTTTGCAAAAGAAGAGTATTAAACTTATACAAAAATAAGCCTTGGCTTGATTACATGTAATACAACAAAATAATCAAAAGAGTCTTCAACATCCATAACCATCCAAGCTATGTCCTTGGAGGTGGCATGCTACCTGTACTTGAAAATGATGTCCCATATAGGGTGAGCCAATGCCCAGTAGATATGCTAAACACAATATGAGCAGTAACTAAGACGTTAGCAAGTGATAAATGTTTGACTCACATAAATCAATTCATAAACCATTTTCATTATATGACCAATATGTCCATGTTTCATTTCATTTTCCATTTCTTATCAAATTCACACTCACACAACTACGTCTTAGAACCTGGCCAACAATTTCAACATAGGTAGTAACTCATATTAAACATTTCCCATTTCACAATAGATAAGCATACAAGCTATATCAAACATTCGATAGATAAGCATATAAGCTATATCAACACATTAACTGATAAGCATACGAGCTGTATCAACGGAGTCCCCCCTATCCCTCCATCCCTCCCAACAATATCCGGTATAGAGGTCCATCCCCTATCTTCCCCTAAACCGTGGAGTACATCCCCTATCTTCTCCCACACACACAACGTATATACACACAGGTCATATACATAATCAATCAATACATAAAGTTAATGTATTCTGTCAACCGTCATACTCTATGACACGTCCAATTGACTAGTTTAGTTTGCTAATCATCATGCATTGTCTACACCAATCAAAACTACCCTCCACCGGTAGCCCAAAGCAATTATTTCTAAACAGATAATAAAAGCACCAACAGATAAATATTCGCATTTTCAAAAGTGAACGATTTATCCATCCGACTCCATTATTCCATCTTATAATGAACCACTATCATTATATTCACTCATTTCACACATCCATAACTTTCCCAAATTAATTATACCAATTAATTTATATACAAAATTAGGGCTTTCTTCCCCGTCTTTCAATATTAACCAAATGGTCCAAATATCAACTATTAACAACATAACATCATTTGAAACCCAAATACATATTTAAGAATCAGAATAACAAACCCTCTTTTATATCTTTGAAACCCTAAGTCCCAAAACCAACCATTTAAACAACAAGCTCAAAATCTAGGTCAAAACCCATAAGAGTGAGTAGGAATCCCTACCTCAAATTCGGGAGCCCAAGAGAAGAAGATGAAGAAATTGAAATGCTCCAAATCCCAAAATTTTCGGATCAAAAGATAGCCCTCAACGATCAACACAACTTTTACAAAGGCCCAAGGTGAGGAACACTCATACTAGATTAATACCTAGAGAATTGAGGTTCTAGTGAGGAGAGGTCTCCAATGGTGTTTTTGAAAAGTAAGAGAGAGAAATGGAGTTTAAAAGTGATCCAAAAGTGGGATCTCAGAGTGATATACTTGTCAGCCCCGCTCGAGCGTGGAAACCCCGCTCGAGCATCACTCACAGACTCCCTCGAGCGTCCAAACTGCCGATCGAGCGCTGATACACTCTCCCAAAACTTTGTGCAGAACTAGGTCCCCGCTCGAGCGTCAAACTCCCCACTCGAGCGTCACACACAAACTCCCGCTCGAGCGTCAAAACGCCCGCTCGAGCGTCAACAACACTGCAGAGGAAATACTGGGAGATGGATTTTTCCGCTCGAGCGCCAACACTCCCGCTCGAGCATAGAAGCACAACAAAGGCCCGCTCAAGCATCAAAAGCTCCGCTCGAGCGTGAAGGCTAAATTTTGGGCAACTACTTTTGGTTTCTAAGCTCAACCAACCTGTTTCAAACCTGCCCAACACAACCCAAGACTCAAATACAAAGAGTAAAGGATGTAAACAAGATATACACAACAACCAACTCCACGAAACCTAAGTCCGGATACAACAATTAAAGAAAGGGAAACCGGGATCGCTATAAATAGGGGGCAATGGGCACCCAAAAATATTTTTCTCTTCCACATTTGCTGCCTCCTGAAATGGTGGGGATGTGGACACCCAAAAACCATTTTTTCAAAAACCATATTTTTTCCACATTTGCTGACTTTTGAAACGGCAGGATCGTGGACACCCAAAAACCATTTTCCCACATTCGTCCAGTGATATGAGCAGATAGGGCAATTAGGCACTTTGACTCCCCGCACGGGTACAAATCACTACACAACACAACCCAACACAACTCAATACAACTCAACTCAACTCAACATAACACAACTCTTAAATCTCCACTTTATCGTTTCATCACATATCTCATATCATTAACACAATTTACAAAATTCAAAATCACTAAACTCAATCTCATCTCATATCACAACTTAGAATATCAACAACAAGAGTTCAATCACAATTTGTTACATGGATTTTTCTAGATATTTTCAAAATTCAATTAAACATGGATATGTGCAATTTAGCACCTCAACTTCATGATGCCACTTTCAATTTAAGCAAAACATCAGCCATCTTTATGAGCCAAACTAAGGTTTTGGAGAAAATTGAAGCTTTTCATAAAAACACTTTTTATTCCAACTTTCATATTCATCATTCACCCAAAATCAAACCTAACCCAAAAAGGTAAACCTTGAAACATCAAACCCAAACGCCCAACCTCATGATTTATCACAAAATGCATAAAAGATAAATTTTGTATAAGGAAAATACCACAAATCTATGCATAAATGACAGTATTGAAAGAGAACTAGAAATCCATACCTCAAAAGAGAAAAGATGAGAAAACCTTAAACAAATGGCTTAACACTTGGCGTAAGGTCTACAAATCACATATAACATGTGCTTGAAAATTTAGAACATAAACGACGCCACAAATGACCTAAATCTAACTTCAACCTTATGTTTAGCTCAAAACATTGCTAACGTGCTCTTAAAGTGCTAAAAATGCAAATTCTAGATGTCCCCGAGGGTTCCCATATGTAAGAAAACATGAAAAATATGATCAATTGAAAACTTAATCCATGAATTAAGTCTAATTTAATGATTTTTGCTTCATAAATTTGAATATAAAACTCATCTTCAAAACAATCTTCTCAAACTCAAATTAATCAACCTCAATAGTGTCGTGACCTGAACCTGAACCCGCCCCCGTGGGTTAAGGACATAACCGGCCAGTAATCATGAGATTACCTACGGCCTCAAACCAAAACAAATGTATTTTAACAGAGTTAATGGGGGCCAAACGGAAGTAGTTCAAAACTTTGTCCATAGAGCTGTGCTTACATGGCACATCCAAACAACCAAACATATATACATTAATAACTCACAACAGAAATACAGTAGCATAAGTTCTGTACAAACAGGATCATCCAAAAACTAAGTCAACCCATGAAAACTATACACAGACATATACAAAGACTTCGCCAACATGACAACATAAAACAAAATGACAAAAAGGCGAAGGCGAGTCTCGTGTGAGACACGTGGGCTGACTCTCCAAAAACTTGGTTGCTCTATACAGACTTCACTGGGGCCGGGTCTGGACCTCTCTTGGCTCACTACAAACACATGAATGAGCGTGAGCGAAAGCCCAGTGAATAATATCAAATAAAGTACATTGGAATATCATATGTTAGACGGCCTCGGGCCCAATTCATTCATGTCAAACTGGCCTTTGCCCTTTTCAAACTCAAACTGGCCCTTAGGCCTTTCAAACTTTCCAATCAGACTGGCCTTTAGGCCTTTCAAACTTTCATATCAAACTGGCCTTTAGGCCTTTCAAACTTTCATATCAAAATGGCCTTTAGGCCTATCAAACTTTCATATCAAACTGGCCTTTAGGCCTTTCAATCTTTCATATCAAACTGGCCTTTGGGCCTTTCAATCTTTCATATCAAACTATGTCCACATTCAAATTATTGAACTTCACAAGACTTACATAGAAGTAAGCAATTGGACAATAACATATTTCAGATATTACTCACAGTGATCGGCTTGTGGATTTGCCCTGGAGCTTGACCCTACATATCACATAACACATATGGGTTACAAATAATTCAATCCGTTCTTTAATTCACATATTCCTCTCTAGGCTTCATTCTTATCTCTTTAACTCAATTACAATGCTCAATGCATGCCTAAGAGTGCTTGGAAGTGAAAAGAACAGAAAATGAAACTCAGAATGCATAAACAAAATTTCAGAAAATAGGGTCCCCGCTCGAGCGTGGACTTCCCCGCTTGAGCGGACCCTTGAGGCTTGCAAAAGTACTTGTTAGGTCGAATTTACGCTCGATCATGCACTCTGGCGCTTAAGTAGAAGGCCTCTCTATGTGGCTCCCTGCTTGAGCGTGAACTTCCCAGCTTGAGCGGGCACCATGTCTGCAAAAAGTACTGGATGTATCATTTTTACGCTCGAGCGTGAACTCGGACGCTTGAGCGGAAGTTCATCCTACATAGTTCCCCGCTCGAGCGTGAACTTCCCTCGCTCGAGCGGACATCATGGTCTGCAGAAAATACTGGGAGCACGAAATTCATGCTCGAGCGGTGGTTTCCCCGCTCGAGCGGATATCAAATTTGGGTTTTCCAGAATGTGATCTTGAGTTCAATTTCAACACCATATTTCTTGCATAATATGGCTCCAATTTCACATATACTTGTACTAACATGGTACCAACACTAAAACACATCAACATGGAGCTCAATTTCTTGAATCACTTACATGCATGCCTCAAATTAACCCAAACTCATCACCAATACACTAAATTCAAACATGCAAAGCTTACCCTTCTATGATCTTCACTTGCATGTGAGAAATATTCATTCATATCAACTTAATTGATGAAGAGATGATCAAATACATGAATTTCAAACAAGATTCAACCTGAATCATGCACATTGTACTCAAACATGGACATTTATGGCAAATTCTTACATGCATGTGTTCTAAAACTTCAATTTCAACAAAACCAACTCAACTTATGCTCTTGGTTACAAACAAACCTTGAACACACAAGATTACACAAATTCAAACTTACAAATTCAAGATCAATGCTTACCTAGAGGCTCAATCTTCCCAATTTATGATCAAATCTTGAGTTAGACTTCAAATTTCCAAGTCTCAAGACCAAAATTGCACAATCC